>KV751335.1:5890116-5926266 GCA_001698575.1 Mola mola
ATGATGTACTGTGCAAAAATATGTCCAATAATGCCCCCCTCGCTCTCCCATATTTTTTTTTTCACTCGTGCATTTCATGCACCCAGTTTCACAAATAAGTTTTTGTTCCACCTACCTCCCAGACGGACAGCTGCAAATTCCCTCTTCTGGCTGCGGTTAAAACACATACACTCCCGAATGCACTTGCCAAAAAATATCAATCACAGCTTGTAATTCCTGTTCTGTGAATGAAGACTGATAGCGTCCTTATGTTGATTATTTGCTGCATCAGAGAATAAGTTTAGGAGCACGACCCTTTTGTTATATGCCTGTGATATAAGATTATAAAATATATGCTGAATGAGAAGATGATTAAATAGTTATGTGAAGAGTAGGCAATTTAATTTGTAATTTAAATACTGCAATGCTAAGGTAACCACAGAGAAAATTTGCCTCTGTCAAGGTTTTGCTATGAATTAGTGGTTGGGCTGCTGTCATGAATTGGCTGGGAGACAATCCGAGGAATTCAAGCATATGTCATGTACTCCGCGCTTCTTTGCATACCTCTACCCCCCTTTCTTTTTTTCCTTTTTTTTTTTTTTATACAGTTTACCCTTTTACTCAGCTGAAACTCACCTGTGTTTCCCCTTCTTTTATTTATGTGCAGCTCCTACTCTGTGTCTCTCTAGGGGATAATATCAACCCATCTCCTGGCAATGACCATTTATAGGCACGTGTGGTAGCGGACACCAATGTGTGATTTGCTCAGGTGGTAGGTTATGGCCCTGGGCTCCACAGCCGCTGAGCAAAAGATGGCATGTCTGTGAATCATGTCTCATTGTCAGTAGCCCTCATCCCGCATGCAAATCCCGGTTTTGGTTTTTCACAAATTCCTTTGTCTTGTGTAATATGCACTAGCCACTCCTCGTTTTCATCAGGCCATTCCACTTTCCTCCCTATTTTCCCACACTGGTCACACCCTGAGCTGGGGTGTTAGAAAATAAGCAATCTCATACGTGCGCATTAGTCATTTCTAAGATAGACGTACAAGAACTGCCGCAGCCTTTTTTTTAGGCCTCATTTTACCTGCTAAATGGTGTCGTAACAATCTGTCAACCAAACGTTTGCACAATCAAATGTAGGTGAAACTGAGTCATCTCTCAACCTGTTCTTCTGTTTGTCTTTATTATTTGCACTTACTTAACACTTTCAACAATTGCGCTCTTCAACACCTGCTGCATGAAATCTAAATGCGGGTTTGCTATTAACTTGGGCTCTCAAAAGAGTGTTTTGTGCTTGTTTACTAGACAGAGAGACATTGAGAAACTGAAATTTGGACCCTCCTCTACCTGTCCAACCGGTGGTGCAGGTGTCTGTGTCTGACAAAGCCTACGTTTATTCACCTTTGAAGTCAGGGCTGATGGGGAGCCACGCTGCTATGCTAGAGGTTGTAACAGCAGATAAGAGGATCTCAGTCTCCACTTGTTTGACTCCGATGTAACAATGTCTTTCTTTCAGAGCGCTGCTGAGATAACAAAATGACACGGGGCGGGATGAAGGCAGTTACTGTAAGTTCAGAGAACAAGAGTTCTGGGCTCACAAGAGTTAAATGGAGGCTGATCGGAGGGGAAAGGCTGGAAGAAAAACAAAAAGAGGCGAGGTTAAACTTGAGGGGAAACTAATAAGTCTGTGTTCTCTGGCCCAGAAAGAGCTGCAGGTCAGACAACATCACACAGCTAGCTGGCTTGTGCATGCCAAATGTTGAGTAAATACTGGGTGTGTCTCATGTTGAAGCTACTGTACGTCTCCTTTCTGTTTTTCTGCTCACAGAGCAAACACATTGCCGTTGACACACTTGTAGGCTATTTTCACTGTGTCGCTGTTTTTCAAACTGGGGTCCCTTCCTTCTTCACTGAACCCCCCCTCCCCACACACACGCACACTTTCTCTCTCCTTATTCTCTTTGCTCTACCTGTTTTTCTCTCTGTCTGCAGTCCATTCCTCCCTGTTTCTGGGCTTGGTAGTTCGGTGACCTTCTACCCATGAGCAACTAGACCTTTGACCTTGGTGTGATCTCTCACCTCTACTACCAAATCACACCCACAGGTGAGATGTGTATTTCTTATTCTCTTTTTCCTCTGAAAAAAAGCTTTAAGAGGGTTTCTGTACTTTGGTGTATATGTATTGGTAGTCTGCTTATTGCTTCAACCACAAAGACACGTGTGCAGGTCACTTCGGTTTGAGTGTAGCCATTTGCGGTGTTAAGCATTTTCCAGGATACTTCTCTGTATGGTAGGCCTTTTCTTTAATATATTTGGAATAGTGTGGATCTCAGTATTACCACAAATGAAACTGAGTTGCTGATGCATGAGTAATATGGCCAGAACAATTATTACATAACCAAGACCAAGGACCTATTGAGTTTTGTGGTTGGTGAATTTACATTCTTGATGTTTTAATACAGAAACTCAACCTAGCATTTTTTTTTTCCTTTGTCACATTTCTGGGGCTTCTTAACCCAAATTGTTCATCCACAAAATAAATATGCATATTCAAATGAGATATAAATGTCATTTCAGCATTATACTGTTTACGAAAGCGAACATTTAATATATTCTAGACTTTGGACATGTAATCTTCAATGTCATTAAAGTATACTATTTTAGTTTTGATTATGGGCTTGAAATGTTGCAGTTTACATTGCAGTAATTAATATAAAATATATGAAAATGTAACCTTTTGAATTAAATTACCCCAAACTTTTCCTTAATGTTTTAATTTTATGGGGAGCACTTAATTATTCAGAAACCACAACATCATCTGCCAGTTGTATGTATGTGTCCATGCTTGGGATGAGTGGTAGTAAGGTTATTGATCTACATGTAGAGGGTAGTTATGTTGACAAATGTAATGCTGCTTTTTCATGATGATCAATATTTTGCAATATTTACGAACAATAAATATTTATCCATCCTCCCGGTTCTCCTCAAGCTGCTGTTCTCTCATATTGTTTCTTCTGTCGGAACTGGAATTTACCGGTACAATCACGTTAGGGAGTAGAGCATTTGACACACTTCTTGTAATCACAGTCATTGCTCGGTTGTTTGCATATTACAAAAGGCAGTTTTTAAATCCTCTGCAAAGGAAAAATTTATATGAAATACCATGACTAGATTTCAAATATATAATAATGGATGGCGTTGAATAAGAACAACTGTGTTCAGGTGTTAACATGTCTTCAGACGTGACATTCTTTGTTTATTTGTAGTAATTATTTAGGACAAGGAAGTAATCCTCTGTTGTGTAATCCCTTTGGTGCAGATTTTTAAGAAGCAACTTAAACTTGATAAACGAAATATGCCAGGGGAAAACAAAATCAGGTTTTGTGTAATACCCCTTCCTACTTAAAATCAGCCCTTAAAATCTTGTAAACACAGATTTTTGATGTACATCATAAGGAGAGGTGTGTTTGTTAGACACCCTCTCACTTTGCTGTAGCGTATTTGAGGCTGTATGGGTATGTATAACGCCCCCCTCTTTCCCCTTGGGGCTGCGTAGTGTGTATGGAGCAGTGTGAGAGTGCAGCGGCTCTGCTGGAGTCAGTCAGGGAGCAAGAGGTGCAGTTTGAACAGCTGACCCGGGCACTGGAGGAGGAGAGGAGGAGAGTGGGCCTCCCTGCCATCAGCCCCTCTGCCCTGGGTCACCCCCTCCCTCACATGCAGGTAACACTCCCAAACAAACCCTCTGATGCCCGTTCTGACTCACTTAAAAGCAGCGCCTTTTTCCACTTACCGTCCGACCTGTGGATCAGCATTTCCTTTGACAAGCCAGCATGCATGCATCCATCCATCCATCCATTATTCATGCTTTATCTGACTTCACCTTTTCTCCACCAGTGCTCAGCAATTTTATGTACGTGAATATTTGTGTGCATCATAATTAGATGTCCTCTGTCTGTTTTCAGTCCTCAACTACAAATCAATTTATGCTTATGCCTGCACACAGGGGTTGCATTAAGAAAATATTTCCTATAATTTTAGGACTTTCAACAAATAAAAACAAAAACTAATAACTGTCTCATTTCAACATGAGAACACTGAAGTTGATCCAACTGAACGGTAACAGTTCTCACACATTGCAGCACTGTCAGTAACCACAATGAAGACCACCTGTAATAGACCCTGCTCTCTGTCTGGTAGCTTACAGTTTGTGACCCCCCCATATCACAGAGGGACGTGGCCACAACCCAGTTTCAGAAGGATTGCATTATTTGAACTTTATTTAAATTAGTATTTGTAATTTGAATATTTTTTTTTTTCTTTTAAGAGGAAAGAGAAATTGTCTCAGCGTGAGGAAAATGACAAGACTCTGAGACTAATTGAGCTCCTTTATAGTGTTTACTTAGTCTCTAAAGTTAGTAAAATCAAATTTGTGAATGTGATATGAGTACACAGAACAGTATCTAAGTAGTTACAAAATATTGATTTCATGTTGGAGGAAATTAAACTTGTACTTTATAGCGATCAGCTCTGTGTCCATATGAATTCACACATACAAACACTGTAAATCATCCACTCGTCCGAACAGATTATTTTCTCTTGTATAAAAAGTGAGACCTGCACTGCCTGGGCATTCACTTCTCTCTGCTGGTTCCTGTGCATTTTATTGCCATTTATATTACATGGAGACACATTGCCTTTACGTAAATAATTAGAGAAGTGGCTTTCAATGTTTAAATGTTTCTGTGTGTAAGGCTTCAGTAATATCACGGCACATCTAAGCAGCTAAATTAAAAACTATAGTTATAAACTTGAAAGGGCAGGGGAAAATCCCCTGCACAATGCCCCACCCCAAAAAGTTTTGAACATTCACTGGTAACTTGCATTAGAGCTTCATAACCCCCAAAATTACATTCAGGCACCCCTAATGACAGGTAATACAATTTCCTGGTGAAATTTTTACAAATCTGGGCATCAGCAAGAAAATCTAACACAACCTCTGTATGCACTTACTTTAGAGATGGCAGAAGTAACCACCATCCAGCATGCCTTCATTGTCACTCACCGGATGTACTGTGACTTACACAAAAACATCTTTCATTGGACCCTCCTGTGGCATCTGAGTTATTTTCCATTCTGTTCTAGCAATCTCCTGTAAATTTGTCACATTGTGCTGCACCTGGCTGTGTTTTACTTCTACATTCTTGTTTTTTAATTTTTTAATTTTTATTTTTTTTCTTGTACCTCTGTTGTTGCTGCTAAAGTTTTATTTGCATGCAGCTATCCCCCAATTTATATTGTAAAGCTCCTTGATTAAAATTATGTTGACATTGAAACATTTTGCTTTCTGATACATTGTGTGCATTGGGCGGAATTCACCTTCAGGCTATGTGAACATGTTAACCAGCAGCGTTTTCATAGACTTGCATTTTTTTTTAATTACTGTGCAAAATGTTCTCAATAAATTGATTACATTTTTAGGTGTGCAAAATCTTTTAGGTCTTCAAGCTTTTTTATTAAGCTTTGTAACAACAATGACCCAGATGTTAAGATATTTGAATTGATATTTGCTTGGTGTCACTTTCCGCCTGTCCTTGTGCTTCATGATTGCGATGGCGATCTTCACCTTGCCTCCAAACATAAAATTTTTGTTTCACCAAAAAAAGGGGGCGCTTGTGCAAATGCAGAGGGGCGATCCAAAAAGTCTTTTTTGTTAGTGTGTTTTCTCTCTCTTTTTGTGTTTTTGAAGCAGTGGTTTCATAGCTGAGTGGCCTTTAAGGTTATGTCCAGACTCACTTTACTATGAATAGAGATTTTTCAATTTCTCTTGTTTGGGGAACACATTGCTTTTTGCATGTCATATTAAACTACATGTTTCTCGAAAGCTACAACAGAGTTTTTAGTAAATGAGATGGCATTTTAGGAAGCACCAGCTATAGAGGAAGTGTAACACTCTTCTTGTACAAAAACAAAGTGTATTTCTCTTTTATTTTTTTAGTTAAAAAATTGCCTCCCTGTGGCTTTAAAACCAAGTCCGCTTTGATAACATCCATGTCAGTCTTTTCTTGCGGTAGTTGATGTCACAGAAATACTGAACAGTTGTTGAGCAAGACATCCAAAGAAGTCCAATTAAGCAGTTATTCAGCTATTGTTGGTTATCATGCATAAAAGGGAGTGTTAAGCAGGCATAGGTGCAAAGACTCTAAGTCATACAGAGTAAAGAGTATAGAGTAAATTAGGAAAAAGTTGGGTGTGAGAGTTCGGTGGCGGTGATCCAAAATGTTCTCAACCGTTTGGCACTGTTTCATGTTTGGTTGATCAGCACTGAATGTTCTTCAGTGACATCTTTTGTTTAGTTAAATGAATGCCAACAGTGCTGATAACAACGAATCACGTGTTTCACTTTAATGTGTTGTGTGATATTTAAAATTTTATTTGTGTGTGTATATATAAGTTATGTTGTTGTTTTTCCACCCTAGAACGGGCGTTTAGGGGATGCGGACATAGAACGGCTAAAACTGACTGACTCATACATAAACGGCACTCAGGTATGGGTTTTTGTGTATATGTAACTATTTTTCTTGTATTTATGCTGTTAATTGCTGGTGAATTAAACATAATGATGTGTGCAATGTGTGTGCTATAGTACAGAATGGTGGACCCTGCTCACGGTGCTCTCGATGAGAGCTACACACCAGAGGATGACTCCCAGGAAGTGCATTCAGTCTTTTCGGAAGAGGGATTGACACGACGGACCGACAATGGGGTAAATGTTATAACATGCACACCGCATAAAAGATGTTTGAAACTTAATTTTTCATTCGTTTTTGTTGAGATTATTGTGGTTTAATTTAGTCGTATGGAAGTATTTAGGTACCAGAATCTTACGGGATTTAATTGTCATTTAAAATTAACTTCTTGTTGATATTTCACTTCTGCCCTGTTGCCCCTTAGATGAAGAAGCCAATCTCACGCACAGTCTTGCCCTCTGACTCCATGTCAATTGATGGGAGCTTGTCAATGTCCGGTATGGGTGGCTACAGTGCAACACTGGATCGCCCTTACAGACATCCTGGAGCAGCAGACTACCCAACAGCTACGGTGCCCAGAAACTACCACTATGTCCCTGTAGGGGGCTATGATGACTACAGGGGAGGTCCACCCTCGGAGGCATACACTAGTCTCAGCAGGGGCTCGCACATGGACGAACGCTACAGGTATTAGACCACAGTATCAACAAGTGCTTTGAATGTTTTCTTGAAAGTAGAATTTTGTTATTTGGGTTTACTGTATTCTCTGCCACCATCTGAACCGTAAGCCTGAATTTTTTGCAGTCACAAGAAGTTCTTGTTTTGCCCTATAAAAAATGCTGCAATACACAACAGCCAATAGCTTCAAAATTTGAAACTAATGTGAAAGTAAACACTGTTTATTTGATAAACACCGGCACTCCCTTTAAAGTTTTCACTTAGATATTTACTTTAGGGACTAAACGGACATTTTGGCAAAGTGGTTTAACATTGCCACGTAACATCAGTCTGAGGTATTGTTCACAACTAATTGTTTGCTTCCTTGGTGCGGCCCAGATGCAAGCTGGATACACTTTATTTTTCCAGCTGGTTTGGTTTGCATTCACAAAGGCAAATCTCAAGTGGACTATAAAATTGTAGACAAAAGTCTCGTGCAAGGATTTCCGTTCAGTAATTGGTCAGAAGGTTAGGTGGATAAAAACAAAAAAACCTTCACAATTTCTACTGCAGCGTACATTATGGAGCAACATAAGGTTATTTTCCTGCTCATCTTGATCTGTAATGCATATCAGCAGATGTTAGCGAATGGCGCGTATCAATGTATGATCGGACAGTGTGCACAGATTAATTAAATAATTGGCCTTGTGCCTCATGAAAGACCCCGCAGTGATTGGTGCGGATGGGGTTCATACCAGTGATGATCCGCTCCAAATTAATTTGCAAGTGGTCTGAGACCACCTCTTTCAAGTGGACCAGAGTCTGGTTGTTTGGTTCGTACCAGAGGTCTTGCACTGCGTTCGAACCAATCCGAACGAACTGCACCAGGGCGGTACACTCTAAGGGGTTCGGTTTAACCAGACTGAATAAAGCTGGTGTAAGGTTTATCTAAGTGATGCTCTCGCAGGGTTTAAATCCCATTCTGACATTCGGTTCACTTCTGTAATGCTGTTTTTTTCCCCCCAGACCAGTCGATAGCTACAGGACTCTAGACTCCGGCTACAGGGCCCCCAGCCGTCAACAACTTGACCCTTATGCAGCCCAACCCCAGGTGAGTCGGGTTATGAGAACCCTGGGCTCAGCATTAGAGATGCGGTATGGCCAGGGCCTGTATGGTCTGGAGGATGACCAGCGCAGTGTGGGTTATGACGACTATAGCATGGGGCCACCACCCATGCACCCTGGAGGCTATGGTACCATGCCACGCCAAGGACCTGGACCCGGTGGGATAGACAGACGAAGACTTAGGTAAAACACAAATGCTGTGCAATCATATCCCTTGTATTTTTTATTGTGTCAGACTACATACCTCACTGCTGTTATGCAACATGCAGGAGTTGTGAGGATACCCTGGATGGTAACATGGGAGGCGCTGACCCCTATGCCTGGGGAGGTCATATGACAATGGAGAGGGGCAGCATGGCGTCACTGGACAGCACACTTAGGAAGGGTCCTCCTGATACCTGGAGACAGCCAGAGCTGCCGGAGGTCATCGCCATGTTGAACTATCGTCTGGACCCTGTCAAGACTAATGCTGCCGCCTTCCTCCAGCATCTCACATTCAAAAATGATAAGGTAAAATATCACATGCAAAAGCATAAACCATATTTAACATTTTAAATAGTTTGGCAAATCCTTGATGTAAATTTGATGAAGTTTTGCTTTTGTTTCTAGATTAAGTCAGAGGTGCGTCGCCTGAGGGGCATCCCAGCCTTGGTGTCACTGCTGGACCACCCCAACAAGGAGGTGCACCACTCAGCCTGCGGAGCACTAAAGAACATTTCATATGGGCGGGACCAAGACAACAAAATTACCATTAAGAAATGCGATGGAGTGCCCGCTCTGGTCAGGTTACTGAGAAAAACCCAAAATCAGGACCTCACCGACACCATCACAGGTATCAAAGGAAAAAGCATACAGAAAATCTGCCTTTTTTTTAAAACCTATTTTAGAGTTATAATGATTTCTGTTTCTGAAAGTAAAAGTATTTGCTCTATTGTCCCAGGCACCTTGTGGAACCTTTCATCTCATGACTCCGTAAAAATGGAAATTGTGGACCACGCCCTGCATGCCCTAGCTGATGAGGTAATTGTTCCTCACTCCGGTTGGGAGCGAGGGAGCAATGGAGGAGAGGAAAGCTGTAAACCACGCCACCTGGAGTGGGAAACTGCCTTGACCAACACTGCTGGCTGCCTTAGGTACTGAAGGGATCAATGGTTGAATAGCAGAGAAACTTCAAGGAGGAGGGGGAAAAAAAAGAAAAATTAGACGTTTTTTTTTTTTTATTTAAAATGTAATTTTTTATGATCCCCTCTCCCCAAAAGGAATGTGAGTTCAGAACGCAGTGAGGCCCGGCGAAAGCTGAGGGAATGTACAGGACTGGTGGATTCACTCATGTACATCGTTCAATCACAGATCAACCGTAAAGATGTCGATAATAAGGTATGTGCTCATTTCAGTCAGATTAGTGGTTCCATTAAAGCTCATGAAATCAGTGTGGCTGCCTTCCTCCATCTCCATCTTTGATCACATCCCCATTTATCCTCCTGCAGTTGGTGGAAAACTGCGTTTGTCTCCTGAGGAATCTGTCGTATCAGGTTCACCGTGAAATCCCTGGTAGTGAGCGTTTCGCGGAGACTGTGGTCCTTAACCAGGGTCCACCCCCTGCCAACAAAGGCGGCTGCTTTGGGTCTCGAAAGGGCAAAGGTCAGTGTCAGCTTTAGAGTTGAATTTCTTTTTCATGTTGGCTAGAAGGAGTAAAGCTGAAGTCATACAGAATGACAAGAAAATCCTTGATTGGATTGTTAGGTAGTCGTCAGCTCTTATCATCAGGGACTGGGGAAGGAAATCAACTTCTGCTGGCTGACAGAGTTCTGATGAGCAATTTGTTTCCCAAAGAACTCACAAAGATAGTATCATTAGTAACATTAGACTTTAAAATTGACTTAAAGGTGTAAAGGAAATGATGGGTAAAGACAGGAAGAAAGAGGCGTCTTGTCCAGTAATGATTTGTGACTTAATACGTTGTGATCTTTGTCAAGTGTTAATGTAATGAATGAAAGCTGTGATGAAAAATGTTCGTGGATACCAATTTTGGATTAAATTAATTTAAAGAGAGAAAACCTTTTAACTAAAACTAGATTAAGCATAATAAGCATTTTCATTTAAAGATAAATTTAATTTGAAAATGGTCTAAATTGAAAATAGCTACCACAGAGTCAGGTCATGTTCATTAAAAGTGTATCATAGGATAGAATAAAAAGCATAGTAGTTTTAACAACATTTGACCTATTTATTATTTATTAAAATGCCTGCTTGGATGGGTAGTTTTTCGAGTTATGCCAAGGTATCGTATCTACCATCATAAAATCCTTTGGTTGGTTTAGTTGCATTCACAACAAGCAGAAATTGTTCAGGGTTCAGCTACAAGCAGAGACCAATCATTTTTTGTGTTCACATATGCTCAAAGTAACTGGTTTTGAAATGCTCTCCATTTAAAAACATGCTCTATTCTGTTTAAAGACGGGTAGATGCTGCTTGGTTTGAGATTGTAGGTGGCGGAAGCACCTGTTGCTCTTTTTCATGCTCTACCGTTTCCCTCCTTTTCCTTCTTCTCTCTCCCCACTCTTACCTTCTTCCCATCTTTCGCCCCACCTTCGCTCCCCTCCTCGTTTTTCTCGGCCGTGTTTAGATGAGTGGTTTTCCAAAGGTAAGATTCCTCCCTTGGTGTTCTCATAAAAATTCTGTCTGGAGTCATCGTTCATTTTACTAATGCAGAATAATACTTCACAAGAGAAATAATAGTGTTGAATTCTTATCAACTTCATGAGCATGATTGCTTGATGTCAAGCCAACAGCATTGCATGTACACAGTGTTCTACTAGTTGCATGGTCACATTTTAAATAACTACAGCCATTTTACAAATAAACTTGAAAATCAGTTGTCACTGATTTACATATAGTTGCCTCCTGGTTTTATTTACATTTGACAGTGTCCTAAATCTTTCAAGATTTTACTATGGTAGAGGATTGAAGATAACAGACTGCTCAAGTTCATCTTCCATGACATGACTTTGGCCCAATATCTGACGTGTTTCTTTTTTCTTTATTTAATTTGTCATTGCAGGAAAGAGAGATGGAGATGATGGGAGTGGAGATCAGATCGACATTCCAAAGAGGACAACACCTGCCAAAGGTATTTCTTTTCCCATCACATCTTTTAGATCTTCAGCTGCTTTTATGTCCATTAAGCACCATGTGCAGCTTTGTTATAGCTTGTATAGCTGATGTCATCATTTAGTTTAGTGTCAGTCTTGAAAATGTCCTAATGCCTTTCTGGCAAATCATCTGACAATGTTAATATTGCGTTTCGAACTTGTTGACAGACTCTACAGTAATTATTTTTGTATGTTTTTAAACTCTGTCTCCAAATAAAACTACAGCAATTGATCAAATTGACAAATCCTTATGTTCAGTCTCACAGAATTCAGGCTTAGTTTGAACATGTTCAACATATCCAGTCTACTCTTAACTTTTTTATGTACTTAATGTCTTCAGCACAAATGTGGAAGTTTAGAAAACAAATGTTCTTGTCTTTGTGTCAATTTTAGGGTACGAGCTATTGTTCCAGCCAGAGGTGGTTCGTGTTTACACGTCACTGCTCAGAGAAAGCAAGAATCCCTCGGTGCTGGAGGCTGCTGCCGGTGCCATCCAGAACCTGTGTGCTGGCCGATGGACCGTTAGTACCATTTCTGAGATTATTAAAACCAATTGAAACTGTCTCAGCTAATGTAAACAGCCCTCAATGTGTTACTCAACATTCAATTTCATTCCATTTGTTTTTCAGTATGGTCGGTATATTCGGGCCACGGTGCGCCTGGAGAAGGGTCTTCCCATGATAGCAGAGCTGTTGGCTCATGGCAATGACCGTGTGGTTCGAGCAATGTCAGGAGCATTGAGGAACCTCGCCATCGACAACCGCAACTGTGAACTGCTCGGTAATGATGTTGGAGAGTGTACAAAATTGATTCTACTTAAAGAATATGCTTGACTTCTCTTGCTGAATATTGCTCTGTATTGGCAAGTGTGTGCAAGGTTCTGGGCTTGGGATGGTTGAATTTGTATCGTTACAGATAGATTTGCTTACTTGAGTGTATTTCTCCTGCAGGTTTGCATGCAGTCCCTCCCCTTGTGGCCAACTTGCCTGGAGGCCAGAATCAGTCTGGGCGCGCGCTCTCAGAGGAGACAGTTGTGTCTGTACTGAGCACGCTCACTGAGGTACTGGGCAACAGTCTTGATGCTGCGAAGACCCTCCGGGCCTCGCAGGGCATTGAGAGGCTGGTGCTTATCAACAAGGACGGGTAAGTGTGTTTTTAAAAAGTGAGCTGAGAATACACAAGCAAAAATACTATTCTTTTTAATATAAATACAAATTATTGGCAAATATGAGAGCAAATCCATGCATTTTACAGCAAGCGCTCAGACCGTGAGGTGCGGGGGGCCGGCCAGGTTCTGCAGCTCGTCTGGGCCCACAAAGAACTCCGTCGACTTCTAGAGAAAGATGGCTGGAAAAAGAGCGACTTCATGGTGAATCTCAACCCGAGTACCGGCACCACCAACGGCCCGAGCACCCGAACCAACGGCACCTATGAGGACACTACCACACCATTACTAGACAGAGGTGAGTGTGTAAACAGGAAGTTCAGGTTAAAAATGTTTTGACAATGTTTTAGCTACAACAGAAGTTGATACAATTTAGTAACTTTATATCCAAAACTATTGCACATTCAGACTGCATGTAAAAGGTTTCCGTCCTGACTTTGTTTAACTTGTGATTCTTTGTCTCAGGAGAAAAGAGGGACATGATTCCACTAAATGACCTTGGGCCTGGTTAGTATACTTCGCTGCCTCTCAGGAGAAATGTATGAAGAACGTGTTTTTCAAGATAGAAATGTGATGTTTTCCTCCCCCTGTCTTCTGTCAGAGGCCTACTCTACACTGGACCAGAGGGAGAGGAGACACACTCTGGATGAAACCACAGACACTTTACCGGTACTTTAAATCATTCTCTTGTGTTCTCGCACATGCAGGGTTGCTCATTTAACAATACTAACCTTCAATTTCCTGCAACACTTTGATTATATCCTGACTCTAACTTTGGCAACTTTGAAAACCTCACAGATTTACTTTCTTTTCTCACACTCACCTCCTCTCTCTCTCTCTCTCTCTCTTTCTCTGGTTGTCTCTCAGCGAGGGGTGTATGGGGTCAGAAAGGGCTCCTTGCCCCTGTTGGACTCCTACGATGGTTAGCCCTTCCCCCCTCCCCTCCCTCTGCATGTAACAGCATGGTATGTTCAACTATCCTGTTGTCCTGCATGGACGCTCTAATAACTATAAACCCTCAGTAAAACCTGGTCTATGTCTGTGATGGAGTCCTGACAACTTTACCCCACTGATTACTGATATTTATCTATTAGATGCCCTGATGTATTGTGTTTACATGCTGGTATAGTATGCTGCAAAATGCTCTTTGTGCGTCCGCACAGTGTGTGAGTGTAGAGATGATCCCAAGGATGATGAAGACACAATCCTCTGAATAGTTGCTGTCATTGGTGCAGTAATGTTATCACAATACCAGAAATTTGATACCAGTTCTTTAGTTATGGTCCCATAAGTAATTTGCCTTTTATGTGATTTTGCCAGTAGTAGTAGCAGTGCATATCCATCTCTTCCAAAATGGCAAAAGCTATAAAGAGAAACTTTCAAAAGAAACCAGTAATTTTTCTTGGTGGCTCTGCTAACTTTTACTATACTACTATACTACTGTCCATCTCTGTTGTCATTGGTTAGGTTTTGGTGTTTCCGTGCCCTCTTGTGGCTGTGCAGGGAATTGCAATATATTCGGCAGAATAGATAGAGAATAAATGCAATAGACTGAATTTGTTTTGTCTTTGAAAATCTGGCAATTTAGTTTCTGTGTGCTAGTGCATCTCAAAACTTCTATTTCTATTCTGTAGTCATTACTTGTAAAGTAAAATGTTTTAAGCCCTTTTTTGTTTTAATTTTGATATTTGTAGCTTAAAGTTACAGTAAAATATTTTGAGCCGTGGGCCCATGATTTATATGGTAAAATGCTTGATGCATTTTAATTTAGCTGCAATGTCTTAACCATATTTTAAATGTTCATTTTCTTAAATTACAAAGAGAAACTATATTGTAATTTTTTGAGATGCACTAGTAGAGGCTTCAAAAGTCACCTGAGAATTAGAAATCAAAAAAAAAAATTATTTGTTGCCCTATTAAGGCAGGGTTGAGCCATTCTCTTCATTAATGTTTTGCAGGTGGTTGTTGTGGGCATGTTTGCTCATCATTCTCATCTGGACACAATATGCTTCTTATTCTGATTTTTCATTCAAAAAAAAAAAAAAAGTATTTCTTTTTATCATCCATAGCGTATTTCTCTACTGGGTGAATACACTAATAAAAGCTTTCAGGACCAGGTTAGAGTGAAATGTATATTATGAAATGCTCAGGTTAAATTTATATCGGTTAGCATTAAACCTCTTATTGTGATATCACTATTGTGCAGTTAGCCATACTTATACCACATAATGAGTCCTTGTGTTGCCTCCATATTGATTTTGAAAATTACCCACATTTAGTTTTTCGTGCTTGTATTTCGACTTGTTTTTAATTGCTGTACATGTCTGCAGAAAAACTGATAGTGTGCATCACCCAGACTGGGCCGAGCCTCCCCTACCACTGTTACTGAAGAAAGAGGATCCAGACCCACCGGCTCGCTCCTTCTCTCCTCCCCTCCCCTCCCCTCCTTCACCACTCCGATGGGAACACGAGGGTTGGCATCCAAAGAACATGGTCATGTTGCTGGCAAACTTTAACTTGCAACACACACACACACGTACAGATACATACACACCTATGAATCCTTTCAGTTGTAGCAATAGAAAAATATATATACTTGTTTTTTGTTTTTTTTAAATTATAATTCTGTAATGGCAATCACCTTTGTTGACAATCATTTTAATTCTGGTGTTGTCATCCTGCTCACTTTATTTTCCTTTTCTCGCTGTTTTGGTCAATTTTATCAATGTCGACATGTTGCTGCCAACGCCCACATTGTAATTTGTACGTAGTTTGGGTACAAATAGGTAGGATGGATAGGCTATATACTGTATATAAAAAGACGGAGGGGATGACTGCATTAGTTTTGGTTCATTAATTTAAATCATCCCTGTGCTGGGATCGTTGGGAGGCCGGGACGTGTCGGCCCGTAGATTAAGAATGTTGTTTATATTGGAGTTGGTTTCCTGTCTAGAGTTATTTTTTTCTCGGTTGGGATGAGCACAAGTGTAGAGAAGGGGCAGGTGTGTGTATATTTGTTAGACACTAAACCTGTGGGTGCGTGTGTGCGTGGGGATAATGATTATGGACCTTGGAATGTGTGCGTGTGTGTATGTGTGTGTGTACAGACCAGACCTGTCAGACCACATGTTGATTATTTAATCCATTTATGTCGAGTGTTTTTATCTTGTGCTTTTTTTGACTAAGCATTTTATGTACCAACTGCCTCTTTTTTATTTTTGATATCCTAATTTCAGACTATTTTTCTTCCACCTATTGAGAGAAAAAAAATGAACCAACTTTCAAAAAAATGAAATGTAAACTGCTGCATTTTTGGATTTTTTTTTTTTTTTGGTCTGGATTTATCCAAACTAACCAGAAGGTGCAACACAGTGGGGAGAAAAGGACATAAAACATTACCAACCTGCTAAAACTTGTGACTTGAGAAACCGTTCCTATTATCAACACAACTTATCCTTCAGACAGAAGCAACACACTACTTCAGTTTGTAATCTGAGCTCTAATGTCACTATTTGCTTCTTTTTGCTTAATTTGCCATTCATGTTGTGCCGTTTTACATCAAAATGTTGAATATGGGAGGGTTCTCTACCTAGGTTTTCACAGACAAACTGGAAAAGAAACTGGCTTTGAATTTTTTGAGGACAAAAAGCACATTTTGGTCTATGATCCATTTGTTACTTTACTTTTTTTGTGTCTGGTTTGTTTTTATCCTATTTCAGGGGGCGGTTAGAGATTGCTGGGTGACAGGATTATGCAACTTTTTTTTTTTTTTTTAGATTTTCATCCATGTTATCGCCGAGTTATTTTAAAGGCAAAAGAGACCAATCGTCCTTGTTTTTATTTTCTCTGGACAAAGTATATTTGTTTGTAATGTTGCCTATCCATGTAAAGTTCCAGTGTACCATTCATACCTGCCTTGGCTTTGAGAAGTTTCTTTTTTCAGTAAAGTATGTTAACTGGTAATGTTTTATAAATAAAGATCCTTTCTTAGACAAGATTTGGCCGAGTGTGATTAACGTGCGTGTGCGAGCTGACAAAGGGCTGTTGTATTATGTACATAAACATGTCTAAAGAGAGAATGTCATTTAATCCCCTCGCTCTTGTTAAGGCAAATGGCAAACCAGGCGCTATGTGAGACTTTTTTTTTTTTTTTTTTTTAAACACATCCGTCTCCCATGTAAAGAACTCATCCTGAGCTCAGGCGTCGCCTCCGTAATACCAAATGAATACCTTGCAGTTAAAGACGCGAGTGTTGACAATTTCAGATTTGCTGTCATCTTCGGATGCACAAGCTGATAGGAAAGCGTGCGTGGGTTTTACGAGAACCTGAGAGTGTTGTGGGGTTTTCCGGAGTGCGGCACATCTGAAATGTATCGCACCGAGCTCAGGAGGTAGCTGCTGGGTCACGCAGGCTTTTTGTGCCTGTGTGAAAGTGTGATATTTGTCAGCTTACGGCGTTCGTGTGACAGCTTGTGACCTGTTTTTGAAGTCAGAAAATTTCACCATTTTAAATGTTACTCAAAATGTTGAATATGCCCAAGACATTTTCACACATCCACTTAGTCATAAATGAGTTTGAAAGATGAAGGAAAGCTAATACTGTGGAGCCTGAGGTCATATCAAGTCCTGGACCCCTCAAATGCTAAACTTCCACGAATTTGACTTGATTTTGAGAAAATTCTAAAAGGTTTTCTGATTAAAATCATAACGCATCAATTGATCGAAAGAATTACATCAAACATTCAACAACTGTCATGTGAGTTGACACATTCATTCAATGCATTTTCATCAGCACTTAGAATGAACATTATGTCCACTGGCTTTTTTAGCACAAAATTTACCTGTTTCTTAAGCTGCGTCACAGTTACAATTTGTTTGAACTGTGGATTTTTTTATCTAAAACATTAGTTCCGGCCCTGCTAACAAGTGTAAAGTTGACTCTGGTTAATCCTTAGCCTGCAGTGAAGTCGTGTTTGTACTCTAGTGCTTCGTCACTGCATCTGACTGACGGGTGAGTGTGTGTTATGTTTGTGCAACCAAATGCGGCAGATCCTCCCTTCCACCCTGCGTCCTATCACTTGTCATATCTATTTAGGGCGACACTTCTATCCTTCGTTTCCCCTTCTGCTCTGTTGAGCTCAAACAGAAGCGGCGACATTTCCCTCCAGCACGCAGGAAATGGGGAGAAAAGGTCAGGAGGAATACAGCACGTGTTGGGAGGATTGTTCACAGGGAGGCGAGCAGGAGAGCTGCCATGTGTGATCAGGAGGGGGAAACCACATTACTGGGAGGTTGAGTGTGACTCCTCCTTACGATCCCTGCAGCTGCTTTGTGAGTAAAAATAGTTAAAAGTAAGTAAAAAAACACGTCTCCATCTCGCCTCAGAGTTGATGGATTCACTCGGCGTCCCCATTCCGACCTGTGTGAACTCTGAAGAGACCCCCAGCCCCATTCCAGTGCCGGACTCCTTCCGCCATACCTCCCACACCAGGAAGCAGAGTGGGCTCAGCGGCCTGAGCTACGGGTTGTGGGTAGCGTTGCGCCAACTGAGGCCCTTCATCCCCTTCATCATCATCAGCTCCATGATCGTGGCCCTCGTCTACCTGATGCAGGCCATCATCTACGGGGGGCCCTTCAAGGACCCTCTCTTCTTTGTCAAGTTCAACGAGCGCTGGCCCCGTCCCACTCTGGGCTGGCAGAACTCTGATGCCCAGTAAGGTGCCCGGTCCGGTCCCCTCCTCATCCTTCAAGAGAGTCCTTTTTGGACTGCACAGAGATGCTTGTGTCCCACTTCTTCGGAAAGCACACAGGCTACTTGGATGAGAGCTTTGATGTATATGAGTTTGTAACTTGTGGACCCCAGGACCAGTGAGGCCGATTTTGCAGGTTACAAATGACTCGCACTGTCTGGTCGCTGAACATCTTCCAGTAATGTGGGGCTGAATCAATTGATTCTCACGTGAAGGACAACAAACCTCGGTCAGTCTTTCCGCTGTTAAACACTTAAAAAACAAGTTTCGCAAGTGGTTTTTGGCAATAGCAATTTTGTGACGCCTTCACAAATGCTGGAAAAACGACGTAAAAATGAGTGTTAATCGTGGTTTAATTAGATTTCAATTGGAAAACTGAAATTTCTTTTATTTCAGTTTGTGACAACAGATGCTTGAACAAACGCTCCCTTCCTAATGCTGTTTCAGACAGCTGAGTCAGACAAACCAGGTGTGAATCTTACAATGTTTTTAGCACCATATTTCCATGTTGTGCTACTCTTTCGTGGAAACATTGTCCATGGAAGCATGGAGAGGCAATTTTTGGACGCCTACTTTAAAGTGTTGTGAAAATGTGATCTAACAAACTTTAGAGGTGGATTTTGCTCAGGTCAAAATAATTGAACTTACAGTATACTTTAACTTTCTTTGAAAACAAGCGAGAAAATAATGACATACTCTTCTTTTGTTTGTTTTTCAACCAACCACCTGGACCTAATTCTAAAGACAGAATTATTTTGTGCTTACTGGAGGAACTATTTGTCACCTCATTTGTTACTGACATTTCATTAAAAAATATTTAAATCCCTCAATTAATCTAGACTATTGTGGCATTTTGATACCCATGCACGTACATCTTTATCTCTCCTTATTGCTATTACTGTCAATTTCATACCAATGCTAAAACAGTCAAAAGTACAGTTTAGATGGTATCAGATGGTTTAAATGGTAAAATTAAATAATAAATTAAAACGATGAAGGTTACGATCATTAATCAGCAAAAGACGCGTCTGTGTGGAAGCGAACTGGGAAGTAGAGGAGGGGACTTATCTTGTCTCTCTTTCTCTGACATCTCTGATTGCCCGTAGCTGCCCCTGGCGGCGAAGCGACACACTGCAGCTTAACCGCTGCTGACCACGCCGACCTGTGGATAACCTCACCCCAGCCGAGAGACAGCAGCGGGAAAACAAATCAATGTCCATGCTGTCGACCACATGCCTCTTAGAAACTAAAACAAAAAAAAAAACAGACAGTATTTCTTTGGCGCCGAGAGACATTTATGGAGAGCTGCGGGTCTTGAAAGAGGTGAGTGAAGCCAGTCTCCGTTACCTGCCCGCGTCCGTCCGTGTGACCGTGACACTTTGCGGGTCAGAGCAGTGTGAACAACTCGGGTTGAGCTCCGAGGTGCTAACAGAGATAAAGGTGTAGCGTTCAGCGCGTGTACGACCAGCAGTGACGCTAATCTGCAGGTGTGCAGACAGAAGACCCGGGAAAAAACTTCTGCTGATGGTTTAATTCGCTCTCGCTCGTTCATGAAGCCCGAGAGGCGGAATATCAACTGCACACCGACCTTGTTCGGAGTAGTTGACCTCTAATACATGCATTGTCTATGTTAAACTCATTATAGAGAACTATAAGGGCTTAATGAAAAAAAAAAAAAAAAATCGTTACTATAATGTGGAGGGAACTAAAGGCTCTTAACGATAGGATTTCGACATAAACTGACAGGAGGTTAATATGCATTAATTGTAAGGTTACTCAGTGTTTGAATGTTAACTATCAACTCAACTTATATAGTTGACGATATTAATTTAAACTATAGACCAATGATTACAAAAGTTTAACTGCAATTTAATAATAATATGCGCACATTAAAATAAAAAACTAAAGTACACGACCTGAAGTTGTAATAAAAGTTAAATACATCTCACTATAACAGCTTATTATGGGCCTGCTGTATGCAGATCCAGTTCATTCATTGTATTTAAAGGGGAAAACAAACCTGTGCACCACCGATGGGGTACAGGAACAGGGTCAAACTCTACAACCAGTGGTAGTGGGTTTAGCTCAGGTTTTGGGTCCAGTATGGAGTCAAAGTCTTCTGGGTGGGGTATGTAAGTTAAATGTTTGTATGGTAAGTATTGTGACAAAGATGAGTCTTTTCAAAAATTTATTTCTGGTGTCGATGCGTATCTGAAAACTTAATTTTTCTGGAAGATGTTTTGTACATTTTGAAAAAATGCTAAAGATTTAATTTAGAGTGTTGAAGTGAGTTGTTTACCAGGATGTCCGACTAAAGTGCTATTTTTGATGTCTTTGTTTCCACACTTGGTGTGAAGTCAGCTCTTGTCCCCTGGAATTCAGCAAAAAGGCATGTTTGCACCAACGGACCATAGCTCTCCTCTGCTCTGACGTGGATAAAGACATGTGGTGCTACCAAAAGCCGGGCTTTCAAGGCCTCCTCCTGGCTGAGCTGCAGCGACAGCAACAGTGCAGCCAGTTCTGCGACACCATGCTCCAGACCGAAGGTAGAATCAAGCGTCTAAGTTACATGTTTTTTTTTGTTGTTTTTTTTTAGCCCTCATCATTATTGACCCCTTCCCTCTCCTCCAGGTGTCTCCGTACCTGCCCACAGTTGTGTCCTCGCAGCCATCAGCCCACACATCTCCTCCGCTCTGTCCTCGGCGCCGTCGCCCCCAGCAGGGCAGCGCCGGCTCTTGGAGTTTCGGGCTCTCAGAGCCTGCACACTGCTCCGCGTGGTCAGGCTGCTGTATTCTGGAGAGATGGCGGGAGAGGGGGAGGCGGAGAAGCAAGAGGCTGTTTCTGCTGCGGCCAGTCTCGGCATCCACGGCCTCGTGGAGGTGACTAGGAGGGATCTGAAAAAAGGCCGTGAGGGTGGAGAGCTCCAGCGGGCGGAGGTGGGTGTGCAGACAGAAGCAGCGCTGCCTGAAGAAAACGGGGGCAGATATGGCCGATGCAGGAGAGAGGTGAGGGATGGGAGCATCTATCTGTGGAAAGAGATAGCGCCGGGAGGTGAGAAAGACACTGGGACTCAGACGGAGGAGCTGCAGGTCCACTCAGCTCCTCCAGCACACCCAGCAGCCTCCTTTGAGACCATTGATCTGGTGTCATTTCAGAGTTTAGGACAAACGACCTCCGGTCTTCCTCCAACTGAAATCCCCTACATCCCCGTGTCCTTTGTCTACCCACTCGATGGAAACCAAACACACCAGCCCGCCTCTGTCCCTGTGGACTCTTTGCAAGGTTCCACAGCAGCTGGACATGAATCTGTTGCTGTCATCACCTCACTCCCCCCATCCCTTCATTTTTTTTCCAGCCAAGTGACCCCATGTGCCGCTTTTCCTCAGGAACTAGCAGGGGGTGTATCAGCAACTGAAGACCACTATAAGAATCTGGAGCGATTTCAAGGCAACATCCCAGGATTCATCAACTACTTCCTGAAGCCAGAAATGGGGGAACACACCCCGCGCAGAGGGAGACCAAGGGGCAGGAGGCAGGGAGCAAGAACAGGAAGGAGGGGCAGAGGAAGTTTAACGCACATGGTGGCCGTGCAGGAGGTGGGGGTCAGCAGGCTGCAGAAGCAGTTCCTGAAGCGGTGGGGTATGAGGCCGTCCAGGACGGGCAAGGGAGGAGGGGCCGCAGGCAGGAAGCTCTACTTGAAGACCAGAGAGCTTCTGAAAGCAGCCAAGGGCTGCCAGAGGAGGAGAGCGCGCTTCAGCCCATACAGGGAGGGATGGGGAGGAAACATTCCGAGAGTTACAATGCAGCCCTTAAACCAGGTGACACTTCTCATCTCTCTGCTCAGCTCATGATAAAATCTGACAGGATGATGAGATGATTTATTTTAAATTCTGTTGAATCTCGCAACAGTTTGTTAGCTGGCCTACTATCCATGAGGCTATCATTATAAAATCTGAAAAGTGTTGGAGAGTTTATAACTTCAACACTTATTCTGCCAAATAAAATGAACTAAGATTAATCAGTCATCTTTTAACTTAAAATGGAAAACTAAGTGTTAAATATCCTACTTCTTCAGACGCCTGCTACCAAATCACAGCTAGCTTTGTTGTCCATGTTTGTCATAGAAAAATATTAACAATTATTCCATTTAGATTTCAGTTTGGATATTTGTCGAACCCAAACAGTAGAACTTTGTATTAGATTTGGGTATTGTTATGAGATTAGTCGTTAGCTGCGATACAACATGGAGAAACTACGTCTGCTGCTGATCTGTATTTTCATTTGTTGTGCCAGTAGAGTTCTGACCAATCGACCAAATTTTTTTAAAAAAAGCAAAGCTGAAGGTGGTCATAAATATACTTGTACATTTCAAATAATTAGAATAACAAGACTGTTTCTGTAATTTAAGAAAGTGAGTCGACACTCATTGCTTGTAAACTAAAATGTTTCAAGAATTTTTGATAGTTTGATAGTGAGGGGTTCGACCGCGCCAGGGCTGCCCCTTGTCACCGGTTGCAGTCGCAATTTTCATAGACAGAAGTTTTAGGTACAGTCAAGTGGCAGAGGCTGTCAAGTTCCGTGGCCCCAGAATTCCGCCTCTGCTTTTTTGCCGATGACGTTGTCCTATTAGCTTCATTGAACAGTGACGTCCAGCTCACGCTGGGATGGTTTGCAGCCGAGTGTGAGTTGGCGGGGATGTGGATTAGCACCTCGGAGTCTGAGGCCGTTGGTCCTCAGCCGGAAAATGGTGGATTGGCGGGGGATTGAGGGGAAAATGGAGCTGGAGATTGACAGACAAATCAGGGTGGCGTCCGCAGTGACGTGTCCGCTGTGGTGAAGAGAGAGCTAAACTGGAAGGCAAAGCTCTCAATATACAGGTCAATGTACATCCCAACCTCTCTTGATAGTGACCAAAGATCAAGGTAGCCGATACAAGCGGCTGAAATGAGTTTCCTCTGGTGGGTGGCTGGGCTCAGCCGTAGAGATCAGGGGAGGAGCTCAGAGTAGAACCGCTGCTCTTAGCATCCAGAGGAAATGGCTAAGGTGGTTTTGGTACCTGGGTAGGAAGCCGGCCAGATGTCTCCCTGGGGAGGTTTTTTGGGCACTTGGAGGAGGCCCTGGGGCGGCTCAAAAAAAGAAAACCAAAACAAAAAAAATATAATATTTCACTGTAACTGAAAAGGCTTGAAATGTTTTACTTTATACGTAATAAATCTACAATAAATGAAATCTTAACTTTCTTACTTAGGTCTCCTCTCGACAGGTCGTCAGGACCTGGACAAACTGATGTCAAGAATAGAGATGGTCATCGTTGCAATTTTCATAATACTGATACCAGTACGATACTGCTTATTGATACTGGTACTTATTGACACACTTAGCGATATTCCTCTCTATAATTTGGTGTAGAAAATGATATAAAAATCTCTGAGTATTTCAAGATTTTGTTTTTGCCACAAACTGGGGAACTCACTGTCCTTGAGCCTTGTCCGTTAGAAGCTAAAGTATAACAGCAACATTAGGTCACTAGGAAGATGGAGAGGGCATCGCCTCTTTATGTCTTACCCACCCCCATCAAAATTGTTTTTTTAATCTTTTTGCGCATTGTTTTTGAAGTGTTTTGCTGTCGAATGAGGCTATTGTACATACGTCATCATATTCTAATATGACGTAGGATTTATGTATGGCTTTACATGGAGAACAACTTTACTGGTGCAACTTTACTAAACCATCTTAATTACACTCTCACATTTCTGGATTTTTTGATTTTATTCATTATGCAGCCCGCGTAAGATTTTTGCAGAGGCAGCAGGATATGAGGGGGGCAACTGAAGCTTTGCATTGATTATACGTCACATCCAATCCGTGCTTCTGTTCCGAGTAGCTTGACTGTGCCACAGCACAGTTCCTTCGACTGTGTCAGGGCTAAGAAATGAACGGTGCTTGAACACTGTAGAGAGCGTTCACACTGCTCAAAACAACTGGACAACGGGACAAGCGTGCATGAGTGCTGTACAGATGGTCTCGTGTGAGTGCGCTCGTAGCGTTAGCTGAAGTACTACAGCTAGCAAACTCGCTGTACTGCTTAATATTTAGGGAATTTTGCACTTGTTAGTGTTTTATGAAGTTGTTGGTGTTACCTCTGTTACTCGCAAGTACCCTCTGACACAAACTGCATTTAGATACACTGACGTTAAATTTAGCTAAGTGAGTCCATGCTGTGTGTGTTCTGCGTCTATGCAATAAGGGGAACTGGAATAAAAACTTTGCCTGTTACTCTTGTTCGCTTGCTGGCTATAATGGACAAGAAAATGAAAATGGCACTGGCGTGTCAGCCTTTAGCCTGAGGTTGTAGAAGAAGAAAGGAAGAGGCATGGAAAAGAATTAGGACAAACCAATATTCATCACTTGGTCACTTGATCATCGGCTTGCTGTGTCCCAGCTCTTAGTTCAGCAAACACAAACCATTTTTTTTTCTAGGACAATTTCAGGCATGTGGCTAAGGGTTCTCATTTGTCTCTTGTCTGTTACAGGAAGATCTCCCTCTTGGCAGGTCTCGGAGGACGAGGGCCAAGCCACCAGCCTCTCTGTCCTCCTCCCCTCCAATGCGATTCTCCAGCACCTCCCTCCAGCCTTCTCCGGCAGCCTCGTACATGTCTCCAGCATTGTCCCTGATCCACACCACCCCCCTCCCTCCTCTGCCCCCACCGCCTCCCCTGCATCACGAGGAGCAGCCTGAGCACATTGAGCGTCTGCTGGAGGAAGTGATGATGGGCCTGGACATTTTACCAAACAGCAGTGTCCCACATCTTCAGCCTCTTCCTCCAGCCACTAACAGCAGTTGTAATAATGCCGCATCTGGCAATGCTTTGGCCCAAAACAATCAACAAAGCCAGCCTGTTGCTGGAGCGCAGGGATTTGGCAGTTCCAGCGCTGCAAACGATGGGGTGTTTGTCCTGCCGCAGCAGGGAGAGGGAGCCCTGAATGACATGCTGGAGAACTTCCTCCTGTCCTTTGAGCAGCACACTGGCAACTGTCCTGCTGGGGACGAGGCGGAGATGGGCGGTCAGAGCTGCACAGACGCTCCAGTCCGACCCTCTCAGATGAGCGAACGACAGGATGATGAAACCAAAAGTCGAGTGAGACGTCCACGGTCACTAAAGGCTTCAGCTTCAGCTTCAGCTCGCAGCGCCGTTAAGTCACAGAGGGCAAAGGAAAAACGGGGACCAGTACCAGAAAAACAACCAAGGAAGAGAAGAAAAAATGAATGTATGTTGTCGTTGGAGAAAAAGAAGGTAAGGCTGAGAAAAACAGTGCCACCAAGTGACACAAAAGCTAAAATGGTTGATGACAGAGGCAACAAGCAGCTCCAGCAGATGGCCGTAGTGATGCTGGAGAGGTGTGGCCCGCTGCCAGCCAGTGTGACACTGCAGAGTCTAGATTTCAAGGTGTCTGACATTTCTACACAAACACACCTCCCAACAATCTGCTGTCACCGTCAGTCAGGAATATTATTTTTTAAGACAACTAATAATGAATGTTTTTCAGAGTTTTGCAGAAACAAATACCACTCCTTCCTCAGTGAAATGCGGATATGATGACAAGCCTAACAAAAACAGGTGGGCCACCAAGATGTACCCAATCAGGAGCAGGTTTAAGCAAGCACATTTGGTGAGCACAAACCTTTATTTTTTTTTCTTTTAAGAAAACCCAAGACTCATAGATGAATGTGTCTTCCAAACATACAATTAGGTCCATAACTATGTAGTCAGTGATGCAATATTTGTTATTTTGCTTCTGTACACCTCAAGGATGGCTTTGGAAAAAGTTTTAACTTTCAGCATTAATTCAAGAGTTAACATGTATTGCACTAACCATTTAGGAATTACAGCCCCCATTTTGACAGGCTCAGACAAGCAAGGAATAAGTAATCAGACAAACTAACTTAATTATATGTACAAGGATTGTTTTCATTTTTTTTGCAGTCAATGACTGTAGTAGAAGTCTGGAAGTCATGGATATCTCCAAATGCTGGAGTTCTTTCCTTGAGATGCTTTGCCAAACCTTCACTGCAGCTGCCTTCAGTTGTTGCTTATTTGTAGGTCCCTCTGCCTTCTGTATTGTCTTCAGCAACTGAAAAGCTGCTTTATTAGGTTGGGATCTGGGCAGGCTTTCTTAGATATTTAAGGTAATTCTACTCCAGTCTTTTTGTTCTTGAGTGGTACCAGTGATTCACACCTTGTAAATCGCCTGTATTTATGTTCATGCAAACGTCTCTTGATTGTAGACTTTAATGATGATAGACCTCCTCGAGAGTGTTCTTGACTTGACTGGACTGGACTGGCTGTTATGAAGAGGTTTTTCTTCATCATGGAAAGAATTCTGTGATTGTCCATTTTAGTTGTCTGTGGTCTTCCAGGTCTGTTGATGTTGCTGAGCTTGTCAATGATTTTGTTTTTTGGGGGGATGTACCAGATTGTTGATTTGGTCACTCCTAATGCTTTTGCTATTTCATGGGTGTGCTTTGTTTTTGGACCTTAATGGTGGCCACTTGTATCGACACCTCTTGGGACCTCATATTGAGAGTTCCACTAAACCGCTAAAAGCAAGCTTACCATTTGGACTCAGCTCCAGACCTTTTCTCTGCTTAATTTGTGGTGGAAGAATGAAACAATAGACCACACATAGCCATGAACCTGCCTGTCAGTAAATTGTTAGATTACTTTTGAGCATCTGAAAATGGAGGACTTTGCATAAAAATGGCTTTAATTCCTAAACGATGTAAAAATACACTTGTGACACCCCTTGAATTAAAGCTGAAAGACGAAACTTCAGTCATATCTGGATTGCCTTTGTTTTTCAAATTCACTGTTGTGGTGTACAGAAGCATGAAAACACAAATTGAGCCAGTATGTAAATGCTGTTTAAATGTTCAAAATGGAATGTTAAGAATGTTAAATGGATGTTTTGACTTTGTTTAGAACAATATATGGAGCATTGTTTTAAGCATGGCAGTGTTGTTTGAATAACTAATCTACTATTTTATGTGTGTACTGAAATATGCCAGCAAGTATTTAATTCTCATTAGGGATGTCACAGTTCACTAAACTCTCAATTCAATTTAATTGAATTCATGATTATGATTCAAATTGATTATTTTGTGTAAAATGAGATTTAAGACAAATTCTAAATGAAAAAATGACCTTGTACTATTTATCAGACAAAAAGGACAATATACTGTAATTGTCTGTTTCTTTATTAAATTTATATGCGGACTAGTGTGGTTAAAAAAAACTGCAGAAAAATGCAAATTTCCTTTTCTCATAAATGAGAAAATGAGAGTGATAAAGTGAGACTATTTACTGTCTTAAAGACATTTTCAGACACAAACTGACACCTTCACTACGTCCTCAGACAAAATTACCAATTAAAAATGCTTTAAACTACTGCATTTTTCTCTGTGAAACTAAATATCTTTTATCTCTCATACAAATGAATAACAGTTCTAAATCGAGATATAAAACAAATCCCAAACAATCAAATAAATAATGAACAATACCAATAAAAGAATTGTAATCAAATAAACAAACAATGGCACAGTGAATACACTGAATCCCCTTTCGATCATCATGGCTCTCGCACTTGTTTCTGCAAGCGGGGCTGCAAATTTGCTTGTCAGTGTGGTTTGGCCTTTTAGTAGCTTTTGTCGCTCATACAGAGTTCACCGAAGCTTCTGTCTGTGTCGCTGCTTAACATGCTGCATCATGCTCATTGTACTATTCATGTTGGCACACAGTTTTTGTCTTTTCAGTTATAGTCTCACCTCTGTCATTTTCAGCCAAGCTGCCACACATCCTACTTGAACAACAAAGGGGCATCTTAAAATTGTACATTTTTACTGGCTGTTTTCATGTTGCTGCTGTTGGTTTTTTTTTCTTTTCTGGCTGCTACTTATGTGTATACTGAGGCCACAGTATGTAGCATCAGTCCCACCAGCTGGTTAAAATGTGAATGCGGCTAAACTATATCCACAATCACAAAAACACAGACATTATTTGTAAATCGACATATGTATTAGTGCTGCAGTAATGTCCTGGGCTAAAACTCCAGATATATTTTCTTTGAAAATTGATTTTGTGATATAAAAGTAATTATTTGTGCGAATTGTGAATCGTATTTCCGTATTGTCAGCCCTTATCAGAATTGAAAGTTCATTTTGACCAATTTTCAATTTAGAATCATATTTGTCACACCACTACTATGTGTGTATCTGATAGTAATCGTCTGTTTTGTAGGACAGCACAGCGCTTTATGAGGTGCCACTAGTACGACACAAAAAGCCACCCTCAGCCAGTCAACAAAAAAGTCTATCAGAGAACTCAGCAGCAGCAGTTCAGCCCCAGCATGTGGAGCCCTTTGGCACAATGAAACAGGCAGAGGAAAACCAAGAAATACCTGTAGAAAAACTGACTGTCCAGCTGCAGGAGGATACAGATGAACCTACAGGGAGGGGAGAAAACAGGGGAGCCGAGGCCCAGAAGGAGATATGTGATGGTGCCACTGGGGGCAAGAGGGTTTGCTTTGAGCAAATGCCACGGCCACCGTCTGAATGTGCAGAACCAACAGTCAGAGAGTCAGAGGACATCATCGATGTGGAGACTGTTTCTATGACCAGTTCAGGAGGTGTACAAAGAGAAGAACAGGCCGACAAACCGCTGTGGAATGTAATCACACTCAGAGAAGCTGAGGATTGTGTGATGGATGGAGAGAGCAGCGGCGACGAGATCATCGATGTGGAGGGAGATGTGGAAGATGACCAAGGCTGGAGAAGAACAGCGCTAACTGCAGTTTTACCTCCTGCATATTCAGAGGTCAGTCAGGGTGCGACAGGCAGCTGGGACGAAGACGAAGGCGTGATGGGAGAGTCCGGTCCAGTCCCAGATGAGTTAAGGTGAGCTGGAAACGGCTCTAAGGTGCTCTTCTGTTACGGTCGTGCAGTCCAGTCCCAACAGACTGTTTTCTTTTCTACTCGTCTTCCTGAGTTGTGTTGTTTGGTATGTTTTAAGAAAATATCGTTGAATTTGTTTCATTTAGGGCAATTAGAGAAGTAATTTTGATAGAAGTCAAGACAAAAGTGCTCTTCTGCTTTTCTGCATTGTTCTGCATTAATAACTTCACTGAGGAGTTTTTGTTTTCCTATTCCACCACTGCGTAGGGAAAAAAGAGTTGTGAGCAACATTTTTCATCACTGGCTTTGGCTTGAAATACAGAAAAGAAATGATGTGCGTCATAAAGACACCTGAGTGAGTTTAATGACGGTGACTTTAGTCAAAATTGCAGGACTACAGTGTGTAGTTTGAGTGCAGCTGCTCAGTTTCGGTTCTTCAGTACAAGATACAGACTTAATAATTGTCAAACTGACAAATGTGACCAGAATTGTTAATTTTTTTTGTATATTAGAAAAATCACTGATTTATGTGAAGTTTTCACTGCTATGTTCAGTTATTTGTGGTTTTAATGCAGATTCAGTTAAGTTTTTTTTTAACTGTTAAAAACAACACTCGCTGAAAAAGGCAAAAGAAATCAGGTTCATGCTGACAAAGTAATCAGGAGTGTTTTATTAGTTGTAAATATGATTGGTAATGTCAACTGTTCTGCCACAGTTTGTAAATGTTCCAGGAAAGCTCTTGTCTTACTTGTTGTACTCTCAGGTTTTGTTGTTCCTTGAGGCACTTTGAGTCCAGGACTCTGATTCCTACAATAAAACCACCTTTCTCCTTCCCGCCTTGCACCAGCACTTCTCTGTGACTCGCACGAGGATTACATCACGCTCATTATCACTGTGTCCCTAATGGCGTGTCTAAGGTTGACTCAAAAGACAAAAAAACCTTGCAAAAAATGATTAAATCCTAACCCCTTACAGTGGCATGTTTGATTAATGATCAGTTAATAATGAAATGACAACTTTTAGAAGTCAAAATCTCATATAATGCTGAAAACAAGCATTATTATTTCCAGCTTTTGTTGTGTTTTGCAGCTCATTTTTTATGCTGCATGTTCCCAGTTATTTTTTATTTGCACCATTTGTCTTGACTTTTTTGTTTTGTAGGTTGAGGTTGTTTGTTTTACTTAAGCCAGCACACTAAACAACATTTTTAACATTCAGACAAATAGCTGATGTTCCTCTTGGTTCCTGTCTTAAATTTGCCAGGCGTACTCCATGAAAGACGTAAAGTACCACATGACCTCTGAATTGATAGGTGGTTGTATAAATTTTGTAGTTTGTAGTTCCTCAGAGAATTGAATACTTTAGCATCACTTCATACCAGTTATATACAGTGATGGGATGTAATAAATGTAACAAAGTACGTATACTCAAATAGTACACTGCAGATAGCAGAGCCAGATTAGTACATTTTTAGATAAATTAATTTATCTTAAATATCTAGGATTGAGTGAAACCAGTGCATGTGGCGTCAGCGCCATCTGCTGCTCAAAACATGTTTTGCGAATCCTGACTTTTCAAACAGCTTGAAGATTATTATTGATTTTTCTACCAACTCAGAGCATCATCACATCCCAATAAACAATATTCAACACCACTAATCGAAAATCTAGAGTCTCAAATCTAAATTTTACTTGATACTTGAGTACATTTATTGACAAAAATTCACTTATTATATTTAAATAAATGAATATTCCACATCTTTTACTCTACTCATACGGATGATTCTCACTTTTATGAACTAAAGCAATATTTAAGGACAGGACAATGTCTTTTTTTCCTTTTACTCAAGTATGACTTTTATAATAGTGGTTGCATTATTGTATTATATGTCACAAAAATCAGTGTAACATTATCAAACCATTCCTGTGACATGCTTCATTTGAGGAATGTCATTTGGATATTTTGTTTTGTTCTTTTTGTGTACAATACAATGCCACAAGCACACATGAGGTGGAAATTGGTTTATTGGTTATTAACCTGCGGATCAACCTCCTACACAACAACAACAAAACACATCTGAGCTGCACCACAGCGCAGTCTGCTGCTCGCAGCGGGGAGGTTTTCCTGGGTAACAGTGACGTGTTGGAGCTTCATCTCCCCTCCGTTTGGTTCCCTGCTCATCTCGGTGGGTGGGGGGTGACAATGCAGCGCAGGTGTGTGTTTGTGTGCAAGTATGTAGGGATCTCTAAACCCAATAAAAAGACACTTTAGGAGTGTCAGTGTGTGAGTGTGAGTGTGAGTGATTCCCTGTGCTTTAACGGTGCGATATTGTCTCTTATCACACTGGCAGCGGCTTCGTGTCGGTGGTGGTGTTGGGTTGCGGGGGGTGGCTGTAGCGCTTCGAGACGAAGGGAAGGACTGAAGAGAAAGAAGGAGGAGAGGGTCGTGGGGAAAGGGAGCGGGGGCTGGGGGAGGTCGAGGGGAGCTGCTGTCTCAGTCTCAGCATGTCCAACTCTCAGTGCTGGATGCGCCTGACTGACTGGATCTGGGGGGTCTGACAGTGGGAGCCCCAGTTCCTCCAGTGCTGGTAGTCTCCGCTGTGTCGCTCACACTCCATGATGTACTGCTGGCCTCTGTAGCCAGGGAACTGGTAGCACACAAAGCTGTCGGCAGACACAGAAGGGTTACTGGGACCGGTCCTGGGACAGACTTTGTACATGCTTCGAGCTTCTACACTGTAAAAATTAAGCAGTTGTTTTGATTTTAAAAGTTCCTTAGAAAAGTCCCTGATGTGTTTCTGTTAGAGAACACTGACTTTGTCCTTCTAAACCGAATACTTGGACTCACTTTTCAAGGCGGTAATCTTTTGGCATTCTGACAACGTTTGACTCAAAACTGAAGGAGACCAGTCCTTTACTCTTATTATTACATACCTATGTTTTGTTTATGTCTTTTTAAAATATGTGCTGAACGAAGAAAATGCTCAGGTCACTGTTTAATGATTAACAGTCGGACAGTTAAGCTTTAAAAGCACCATGCTACCCCACGCACTTTTTTTTTACAGTGTATGTATCATACAAGTTACTGACTGGTTATATTAACAGTGTACACATTTATTCGTCTGGTGTGCAGAATAAATTAATATTTTTGACAGCACTAAAAGCTAGCTGAGACAGATGCTTCTAATAAGCAGAAACATATTTGTGGATTCGTGCATTTGTTTACTTGGGTGGGGGCTGGTGTTTGGAAAAGAAATGCAGCCAAAGTGCCCTTTCAGTGGCTAAAACGTGGCAAAGTGCCCTCTAAGATGCTCCTCCAGTGGAGAAAATACAGCACAGTGCCGTAAATGCTGCCCTACATGCTGTGAAATTAGTATGGTTTCTAATTTCATTACAAATGAGTGAGTGTGTGTCGATGCCCCACCACATTAAGCTGGTACCCTTTTGATTATTTCTGCCCCGCCCCTCCAAAATCATGATTCTGCCACTGCACACACATCTTATCAGCACTGTTCACACCGATTCTCCATCAATAAAAAACAAACTCACGCGCCGCACTGCACATGCATGGAGCCAACTTCGGGCATCTTCCAGCCCATGGCCTGCAGAGAGGGGTAGTCGTCACAGATCTCCACACTGCGGCCCATGAAGTTCTCCTTCTCGAAGATGATCATGCGACTGCTCTGGTGGGACTGCAGGGACAGGGAGAGGCTGGTTGGGATTTTGGACTCCTGGGATCACATTTTGCTGGGCACGTATGAGACGAGATTTAACTCACGGCACAGTAGATGGGGCGCAGGGACATGAGGCGCTCCACGTGGTAGGAGAGGGAGCCGCTGTAGGCGTCCCAGTGGGGGTACTCTCCCTTCTCCAGGATGAACTGCTGGCCCTGGAAGTCGTGGTGCTCGAAACCCACCCAGCTGTTCAGAGAGAGAGAGGGAGAGTGAGAGGGAGAGATGTCAGCTTCACTGCCCTTTCTCGTCCTCATTCGTTCCACAGCTCAAGTGTGAGACTTACGCTCCGCTCTCCACCCTGATGGAGCGGATGTTGTCCAGTCCGCAATCCTGGATGTTGGAGCACTCGGAGGTGAACTCCAGGCACTTCCCCTGGAAGTGCTCCTGCTCGAACACAGTCACCTGGGGGAGCATTTCAAGGTTTTTAACTTCTGAGCACCTCGCGTCCGTCATGTGTAGTTAGCAGTCACATACATGAGTTTACCTTAAAGAAAGGAGCCACGCCCACTCCCGAGTTGACCAGCGGTTGCTTCATTGGGGACCTTGTAGTTCTGTACATCTTTACTCCTGGTGAGGAAAATAAGGGACAGATGAAATGAGAAGAAGCGTGGGGCGTGAACAGCTGACCTTTGGTGTGACAAATGCAATAATCATGTTTTCCTAGTGTAACGAGACAGGATGGTGGTCAGTGTCCACAAACAGGAACACAGCCAACTCGCCTCAGCGATCTGATCATCTGAGGGAGTTAATTTACTGTCACAAAGCGTCGAAATGTGAAATACAAGCACACGTTGAAGAGCGTGAGCAGAAAGTGCTTTTTGGTTCTGTGTCCGTGTTGAAAGCAGAGGGTGCAGCCTTACCTAGTTTGGCACTTTACTAGACGAGCTTTGGAGTGGTACGCGCCTGCTGCCTGCCTCGCGTAGAGCTTTGGGAGAACCTGGCGCTTCAGTTTTATACCGGCCAGCCGGGGAGCGCGCGCGGCGAAATCGCGCTGCCGAGGCTCCGAAACAAAGGCGCTCGGGTATGTTCGGACCCCGGTCAGCAGTCCGGCGCGGAGGAGGAGAATGCGGGGATTAACGACGGAGCAGAGAGGGACCTCACGGGGGGGAGGGGGGCGCAGGGGTGACAACTGGGTCTGTTTGCATGTGTGGAAACTTTAAATAAAGTTTAATTTTGCATCCCTAATGGTGCAGATGACAGATGGAGTTTCGCTGCAGTTACATTAATTCTTAGACCCCAAACCTGCGCACCATTTAACACAAGTCCTCCCTCTCTGATGCTTCTGTCTTGGCGTGTAGAGTTTTAAAAGCTCAGACTTTAAGTGAAGACGCCCTCCGGTCAAATAGAGACCCTCTGGACACATGGACCACTTGTTAAACTGCATCCCGTTTTTAGCGACGGCGCGTGGAATATTCCTGTCCAACCACCCGATCAAAATCAAGTTTGTCTCCTGCATGGAATTGATGTCACGGCGTCGTGAAAGTATGAAATTAAAAATAAATCATAAATATGATAAATATCAGATGTTTGCCGCGCATTATTGAGCTTAAAAAGTAGAGTTGAGGGGCATTTATTTCATCCCCACCACCTGGTCGTCAGTCTGTGTGTGTGTGTGTCCCTCTGCCTGCGCTCTGATGATGTGGCCTTTCTTTTGTCCCGCGTGCCTGACCTCAGCAGCTCTGTTTCTCTGGCACTAATCCCTCTCCTGTGGGCGCCAGCGTATAAAAGGGAGCGGCGCCCTCCGAGCCGCACACACTCGGAGTGAGGCTCGGCGCAGGCATCGCACACGCAGGTAAGCGGCGCGGACACACACACACACACATGCAGACAGGCAGGCAGCTGCACCTGCAGCCGAGATTTTTCAAAATGCACATCAAATTATACTTCTTCCTCTGTCTCTGTCGCATCCTGCCATCCCCTGGAAACCTGCACACCTGACCGAACGCGTCCTTCCACCCAGTAATCATGTCCAGTGGAGATAAGTCCAAGACCTCGTCCCAGACCGACGGGAAGGCCACTCAGGGCAAGAAGTCCGACATAGGAATAATGTCCTACAAGGTGGGTGGTTCACGTCCGAGCGTGGCTGAGGTGTTTCTAATCCCGCCGCGGCCTCTCATTGTCCCGCCTCGTCTGCCTCCCGCAGCTGCACGTGTTCGACCAGGAGAACTTCCAGGGTCGCACCGTCGAGATCAGCGCCGAGTGCGTGAATGTGTGCGAGTTGGGCATAGACCGCGTGCGCTCACTGCGTGTTGAGTCCGGACCGTAAGTCGTAAGAACAAGACGTGTTGTGGCACCTTTGAGCTCTCTGGAGCCGCGTGTGTTTGTCCGGCGCCTCACGCGTGCTGCTCTCACCCGCAGCTTCGTGGCGTTCGAGCAGATGAACCTCTGCGGCGAGATGTACATCCTGGAGAAGGGCGAGTACCCCCGCTGGGACTCCTGGAGCAACTCCCAGAAGAACGACTACCTGCTCTCCTTCAGGCCCGTCAAAATGGTAAAAGCAAGAGCCGCACACACTCGCTGCCACACTCGCGGACTTTCGGTGAGCGGGGTTCTCTCTCTCTCTTCCAGGACCCCGACAAGCACAAGATCTGCCTGTACGAGGTGGGGGACCTCAAGGGGCGCAAGATGGAGATCATGGACGATGACGTTCCCAGCCTGTTCTCCTACGGCTTCACCGACAGGGTGGGCAGCATCGCCGTCAGCTGCGGAACGTGAGTGGACACACACATCCAGACCCTCTGACCCTCTGACCCCCTGACCCCCCCCCCGCTCACACGTGTCCAATGCTCTGTGTTGTCCAGCTGGGTCGGCTACCAGTTCCCCGGATACCGCGGCAGCCAGTACCTGCTGGAGAAGGGCGAGTTCAAGCACTTCAACGAGTTCGGCGCTCGCACTCCCCAGCTGCAGTCCGTGAGGCGCATCCGCGACATGCAGTGGCACCAACAGGGCTGCTACACCCTGGCCAGCAAATGAGGCTCAGGGAAGGAGAGAAAGAGAAAGAGCGGAGGGGAGGGAGAGGGGCGGAGGAAGAGGGAGAGAGGGAGAGATGCGTGAGGCGTCGCCTCGGCACCCCAGACGCTCTGTGGTCTAACATCACGAGGGGAAGGGTGAG
>KV751335.1:5926302-5947754 GCA_001698575.1 Mola mola
CTCCCCTGTGGGCTGTTTTGCTCCCCCCTCCCCCCTTTCTCCCCTTTTTTAGTCCCTCACTTCATTCCCCTCCACGGTTCTCCGAAACACCACAGAGAGAACACACCTCCTCCTCCTCTGGCTCGTTTACACGCTCGAATCTCGGCCCAGGGTATGTTGCATCATGGGAAACTGAGTCCCTAGAGCCCCCCCTGCCCTCTGACTTCTTGCCCCTGTGCTTTGCACACCCTCTCTGCTGTACAGAATCCTGGCCAAGTTTTCAATAAAAAGGAAAATCTTGATTTCAAAGTTGTTGTTATTGTTACTTACCAATGAACAATCGCCTCAATTAAACAGACAAATGAAATGAATACAAGCGAGAGAGTGAGTTTCATCAACTCCATGAAACAATGTTTATCAGATATCATTTCATGCTTGACTTCAAAGTTTAGGAAACATTGTGAGCCAGTCTGTTTAAATACGATACCTGTGCAATACCTGTGTTCACGGTCGGGCTGTCACCAGATCAGAGTCTCACTGCATTATTACTGAGGCCAAAATAACAATATTACACTGATATCGTTCTCCAATTTGAAATATAAAATAATAAAGCTACCAGTCAAATTCACCCTCCACTTGTTTTATTGTGTGTTTTGTCTATTTTGTGGACAACATTTTAAAGTTAAAATGAGATTGTTTGATACACATAGAGAAACTGTGACGAAAAACTGCATAAAATCGTACAAAAAGTACAAATTGCACTTGATGAATAGTGATGAGAAAACCAGAAGAATTTACTTTTAAAAAAAATTAATTGTATTGGATAATCACATCGCTGTGATTTCATCATATGTGTAGTATTACAATGTCAGTACCTAATTTGTTAATTTAATATCATTGTCATCACCACCAGTATGTCATGACAGACCTACTTTCATGGTTTGGAAAAAGCTTGGTACATACAGCGTCATGCTACATGTGGTTTAAAAAGTTTGACATATTCAGGTACAAAATACTTCCAAGTCATACAACGCATTGTTTAAAAAAGAAAAAGAAAAAAGAACGCAGTTTTTATTTAAACTTTAGGAATGTTGTATTGTAAATGAGACAAATACTATAAAGTATTCGGTAAAAAAAAAAAGAACGCAGTTTTTATTTAAACTTTAGGAATGTTGTATTAAAATGAGACAAATACTATAAAGTATTCGGTAAAAAATTTCCACGTTATAATGTGAATCAATATAAGAATAATTATCTTTGTGTTTGGCGAGCATTTATTGAGGCTTGTTGCTGCATGATGAGATGTGTGTGTGACCATCTGGAGTCGTAGATCTGAATACTTTTTACTCAAATCTCCAGTACTCCAATACACCATACATGCTTTTCGGCATTATATTCTAATTCATGATTGCTTATTATACTATAATATCATATGGAAAACCAGATTTCCAGTTTATCTGTACAAAATATTGATGCAGCAGAAACAGTTTGTGTCTATTAGTGACTAATACAACTCTATTTCTTAACCAATCGTCCTTAAAACTTCTGCATTTGGATTTAAAGTAATAATATTTATCATGTACTAGCAAAAAGTATTTTGTTAATAATTAATTACCCAACAGTTTGTGAATCTTCATCTGCTTCTGTGTAAAACAAGCCTAAATCAGTGCTCAGTCAAATATCATGGAGTGGTCTCGGGGAATAATAATATGTATTTAATTAAATCTCATGAGTCATTGTTTGTCCTGTTCTCAAAATAATTCATCTGGAGCATGAAACTGTGTGCTGTAAAAGTGACCACTACTTCTTTGTGTTTATTTATTTTAATTCTACTCTCCTTTAATGCACGTAAACTCTAATCTCACGCTTATATTGGTTGTCATGTAAGTGATTACACGTTTATAACACCCTCACACCTATTTTGTAGTGTTTAATCTGTTTTAGTCGTGTGTTTTGTACTTATGTGTGCGGAAAAAAACCCCCACTATTCACTCAATTTCTGTTTGTATCTTTAATTTAAAAAAAAAAAAAAAAATTGTTATTGTTTTTTTTTTTACAGCTCTACAAACAATATATTACACTCAAAAGACAAACATTGGTGATATAAAAAAATACACGTAGAAGACACAGTGATAAATGTTGCGCATGGAGCTTTTGATATGTTTTACTGCTGTTTGTTTATCGTGTTGCACCTCACTTCTGACACGGATCCAGGTCAGTTGCAGGCCGTCTATTTAGATCTTTCTTAAAATGAAAAATAAAATTTGATCAGCGCTGTTAAGGGCCAAAATATAACATTTACTCTAATGAAGTGTGTTCAGCTTTGTGTGTGTCTTTCCTTGTGACAGCCGGTCCGCTCAGCGAGACATCATTCGGACAAACTCTGAAGAGACAAGAGAGGGCGGTGAGAGGGGAGGAAGAGGAGGGTGAGTTGTAAAGGCCAAGAATGTGTCTCTCACCCTCGAAGTCCACCAGGCCGTCCCCGTTGAGGTCCACGTCTCGGAGGATCTCGTTGATCTCTCTGTTAGTCACCTGCTCTCCCATCAGCTTCTTCATGGCCTCGCGCAGCTCCGTCAGGCTGATCCGACCGTCACCGTTAGAGTCAAACTGCACACAGTGACACGCAGCACACTGTAGGTTCAATCCAATCCAAAATATTATGGGGCATTTTAGGAAATTCACTGTGCTTCCAGGGCAGCTATGTTCGTCCAAACGACAAAAACAGACACATTTCCTGTTAAAGGTGCAATGCTTTTAAGCCTTGCCAGCATCACAGAGCTCTGAAGAAGCCGCAGACATGAGTAACGTGTGAATGGCAGCCATTCTCTTGCTCCTGTTGTCCCAGCAGGAAAATCACAGGTGCAATTCCACAGCACAACAGGTGACTCACGTTCCTGTATGTGATGAGTCAGGATTCATGCCGAAAGTAATTAACGGTGATGATAGCTCACAAATGTCCACTTTTACGAAAGACTCTGTTACCTCATGAGGACAAAGGCCTTAATCAGTGCTTACGCAGGCTGGCTCAGGTGTTTTCCAAAACCGAGACCTGCCGTGTCTGAGTTTGAACTGTTTCAGGAAGAAGAAGGAGCCAGGAACAAATGCAGACTTCTTCTTTAAGGGGGTGGAAAACAGCCGACTTTGTGCATCCTGACCTCTCTGAATGCGTCTCGCAGCTCTTTGACTCCGATCATGTCGGCTGTCTCCGCCAGCAACTTTGGCCCCATCAGCTCCACAAAGTCCTCGAAGTCCACCTTACCTCCGCCTGCAGCACATAGATCAGCCCATCAGCCTGTGACGTGAGCCTGAATCATCATTTAGGCTCATTTGGATTACAGATGTTTCAATTGTTGTTATTAATAAACTGCATCAACAATCAGCACAAGCTATTCTGCTTAATTTTTAATTAATTTGTTTTTCTTGTGTTCTTTTTTCTTTGAAAAAAATAATAATGATATTAATAATTGGAAAATATATGTTTTTAATAGTTGTCGTCTGACTCCTGACAAATAGAAATGACAGTTTTTAGTATTCTATTATGAGTATTCATATCATATATTTTCTGTTCTTATCCTTGTTATTCACATGTACCTCCTGTATTATATCGATCTGTTGGGTTCTGTCAGATGTTCCACTCACAGATCTGCTGGCTCAGTTCGATGAGCTCCATCTCTGTTGGCATGTATCCCATGGTCCTCATGCACTCCCCCAAGTCTTTGTGGCTGATGTAGCCTTTGTTGTTCCTGTCAAACTCCCCGAAGGCCTCACGGATCTCTGACAGACACACGATGATAACATCAAACCAGGCGAGGATGCTGCTAAACTGTGAATACGGTGACGCGGACTCACCATCGATCTCCTCTGGTCTCAGCTCTCGGTCCTGTTGGAGGGAACGCGCACATTAGATTCCCACATCTTACAGTGTTAAACTCACGTGGTGCAGACACGTGAACGCAGATTTACAGAAAAATCACTGCAACGGCAAAAACGACAATCAGCGAACGGGGAGGAAACAGTCACAGCACAACCATAAACACCAGGACTTCAGATGGAAATGAGACAAACAGTGAATATGTGGTTCAATATGGGATGCCAGATGTAAAAGTCAGTTGTATCTTTCTTGCTGACATATTTCAAAATATCTAGCTCACTTTAATCACATTTAACAATTTTTTATTGGCATTTGACACAAAACTTCATCTAAAACATTTTGAAAGTCATATTAATATGTAATTATTAATATGTTTATACAGCAAATTTAGTCCATTTAGTTTATAAAAGTTAAATATGAATGGTAAAAGTGAAACCTGAATGTTAAATCTTAAAACTAAACATTAAAAGATTAATCTAAATGTCTAACTGAATGCAAAGATAAATATTTAATATTTAACTATGCTGATATCTACACATATTAACGATTATACACATATTAATATCACATTCAACAAATTTTAGATCGAATTTGTGTCAAATGTAAGCCAAAATTGGCCAAATGTGAGGAAAGTTCAATATTTCACGATAGATCGGCAAGTAAAATACATCCGAATCTTTACATCCCATAGTTCAACTGTGTCACTATGCTGTCAGTTGTACGCAAATCCAATCAAATGAAAAAAAACGTCCCAATCTGTAAGGATTAAATTGCATACTGCACTTATATGTGACAGTTTTTATGAGATTTAGTTGACCCTCGAGCACACGTTCACTACTCAGAAACACACAAACACACACCCCAGGCCCATATACATCTCTCACACAGCGCTTAAACTCGCACGCAACACCACCCGTACAAGAGTGCACACTCACAGCATGGAAGTTGTGTTTCTCTGTAAACGATGCTAAGAGCTGAGGGAAAACAATACAACAAATCCTCTCGCTTTCTGTTATTTACTGTGTTGCCATGAATCCTTTTCCACGTAACAAACCCAACTACCATATTGAGTTAACATCCATAACATTGGGACACACTGACGAAAGAAGTTCTTCTTCTTGTCAGTTTAATGCAAACAGAAATGAGTCGTGATTTGCAAATGTGCAAAAAAAAATCTCCTCGGGCCGTTGTGCTTTATTTGCACGTATTTTCTGTATTTGTCTCCCTGCTGGGGACCCATCAGACAGTTTGCCCCACTGATCCATATCACCATCACCATTAATTTCCATGGAAATGGTCAGCTGAGTGACCGGCTGACCTGCACCAGTGGTGGGGTGACACAGTGGGTGTGAAGGAGGGCAGGAAGTGGGTGGGAGGAGGGACGACAGCCACAATGCTGGGATGAAAATGGACCAACACTGCTCTGCTACATACGAGCGTCTGTGAAAAGCCTTGTTTGAGGAAGACGCAGGCCGGGCCCACGATGTTGTGCAGCATGTTGCAGTTCTTGACCAGGGCGCTGAAGGGGTCCCTGAACAGCTCGTCCTCCTCCACGTCCTGATCGCTGTCTCCCCCCGGCTGCTGGCCCACCGCCCTCACTTTCCTACCCACTCCCCCCTTCAGAGGCACACCCCGGTTAGTCCTCCGCCGCCAGCCCCACCCTGCCCGACTGACTGGAACACGATCACATCTTTCAAGGAAGAGGAGCCGCCGTCTTCTGGTCACGCACACACTAGACAAAATGCGGCTGTTACATAAGCTGCTCATTATTTTAAGTCTTTCTCACTGTGGCCATCCGTCCTTCTGCAACCTCTGCGGATCATTCTGCTAATCACCAGGTCTACACTACATCTCGGAGGCCGAGGAGAGGACTTTTAACACACCGGAAGACAAATTAAGAATCTAGTTTTGGACAATTTAGAGCCACATTTGTGTATCATTTTACTGGGCTTTCATTGATATTAAAGACATTATATTTTAACCTTAAAAAAAAAGGAAACTTGTCGTTCCTTGCAGAGGTGAGTGTCATGTAGGAAAACACTTGTTGGAATCAGCTCGAGCTGACTTTTTCGGAACAGGTGCATACGAGCACGATGTAAAAAAAAAAAGTTTAGAATTTAGACATACGCAGAAAAACTCTAGTAATTCTGACGAAAGTGTACTGTATTTATATGTTTTGTGGCAACTGCTTTCCAAAGTAAAGTCTGATCATTTGGCAGATTACCACTGCATGGAATAGATTTATACAAGTATTGTTTTTCTGTATGTTCCATTAAACACCAGAAAACTTTGCCAAATGACTGTCGACACATTTGTTATAGACAGTATTTTTACAGTGACTGAGTCAAAAACACACGTGTGTTTCACCGTAGGCATCTACTCCATGTTACCAGACTCTTTCTGAGCATAGTTAGTGGAGACGTAAAGCGACTTATTGCCGACGTTTGGACTTGCCCCGTGCAGTTGCATTGTCAAGCCTTTTACGTCTACAGTTCCGCTGACTGAACTCCATACTGAAGTAATTTTGAAAGCAGATGCTTTTCGTGAAAGTTTAGACTCTAAAAGTCCAGCAAATAGGGGCTTAAGTGGAAAAAATACCAGACTTCTCCTTTAAGGTCTATTTAATGCCTTTTAAGGCCTAATATGTAACTATTTGAAACAGCCGATGGAGTGTGATTCCCTGATGGTTAGATATCAACAATTTGGGTTGGGAACAGTCCGACTGTCCTCCCCAAAGCACCGGTAACTGACAATCCAGGAATAACACACAGCGACTTAGTGACTGCTACGTTTATGTCTTTTATGGGACCTGGAAAGCTCAGTGCTGCACATTGTTGGTAACCAGCGTGACTCATTGTAACTTTTCTTGTAGCTACCATTCAAAAACATTTTGCACGACGTGGTTTGAAACAGTCGGTGCTGCAAATGTATTCAACAAATGTATTCTGTAATATGAAAATTATTTTGATCAGAAACTTTTATCAAGAGATTAAATCATGGACACGAGCTTTGCAGATCGGTCCAGAGGAGAGTAACGTCGCATATTCTTTTACGCAATAACTACAGTGAACATCCAGGTTTAAAGCTGCAGAGGAACAACGTTATTTTAACAGGAGTTTCCCAGGCCACAGGCTGGCAAAATTGTGACAAAGTGATCTTACCCTTATTTTGTCTTTCATGGATGGTTTTGTGCAGTTGCCCATGCCACACAGTCTCCCTCTGAGATCTCCTGCAGCAACCCAAATCTTTCCTTCCCCTCTCTCTGACACGTCTCTCTGACCTTGTCGTTAAATCTCCCTCTCTGTACTTCTCAGAGGTCCTGCTCAGGCTCCAGCCCTGAACTTGGAGTAAACCTCTCTGAGCGTCCCATGCTGGTTATCACATCTGATACCACAGTCCTGGATCCAAATTCAGGCACCAAACAAAGCAGCACAAACACCAAACTGAGCTCTCTGGTGAAAGCGGCTCCCTCTCTGCCTCACTGCCTGTTGCCCCTTGCTGATTAATACTTTTAATCTCCCCCCTCTCTGTCGCTCTCCTCCCCTCTTTTCAGCTGCTCTCTCCCCTCGCAGCGTTCAAATGACTTCATCTATGGCGTGAAGACGAGGTTTAGAGGGAGAATTAAGAGGGCATAAACAGAGAGGGGTTAATCCCTTACATTTGAGATTAAAGAGGAAGATGGGGTGATGAAAGGAAAAAGGGATCCAGGGAAGATTAGATCAAATCAGCTCACACATGACAAGACAAGTTTGTTTTCTCACTCCAGATGAAGCATTAGGGATTGACAGAAGTGCTTTCCCTGAAGATTTGAAAGTGATCAAACGGAGCTGAACTTTTAAACTAATGAAAAAGTGCCACACACGTGTCACTCGGGTCATGTCAGGTCACAGCTTGGCAGGATGTAACGGCTCCGGTTTTGGTTTGAACTCTCTCTGATCTCTGGCCTGCTCATCCCCGATCAAGATCAGCCAAATTTTCTAGACTTATGATCAAAAATTCGGAGTCATACGTTGAAGGTTACAAGTGCGGTGTAAAGTGAGCAGCTGAGCTTTTGCAAAGCATCTGCCCTCAAATTTGTCCAAAAGCAAGATTTGATGTACTACAGTACACTCATACGGAGATCACAGCTTGTATGTGTGCGTTTGTGTGTATACTCATCCCTCGTAAATAACCTCATATTCCCTGTGTCGCCTGCAGCTTCTGTGATGGCTTCTGATGAACGCCGTCACATGGTTTTACCATTAAAATATAAATAGTTGTTGATTTTTTAAAAATGAATGCAGTTCAACAGGTCTCCCAATTTAATTTTTTTTAAATTTGGCAGACAAAAGTTTTCAATTAAAAATACATATATGAATAAACATATTTAAAAATATTCTGGCTCTTTAGAGCACGCTGCAGGTTTATGACGGGCAAAGCGATGTTAGAAAAATGACAAAGTTTAACAGAGATGAATGGATATGTAGGGCAGTCACAGCACTGAGAAGAGGTCTTACCAGGAACCACAAGAGACAAGTCTGGTCTTGGATTTTAAACGCTGATCCCTCTTTGAGTCGAATCGCTGCAATGCACAGCAGGCACCGCTAGAGGCCGCTTTGTAGCAGATCTGATAACAGAGTTTTATCACCGCTGCTGCAGAGTGATGACACAACTTGTCTTTGTAGCTGGACCTCTGGGCAGATTGAGCCATTACTGAGTGATGCACAGCTTAAGAGTGACCACTGTAAATGAGATCTTTACCCAGAAATAGTTCTTAAGTAGAAACAGACCGTTTTGGACTCAAAAACTCTAATTGTGGGTGACCAGACCTACAGTCTAAAATGTACATTATCTTTTAAGTCATCTGATCCCCATTTAGCCAAAGTGACATTTTAAAATTACATCAAATTTAAATGGACACAGTTAGAGATGTGTGTGGGCAGTGGACTAAAGCCGACAAACCAAAGGTGTGTCAGATGCATTAAAACAGGTAAATTTTTAGAGAAGTGTGTAAGATGCAAGCCTGTGAGTATGTAATTCTGCAGAAGCAAAATTCTTGTATTTTTGGTCTCACATCTGAATTAAATGTAAACTTACACACAAAATCACACGAGAAGAGGACAAAAACCTTAACTTGTGTTTCCCAGCATCACTTTTTGTTAACCTGAGATTTTGTATCTTTGTGGAAAAATTAATATTCATCTGCATTTCTTTTGTTATGATAAACACATACTGTCAAGACCGAATTCTCTTAACATGTGAACCAGTTTTAAAAACACAAGCAAACAAGCAACTTATTCAAACCATCGAGCCAGTTATTAACTGAGGTTGTGCTTTTCCTCTAACATCCATCCATCCATTTTCTACTGCTTATCCTGTTAGGAATTTAGAGTGACCAATTAACCTAACCCCCAGTTTACATGCTTTTGGACTGTGGGAGGAAGCCGGATTACCCGGAGAGAACCCACGCAGGCACAGGGAGAACATACAAACTCCTTACAGAAACGCCCTGAAGAATCGAACCCAGGACCTTCTTGCTGTGAGGCGACAGTGCTAACCACTGCACCACCGTGCCGCCTTTCTCTAACAATCTTTGAGAAAATTAATGTTTAAATATCATCTCTATTGGACATTTCTAACTGTGTCTACTCAGATTCAGCCAGTTCCTCAATTCCCGATTGCAGATGGCCCAAAATGCTGCTGCCAGGCTCCTAACTGGCACATGCAAACAAGACCATATTACGCCTACGCTGGATCGGTTTTAAAATGTTATTATTTTAAATCTTATGAGACCTCCCTTCTTCTTACCTCTCTGACCTTTTAACTCTGCATGCTCCTACTTGTCACAAACTCCAGGTTAAAACACAAAGGAGAATTTGCTTTTGCTGCAGCTGCTCCAAAGCTGTGGACCATTATACATTATTAGTCATTGTTTAATATCACCTTTATTGTGGCCTGTTTCATGTCTTAAATTGTACAGCACTCTGGTCAACTTCTGCTGCTTTTTAAATGAGCCTATGACACATAAGCTGAATATATCAGCCGTTATCAACCAATATTTCTCTTATGAGCCCGCTCAGTTAAAAAGCTCTATACAATCTCAGTTCATTTAACTAACTTCTTCTTCCAGTGACTTCCTGAATGATTCACCTTGACCCCTGTGTATTCAACATATACTGACTCCAGTAGCTGCATGAATAACCAAAGACACCAGTGACACCGTCAGATGATTAATTACCAGGCTGATTCCTCCTTACTGATGGTTTCAATGAATCACACTGATAGGATGATGTTTCTACGTGTGTACATGTGTGCACATATTGGTTTACATACACACTGGGATGCTGTCTTGACAACTTCACAATAGCCAGCAAGTTATTATTTCATATTTTTAGCTCCACGCTGACCAGCTGTCAGACGCGGCTGCTGTGTTTGCGTGTGAGATAGGCGGTGCTCAGGTAATGTGACTCTGCTCCTTAGTTTGGACTCAGTGTGCGAGCGTGCAGGCACACCACGAGACATATCGTGTGCTGATCCGGTGTCAGATGCAGATCAGCCGGTTTCCACTAACGAGAGCTGTCAATCAGAGAAACCTTAGAGGAGGAGGTGAAGCGTGGAGAACAGAAGGAGCAGATCTCTCACTCGAGAAAAAGTAGAGGTACGGCCATGTAAAGCACTGCATTACCAGTTAAAGTCCTGCATTCAGACTGTCACACAGGTAAAAGTGGTAAACGCTGGTAAAAGAAGTTATTACTGTATGTGCTAAACTATTAGATGATCAGTGTTGAAGAAAAAACATGTGAAGTATTGGTAGGAATGTACAGCCAGCACAAAAAGAAGACATCGCTGAGGCCTTTGTCTGACTGTGGGGTTTTTGTAGTTATTATTATTTTACAGGGAATAACATAATAATAAGTAACTAATATCCTAACTAGAAAGTGCGTAATTTGATGTAATGTGTAAATAGTTCATTACCAATTAATTGCAGTTAACAGCCAGTGTAATTTAAATTTTGAGTGCGCAGTAGGCCAGGAAATCGTGCAAAAATGTGATTATGATTTGCCCTCTGCCAAGCATGCAATTCAAAGCATATGGAGAATAAATCATACAACAATAAACAATGTATATCAAGCTTTAAATTGAACCACATTTGAAAGAAATCAACAACTTGTTAGACCCATAAAGAAGGGTTTGAATAAAAGCTCGTTGTCTGAGACTGGGACAGACTAGTTTCCTTCAAGAACACTGCACAGGGAGGTCTCTTGTACCTCCGAGGAACACTACAGCGAAAAAAGACAAAATCTTCCCCCCCACTCACTCAGCTGTCTCTTTTCATTTTGGTTTGCTTTGTATCATCACTGAAATCACACTTTTTTTTCCTTTCTATAGTGATTTCCTACCTTAGCCAAACTCAGCATCAGCTCTCCCCTTCCGAGTTTGTCGATATGATCAGGCAGACCACTTTTATTTTTTTCAATATCATGTCATAGAAAGAAAAGATCCAGAGCGACTCACAAGCTGGCAGGAAGCAAGCGGAGCTTTAACTTCTACGTAATCCCTTTTTATTTTATTTTCATACACAGACCACTTTCTCACACAGCACCGGCCAGCTTGTCTGACCCCGCGCCGACAGATGCTGTAATGGTGGAGCCGGCTGTGCAGTGTTGTGTGTCGCCGCTGAGAGATGCGATACTGAGCTGGCGCTGATCCACAGATAGGCGGTTCATCAGATCCCTGGCTGACTATGGCTGTATCTGTTACAGATTACACCGTTTCCCAAAGTAAAGGAGTCTAAATCCTCTCAAACACACCATAGCTCCCTCCTTAGCTTGAGCCCCTGAGCTTGGCTCCCAGCCCTTACAAAAGCATGTGGGGGTCAAACTAAGCAGCGTTTTCCAACGTGCTGAAACCATCGGAGGAGCTTATGAATGGTCTACGCTTGCATCATTTTATTTCGGACATTTTTAAGAATCTGCAGTCGCAAACCACTTGGAGTTTTAGCCACTGTACTTGGACACACAGAGTTAAAGAGGAAGGCCTTATTCAGCATAAGTCATCCTCAGAAGAAGAATACAAAGACAGAAGTTACCTCCTCTATGTCAGAGGACTAAGTGACAGGTCTTTAAATCACAAAAACGCAACAGTGGGAGGAGAGACCTTTTGAAAAAATAGTTCCTGGTGCTGAAAGCGGCTCAGGAAGGTTTAACACTGGTGTCGCGCCGCTTAGCACGGCTTCACCCTTTAGCCCGACAAGTTCAGAGGGTGTGGGGGAGAGGGCTAATTACCAAAACCAAGTGGAGCGCAGCAAGGCTTTAAATTTAAATTGGAGGCTCAGGGTTTCAATCAAGCTGCCGGTAAGACATTCAATCACCCGGAGAACACACACACAAACAGACACGCAGATGCTCATGAACACACCTACCTGTCCAAACACAGAGTCCACTATTGGTAGCAGATCCACAGGCTCCGCCTCCTCGCTCTCTCTCTCCCTCCTCTGTGGCCTCTGCATCATCTCCTCCAGCGTCTCCTCCACGAGCCGCCTGTCCTCGGTGGCTGACAGCGTCGCTTGCTGGGGGGCCTGAGCTGGCCTCTGGCGGCAGTGAGGCTGAGGTGTGGCCACCTGAATGTCTCCAGCGCCCTCTCCCAGCTCATTGGTTCGCCCCCTTTGCCTCTCCACCTTCCTTTTGATAGCGGCCTGCACCTGGAGGGGAGGGGGTGGACTACAGTCTATGTTTTCAGACTAATCAACACACAAACATTTTATTTTAATCCATTTTTTACATATTCAGTTCTGTAAGTATGCATAATGGGACTTTATTGTCCTAAGGCCTAGATGTTTTTTTTATTTCAACCACCAATGAGCATTCACAATAATTTAATCTACCTGAAAACTTTCAAATTTAGATATATCTCTCATCAGCTACATACAGCACAGTTCATAGTGCATGGTTGTGTAATCATATCTTAGAATAGAACCCGATCATAAACACTTGCAATATAATATAAAAGCATCTTTATGCACAGAAATCATCATGTATGTGAGGACGGCTGGACAGAGAAAAAGAGGCGCAGAGCTGCATCACTCATGGAGCCACATCCACGCACCTGTTTGGCTGTCCTCTCCTGCGGCGCGCTCATCGCTGCAGCATCGCCTCCTCTGGCGGACGGCTCTCGAATGATCATGAACATCACAGAGTCGCAGCCTCACACCCGCTCTGCGTCTCTCCCTCGCTCCCCCCCACCCCCTCCCTCACCCTCTCTCCTGCCCGCTCGCCTCTCTACAGCAGCAGCAGCTCGGGATTTTTTTTTTTTATTTTATGTGCTAAAATTCCCCATAAAGTAAGATTTTAAAAAAATACATGTCTTAAAAAGGCTTCAAAAATTTCAGACAGGTTTTTTTTTTTCTCCTGGGCATAAAGAGGCAGAGAATAAATGAAAAATGATAGATTTTCTCCTCTCTTGCAACCTCAGCGTTACGCCGTGTTATTGTCAATGTCTCTCTCCTGCTGTGGAGGTTTTTCTCATCAGCTGCTTTCCTGGCTCTGGACTGAGTTCCTGCTCCCTCTGCCCCTGCTCGCTCTCTGCTTTAAGTGACACTCTATACACCCTCAACTTCCCCTCTCTCACGTTATCCACCTGTGACACATCGGCCTGTGTCTCTCCTCCTCTTCCACCTTTTCCCCCGCCACAGACGAACGCTCCTCCTGTCGCCTGAGAGCTTTGTCGCAGTAATCAGCGTGTAAATGTTCATTACTGTGCTTTTTGCCCCTCTCATCTTGTTCCCATCATCGCCCCCGGCAGTAATCCACATTTCTCCTTTCCCCTCAATCCCCCATGTCCTCCCTTTTGTCCATTTTTTGTAACACTGATTTTTTTCATAAAGTGACGGAGAACGATGGAGAGGCCGGGATGCAAACCCCCCCCAAAACCTAAAAACACACAGCAGTTCTGTGTGATGATTGAAAGAGTTTAGTTTTGCTGTTGCACAACCCCTCAGTGTTACCGTGCATGCATAATCTCATCAGGCAAGCATGGCTGAGCGCGCACGCACACACGCACACACACAGGTGAATATGTCACTGCCGACCTCTATTTTTAGGCCTGCATGCAAGTTCACAAAGGCGTGTAAGCACATTATTGCACTTTTGAGCTCTTTTAAACAGCCCTATAGCTTTGTAGCTTCGCTCTGCAAAGCAATTAATTCAACTAAAAGCTGCAGCTTTCTATAAATATCTTTTAAAAACAGGAAGTTTACAACAGATGAAATGTCTTAATTTTCTACTGTATTTTGGCCTTAAAGGAGAACTCTGGGGTTTTCCAGCTTAAACCATATTAGAGTGTAAAATTTCACTACATCTTTTTTTGAAAATTATTCCAGTAGGAAGTTTGGAAGACAGGACTAAAGGGCAACTCAAAATATCAGAAATAAATCACTTTTTCTGCCATTAACTATGCTCAAAATGTTGCGTTAGTGTCTGGTAACATGGAGTGGATACCTACAAAGAAGCAGCTGTGTGTTTTTGACTCAGTAACTGTAAAGGTACCGTATAAAAGATATGTTCATACAGACTTTTGGCCTTCTCAGACAGTCCGTTGTTGAAGGGTTGCTTTTTTCTAAAGGTTTTCCAATGTTTATGAAAGACAAATGAATTTGTGTACTAGCAGATTTATACCGAAACCCTGAAAGGCCACAAGTGAAACATGCTATTCCAATATTTACGTCGCAGATCAATAATTTATTTGATATACAGCGATCTTAAACCTGCAGCTGATTAATCTTGTGAGCTGATAAAAACAGCTGTTGTCTCCCGATAATGACATAATTATCTTGTGTTTACCAGAAATCAATAATTATTTTATAATAATCTTATCACAAGGAAACAACAGCTGTTATTTTGTGATAAAAACTTAGGTAGATCCAGAAGTATTTGGATTGTTATTGTTTTCCCTCTATAGACCATCACAATGGATTTGAAATAAAACAATCAAGATGGTAAAATACAAAAAATTTTATTACTTGGATGAAAGTCCTTGTGAAGTGCCATCCTATCAGCTTCGTAGCAGTTGGCTGAAAGTGAGCAAAGACTATAGCACTATACACCTCAGAATTCATCCTGATACTTCTGTCAGCAGTCATAAGACTGCCCCACCAGGTTTGTCACAGGATGATACCAAATTGAAGATTTTGCCATTCCTAAAGTTGTGGCTATGCCTCTGATGGATTTAGTTTTTATTTTTAGTCTATTGATAGCTCTAGTCAAGGCCAATCCATGCCAATTCAACAAGAAATTCTACAGATCTTTTATCTGCTTTATTCGTCTTGAAGTAGCGAGGGAACAGACCACACCTGGCCATGAAACTCAGTTAATCGTCCAAACAGTTTTGAGCTCCTGAAAAAGGAGGAACTCTGCATAAAATGTCTAATTCCTAAATGGTACATGCCACATTTTGGTGAAACCTCTTAAAGCTGAACAAGATGAGGGGCTCTGTCATCATTCTTTCGCTGCTCCTCTCTTCGTTGATTATTGATGAGAGGGGAGAGGCAAATTCTCAAAGAAAAGAGATCCATTACAGAAAAGGGTTGAAAATAGGGCTTGTATTCTGGGCACAGATCAGACATTTCCAAAAGGAAAGATGGGGCGATGTATGGATGAGATGAGATGGCGAAACAGACCTTCTATACGGAGATAGATTAAAACATTTTTAGGTTTGTCTTCAGCTGTGGCCATAGTTAATCACAGGGGGATAAAAGCAGAGCAGGCTCATATTACTGCATGTTGATCATCTTAATAACTATTTACAGATCGGGATGGTTGATAGAGGAGTCAGGCTGGACATAACGCGACAGGTATAGTGTTAAAAACACCAGTCCATAGTTAATGCATAGGTAGACGGCACACAGAGATTAAGCTGATGCAGATAACGGATATGCTATATTTGGGTCAAACTTCTAATTTTATTTTTTCGTGACCAAATTGAGCTCAGCTGGCGCACATTAACCTTGCTTAACTGAACACTGAAAAAAAAGGACACGCACTGGCACGAAAGCTCAAAACACAGACCAGTGAAAGACAAATTACAACTGGAACACACAATATCATGAGACAATCGGCCACTTTTTGTTGAGACAAATGCCTTAAATATGAGGTCTTGTGTTGCATTACTTATGATCCTTTTGTACATTTAGGTTTACATTGCTAAATTTATTTTTAGGATAAACAAATCTGAAATTACAAGTTTTTTGGTGGGTAATTACTCTGTGCCATTAGCATGATCATTGACCATCCTTGGATCCCTCTCCCTCCAAAAGACGTTGTCTAATTCCAGATGTCTTAGACTGAGTTTCTGTTCTACAGGAGATTCAATCTCTCCTCTCATCTCTCCGGTGTGAATGATGCTTCCTGAGTTTTGTCTCTGTGTGGTCTGTCCTCCTCCCACCCCAACAAGGTGAAGCGGCAGTTGAGTGGCTAAGATCTTACATGTTTGGCAGCACCTGGAAGTTGGTCAATGTACTTCTAGATATTCTTCATATGTTGTACATACAATTATTATTTTCTGGTTGACCACGTTGGCCATTTTTTGCACACAAACCTTTACAAAGCTATCGCATCGTGCTGGTGGTCTGATGGCTCATCCTATATTATTGTTGGTATAGAGCTCTCTCTGGTGGAAACCAACACCACCACAACAACCGCGGACGGTAATGTAATATTTTAAATCTCATACCGAATAATTTCTTAAGCCATGATTTCCAAAGACACTTTAAAAACATTTTAAAAATGCATTAAAAAAACCCCCAAAACTTATGTTTTGACAAACTTAATGTTGACGAGGCCATCTGCTGCTCCAACCACTGCTTTAGATGTACATACCATTCAAACAACATGATTTGATACAAAAGCGATATTAAACAGTAGAAAATATACAGAATTTTTATATCATTATTATTATTATTTCAAAACATAGTGAGATAATGGAAATTCACGTTCCACTACCAGGTATATTAACATTGTTTCACTCACCAAAACACTTAAAAAGCGATGAATGCAATTGGAAGCTAATATCAAAATTTTGCAATATCTAAATCTATTTTGCAACCATTTTGTTTATTTTTGTGTATGCCACATAGCATGATGCTGCCACTTGTAAATGAGTGGAATGGTGTACCCTTAAAATCACTATCAAAATAAAAAAACGGACCATCACCCCATATCTATAGCCCTGATCACACTAACATGGATATTTGGCAAAGCATTTTCTCGCACTTTTGAGCCTCTCTACCGCACACACAAATTCACTACAAACTAGTAGGCATCTTGAAAAATGTCTACTAAAGTGAATATTTTAAAAACAAACTCTGGTTATTGTGTATATGTGTGCGTACGTGTCACACAGAGCATTTGGGGCAACGATTGTTACACCTCAATTGGTGCATGCCAGTGGCTTTCTGTAATGAGCCTGCACGAGTAACAACAGCAACAACGTCAATGCTTTGTATTGTTTTAACACAAAAATGTGCTCTTGTTTACTTTCGGTTTCTGCACAGCACCTCGGGATGTCCCTCAGAAAGATTTTTGATCAAAGTTTAGAGAATATGCTCACTGTGTATGCCCTTGTCTGGTTTTGTTTGGTTTTAGTAATGTGGACCAAATTGCCACCTACCTGCCCAGTAAGCTTGCTGTTGCCTGTGTGTATGGAGAGATCTTGTATGAAGCAGAATGTGTGGAGGGGATTTTTTTTTTGTTTTTTATAAGTGGGGACTGGGCCTTAGTATTTTGGCTATATTAGCAAGTAGCATTCCTCACTGCTTTTCTAATAATATAACACAAAACCAATACAAAACTGCATTTTCTTATTGTCAAGGTTTTTGGGCCATCTTTCAATACTTCTGGTCTGATTCACAGCCAGGAGCTTTTTCATTTCTACCTCAGTTGCAAATCTTTTAACGGAACATCTCAAAGATAAAGGCTGGGATGAGAATTAATACTTATTAGGTGAAGGTTTATGACCACAGCACTGTGAGCGTGGGATGTAGTCACAATAAATCAGAGGGCTCCTGTTCAGCTGGATAATCTGGTGCTGGTAAATGTGGCTCAACTGTTTTCAATAGTTTATGCAATGGTCAACACAGATGAATAGAGTTTATAAAGATTAGGTACTTGTTTGCAGGATCAATTCAGTTCTCTTTTCAGTGTTTTTATGAGATTAGTTGTGTGTAAGGAAACGCTTTACAGGTCCTTTATGAGATCACCATCTCATTTCTTGCCTGCTAGTTTTCTTCAGCAGCACATCAATAATATGGCCAATTCTCTAAAACGAGGCAGATTGTGCGAGCCCATTAGAATTCATTAGCTGCTGAATCCTGCAGTTTTGTTCTGAACATGCTCATGCATGGTGCCAGTATAGAGGACATCTATCCCCAGTTTGGTGTTACTATGGTGAGCGGCTCCCGATTGTGTCCGTTTATAATTGGCCAAGGATTGAAGTACGGGAAAACGGGTTCCTTGAATTTCGCGTCATAAAATGTGAAGAGATGGCTCATGTCTCCTGCATCATAAAATGCCACTTCACCACGATTATAATCCAGATAGACCCCCACCCTCCTGGGGGGCTTGGATGGATGTAGCAAGTTCTCCTCTGAGTCGGTGCAGGCTTCATACTCGCTGGTGCCGTTGCAGTTGTCCCTCAGCACCAGGGTCCAGAAACCGTCCTCTGGGCACAGGCTGATCTCGTCCTTCCTGTTGACGGAGGCCAGGGCCACGCCCAGACCCCACGCTGTCTTGGTGCCCACGTCCACCTCCCAGTAGTGCCTGCCAGAGGAGAAGGCATCGGAGCCCAGAACAATGTTGTAGCGGGTGAAACGCTCTGGGTTGTTGGGGAGATCAGGCTGGATTCTTCCCACGAGGACACTGGTACGACACGGGGAAACCCAAAGGCAGGGGTAGGCTGTGTCTGGGTCGAGGGACACTACTGCGACAGCTAAAACAGCAAATTAGAAGAGTGGAATTGGAATTAGGAGTTAGATATGCACCATTGCGAGAACTGTTTCAAGACAAGCTCAATAAGAAACTAGGCTGGAAATGATTAAAACATCAACTCTGCTTGATGACATTTCATGGAAATGACCCCAAAAGTAGTTTTGGTACACATGAAAACATCAAAAGTGATAAATATGATTTATGTTTGAAACTCAAATTGCAAAAGGGAGTCAGTGGAATCAGCATGCTTAACAAATAGCTTTGGCACATCCTTTTGTTGTAATACCACATGTGCCTCAGGAGGCGATAGTGAGTAACTGAGGCTTCCAGTATGTCCTGAGGATTTGTTAATAATGTAGAAGAATCAGCTCCCAGTTGTCACGGAAACTCAATCTCCCAAAATGATTTTTATCACCATCCCGAACATCTGCTCCAGAAAAGAGGCCATGTTTGCGGGCAAATATGAGAAGTGACACAAAAAGAAGTAAAACAAAAGGTAGAAATTGGTGTGGATTTCCACTGCTGGAGACAGCTTTTGGCACGTAAAAACCTGCAGTTTGACCCTCCTAAAATGGGCATGAACTTTATGTATTCTTATGTGGTAACCTTTTTGACAAATTTCCATAAGGAATAGTACGGTAAGCTTGGGTTTCAGATTCATTTTGAAATATTCAGGTTGTCAAACTCCAACACACAAAGCAGATTGATACTAGTCTGAACATAAAACGCACAAATATGTCTTTTCTAGATTTAGCCAAATTTTTTTAGAGGTGCACTACCCCAAAATTACAAATAATTTGTATAATGTCTGCTATTACTTATGAGGAACTTGTAGGGTCTAGAGAAGAGTTGAAATTGTGGCAACAGGATCCTGTATTTTTGAAACAAACAGCAATAATGCGTGTGTGTGCGTGTGTGCCTGTACAAACCTGGCTGAAAAACCGAACTCATTTTCCTCCAGGTCCTGTACTGCAGGGGTCCTAGGAACTCTGCTGACTGAAGACTGACATCCACATCTGGGGGGCGCTCAAACAGGCTCTCAGCCCTGCCAGACAACAAGAGGTAGTGCAAGAGTGAAAAAAAAGCCTCTGCGTTAAAGGATTATTGCAAAAGTCCTTTAAACAACTGTCAGACAGAAGTATGGTAATGTACTGAGTGATGTAATGCAACATAAAACAATTACAAAGACAGTGAAAAATAGTTATAAAAATCTTGTTTTACTTATAAAAAGTGAAGATTTAAGCCATGGACATGAATCTAAACTATGCAATCTAGTTAAGAATGCATGGAAGAAAAAATATTTAATGTATTCCTAAAGATTTAAAGCTGGGGTATATAGTGTATTTTTGGCATAGATGGGCAATATTGTAATTCAAATGGCCGGAAAAAAGGTTAGACTCGGTTCTGTAGGCTCTGTATTTAGGTTTTACTAAAATCTACTCCATGACAGTACCTTTCAACCACTCACAGGTGATTTCAAAGAGAGCGTGTTCCTATTGGCTGCTCCATAAGGGCAGATGCAAAATACACGTCGCCGTAGATGGTGAAAGGCCGATATGATGGTGGACATCTTGGCATTATCAACAACTGCATGCACAGCAGAGCCAGCTTGTCAAAATGACTGTCCATGAACCCATCTCAAGGTCTCCGTTAGCGCTTTCACACCAACACGGTTCTCGTTCTGGCTCTGGTTCTGTCCTCGGGTCTGACAACCTTAAGTGTTTTCAAGTGAACCAGCCCATGTTCAGACTTGTCTAAGTGGAACCAAAGTTCCCGAGGCCAACGTCAATATCGGAGGGCATTACTTAATGCGCAACACATTTTTAAAATTAGTTTATAGTCTGGTGTTTTTGCGAACCCAAACTTTGCCAACTTGTCTGCCAGTTCCGCATACAGCTTTGTTTTACGGGTGCTGCCTTAGAATTTTTCCTGAAACTCAGAGGATGCCCAAATCACAACCAAACATTTTGGTTCCTCCACAAACCACTTAACAACTTAATTCAATATAGATTTGGTCTCCATCCTTGTTTTTTTTCTCTCGTCTTCTAGATTTTGTCTAATGTTGGGTGGTAACCAACACTTGTGACATGACTGAAACATCACCGGAGACGTCACGGTTCTCAAGGAAAAAACAGCTCTATTTTTTGGTTTCCAAGCGAACCAACTTTGTAGGTTCCAAACCTAAAAAGCTCTGGCCGGTTCAAAAGTAGGTGTGGGAACCAGAATCGGCACGGAGCCATGTCGATGTGAAAGTGCTATGTGATTGTTTAAAGGACTCAGCAGAGCTATGGAGCAGAAACTGGGAGGGGAGGTGGAGCGGAGTTGTTTCTTTATGTCTCATGCTTGATTTCCAGAAGTTACAAGCCAGCTTCACGTAGAAAAGCTAGAAGATCTAAAATTTCCCTTGTGGACAGTTTTAAAACAATTCATCGCTGGCATGACAGTCAAAAATGAGTCACTAATCCACTGGCATGACCCCACATCCTGTTTCAACAAAACTCGCATTTCAACACAAAACTATATGTCACTTCCTTGTTGCTTCAGAGACTTGAAGTGGGGCAACAAGCAGGTAGTTTTCAAGGGAAAAACACAAGTTACCACAAAATGAGTACGTTGAATGAACTTAATGTGGTCGAGTGGGCACT
>KV751335.1:5948543-6017762 GCA_001698575.1 Mola mola
TCACAGCGTGTGGCTGGGAATTACAGGTTGCACCTTTAAGTGCTGTGACGTATGGCATTACTGAGAGCATGCCAGTAAGTTGACTCTTATCGACTAAAGTTATTATAAACACACAACCATTATGATGTTCATTTCTGGCGAAAAGGAAAATTCCAGCACTCTTATTTCATTACAAGCTTAATCACTGAATCACACACAGCTGCTTAGCTGCTCAGAGTGAAATATGCTGATTAGCCCTGACATTGTGATATACTATATCACCTTTTTCTATATTGAGTGTTTTAATTAGAACATTTAAGTAAATTCTGTAATGAATATTTACACGGCTGACAGATGAAGTGAATAATATTGATCACCTCGCTATAGCTCTCCTGTGAAACACTTGATCCTGGCAAACTTGCAGATGCCACAGGACGCAAACCGTCTGCCCGAAACATTCTTGAGGACTGAGCATATCCCCCATGGCCACTGCACACCCCCATGACAGTGGGTCCTGGACAAGAACTGCCAAAAGAGCTCGAAGGGACCTCAAAATTCCAAGGTCCAGATGTGTTTGAGCATCCATGGGATGTGCCTGAAAAATCTTGATCCATTGAGACCAAGTTTCAACCCACAACACTCCAGGACCACAGCAACACACCCCGGACGTTATGTGACTGTGTCCTGACAGGTAAGAGTCCAAGTCTGTCACACAATGGGACGGGTGGACTCTAACTATCAGTGGTGTTAATGTTCTGGCTGATTGCTGAAGCTGCTTTTACTTAAAGTGCTTACTTTAAGTAAACGCACTCCAACAATTCATCCTTGCATTCCTACGTTATCAGTCAGTTACCCCAGAGAGTTTTTAAAGACGGATCAGAAGTGACGCAGCACAACGTGTGATAACCATCTGTTTGTTCCACAGAATCCTCAGACTTGTCAACAACTGGTGCTCACTATGTCGCTCACAACGCAGCTTGACAGCTCGCACTTCTGCAGCAGATTCTGCACAGTTATGCTACTGGGGGCAAACCTCCAGCCTCACGCAGAAGGAAGGAGTGGGTTACAAAGGTCTTTTAAGTTAATTTAATTCAAATCCACAAGTCCAAATGCTTTAGTTTTCAAAGTTGTAGTCTTCAACCCCAACTGACGTTGACATCGCTTCTGTTGAAAAGAGTGCAACGACCTTTACTTCAATAAATATAAGTTTACTGTAGGATGTGAACACCTCATTCGCTCCTACACAGCACGACCAGCATGCAAACAAGCTCAAAAACATACAAAAATGTGCAGGAACGACAAAGTCTCGAACTTCCTCTCCACCTTGCAGACCCATATCCTGTCACAGCGAAAGAGAACCAGAAGTGAAAATCTCTGAATGTGCTCCTAAACTGGGTCAGAGGGAGACGGCGAGACAGCGAGACACGCAGGAAACGTGTTCAGACAGAGAAAGAAACACTCTGAGGTAGCCTGGAGCAGAGTGTGTTAGTTACACTGATATGAGCGTGCACACTCGTATCTGTTTAACACACACGCACACACAGAGCACACAGAGGCCTCTATTTGAGGTGGAAGCAGCAGTGGTGGAAAAAGCCACCCAACATATATTCCCTCAGCTGTTATCTTTTCGAGAACGGGTGTCTGAAAGCTATTGTGCCTTGCTGTTGAAATTGCGAGAAAGACAAGCATGACGTGTATGTATGTTTATTGTTGTAATTTCAGGAAGGGACCTCTGCATTCAGAAAACATGACAAACCTCACATTCAAACAATGCTGAGCTCATTGTGTCACCGCCTGTCGTGCTCAGGATGAGTCAACAGTCATCCATTCGTTGGATCGTTCTCGGCTGCCAGACAGGTTAAGGTGCAAGAACGCAGTTGGAAGGTTTTCAGCGAACCAGAATTCCTGGTTGTAAAAGCTGCAGCCTAAGCAACAAGTGTTTCATTTTGCTGACTAGAGGATATATTCTTTCCTCTTTTCATACAGTCACTTAGAGACAAACATCGCTATACCTTGATGAGGAGGATCTTGTCGTTGGTGCGTTTTTGGAAGACCGTGGCCTCCTCCGTCTGCAGCTCAACTCTCTGCAGAGCCAAAGAGAGCTTATCCTGTTTGTGGGCAGCGGAAAAACACACACAAAAAAACACAGTTAGGAAGCGCTGTTGTATGGGAGAGTTCATTTGAATGGTGCCTTGCTCTGAACAACAACCACTTTGTCTCAAATGCGAGTCTTATGATGACTTCACCAACTGAACGCCCTGACCTTAAAAGAAAAAAAAAAAAGGGACATATCAGCTCCAGTTAGACGTGTTGAAACAGACTAACAGGCCACAGGCTTCATAAAAACGGAGGGTTTGAGCTCAGGGGATTTCACAGCCTCCTGTTGAATTCCTGTAAAACACGAAGTGCCCAGAGGCTGCCAAGACATACAGGGAGTCCCCTAAAAATAACTGCACATTTTATTTACCGAATAAGGCGTAATGGTTTTAGGTCTAACTTAAAAATTTCACTTCCAATAACAAGGAGAATGTGAGCAAGGCGAGGGTCTGCCACTCCCTTAAACTTGGGGGAAAAGTGAGCACTTGAGCTAAGAAAGTCATCCCGTGAAAGCCTACCCTGTAGTTCTCAAAAGCCTCGTTTATGGGGATGACATTGTGGGTCTTGTGGTCCCGGGACATGCCGCACACCAGGCAGATGGGCAGCTGGTCGTCCTCGCAGTAAAGCTTCAGCTTCTCCTCGTGCTCCTCGCACATATCCGCACCGAGGCGCGGCCAGTGCCCGATGGACGAGGCCACGCTGCTCATGCTGGACCCGGGCTCCCGCTCCTCCGGCGGCTCCGGGGCGCCTTCCGGGAGGTCCCATCCAGGCATCGTCCCAGCCGAGGCCGCGCTCACGGCCCCGGCTTTGCGCACGCTCTCCACGACGTTGCACAGAAGCGAGTTGGGTCGCAGTTTGCGCTCGCAGGACTTTCTGCACTTGGGGCAGCTCGACACCTCGTCCGCCTTGACCTCCCAGCACTGGACGATGCACACCTTGCAAAAGTGGTGTCCGCACTCGAGGATCACCGGGTCGCGGAAGAGCTCCAGACACACCGGGCAGGTGAGCTCGGACTGCAGCTCCTCAAGCGCGTTCGCCTCCGCCATTCTCGTACGCGCACATGCTGCGCTCCTCATCAGACGCGTCCGACGGCAACAGATGTGGTTCGGGAGGACCGAAGCGTCGCCCCGTCCGCCCCGGCAGAGGGCGTGGTCTGCGGCCGACAGCGGAATGTTGTCACGGCGGCGACGGAGGGCGAGCAGCGACAGGCTACGGCGCACGGCCTTTAACACCCGGGAGACACACCAGTCGTCTCAAGAAGAGCTCCGGCCACGGCTGCAATACAATTAAAATAACAATATTCGCCCTGTTCTAGTTTTATCACCCAAACATCCCTGCTGCGCTTCAAAGTAGGCTGGAGGGATATGACACCGACACCTCTGCCTGAATTGTAACAACCCCGATGTCGATTCACTCAGTTTCTTACGAAATGCTTCGATTAAGCTAGAAAAAAATGTCACTTCCTGGGGAAAATGCACTTGGATGACGACCTCTGAATCGAAACAGCCGAAAGGCGTTTGCTGTGTCGCAGAAGCGTGAAAGGAAAGTTGAGAGAAGTCGCGAGCCGTGGCGTAAATTGACACCGTTTCTTTCTTGTGTGGCGTCTTATATATTTGATGTTACATAAAAACACATGAAAGGCATCAAAGAAATTTGCTGTTTCATTGGCGTCCCGAACCGATCCCGCTAATAATTCCAGGAAAAGGCTGAGGTATAGAATAATAACAGGCAGAAACGAGGACAAACGCACTTGCGTAATGTCCTCAAAGGGCTGAACATTTTGATAGTTTAATTCTTTCAATGACTCACAGTTGTTGAAGGGGCCGCGTGTTTAATGAAAAAGGGTAATATGAATGAAATACATCAAAACCGCATCATAAAATGTTGCAGTCTCATTAGAGAGTTCTGGATTTTGTGCTACATTAAGATCACAGCGGTATTTACTACAGTTTTTATATATCTTTTACAGCAATCATTACAAATGAGTTGCTGAGTATCAGAGAGTCAATCCCGCATTATACAGCACTTTAATTCATATGTGGCTCAATGACAGAGCGTTTCACTCTTTAAGTCATGAGTTTCAGACATTTTATGTTATTGATAGCAAAGCTGTTACCAGATGGTGACGCTGAAACAAAATGTTATTAAATAGATAGAAGACATGGGGCGAAACACCAATTGGAGCCTGCCACTTTCTGATTTTTTTGAGGCTTAGGGTTTAGCTTCAACAAGAAGAAGGAAGGGATCGAGAGGATGTGAAAGGTCAGTCAGTCAGTAATGACTAACACAATTACTCATAGGCAATGTTAAGGAATCACCCATTAAAAGTCAACAGTTTCTCATTTCCTAAGAGCCAACAGCAGATGTAGGTTGAGTAAGATACCACCAATTCTGAGTAAGGTCATTCATAGGGCTTTCTTACAATAATTTCATTTTGCAGTAGTAAATGTCTGCACATGCTCATTTCCAGAAGGTTAGAGGTCAAATTATCCAAAAGAGGATGACTTAAAGGGCCAAGAAAGACCTGTGGTGGTGAGAGACCAAAAAGCAGATCTTATGACTTTTCTATTGATAACCTATTTTTAGGAAGGTGAAGGCATAAAGTTAATGTATGGTTTATTTTGAATGGGTTTATTACATTTCTTGGAGGTCCGTTTGCTTCCTTTAAACTCCAGGTCTGGCCTACAACAGTAAAAGGAAACACTGAAAGAGAAGAGAAAGTCCCTGTTTATATACGCGCAATGTAGCTGACAGAGGGGTAAACAATTGTAATGTTTGTTTTTTAATGGGGAAAATCAAATGAAGGTAAAAATATGGCTGCAGAGAATATAAGAATCAGCCTTCCTCCCTCACAATCTTCTGTATTATCTTGTATCTTCAGGCTCAGCAGGTTTCCACTGAGTGGAAATTTGTGTGTGGTAATTCCTGGTCATCCATAGTCCCACCAGTGCCTGTAAATGCAACGTTGTTTCGATACGCTGTATATGGTTCTGACTCGACATCCAAACCAGTTTCGTTAACGTGACCTGATCAGGACTTCCTCCCTACGCTGAGAAAGTATGACAGGTGTCATGTCTCCGAATGCTCACTAGATGGCGATGATAAACAAATTTTTTACTTTCGATCCATTTTCTACCGCTTATGCGGTGGAGCCTATCTCAGCATCTTCGGGCGAAGGCGGGGGACACCCTGGACAAGTCGCCAGTTCATCGCAGGGCTGACATATAGAGACAAACAATCATCCACACTCACATTCACACCTACGGGCAATTTAGAGTGACCAATTAACCTACTAACCCCCAGTTTGCATGTTTTTGGACTGTGGGAGGAAGCCGGAGAACCCGGGGAGAACCCACGCAGACACAGGGAGAACATGCAAACTCCACACAGAAACGCCCTGACCGGAATCGAACCCAGGACCTTCTTGCTGTGAGGCGACAGTACTAACCACTGAATTTATGTGTATGTTAAAAAGATGAATTTCGTGATTAAAGATGGAAAACATTTGGTTCAAATTTAATACCGTTGCAGCCTATATTTCTGTTCATCATTCAATAAAGGTCTTATAATGTATTTCTATTGTTGGGTTTACCTATATATTTGTATAATCTTACATTTCTGAAGTAGGCCTACAGCAAACATACAATGTTTGAAAAACCGGAGCTGAGCTGAAAATTCCCCCACCAAGCCAACGGAATCTGTCCACAAAGGTTTTCTGTTTGTTACAAAGAGGGAAGTCATGATGACAGACGTGACACAGGACACAGAGAGAGCTGGAAATTGAAACTGATGTCCCAGGAGGTCTGCATATTCTCTGGCTGTAAAACTGTGTCTCTGACGTCAAAAAACTTCTACAACAGCCAGCAACCAAGAAGTGCACTGTCAACTCCCGTAAACACACAGATTTTCTTGTGTGTCAGCAGACATGCATGATTGGCATGAAATGACAAGGATCTCTTGCATTCTCGGATTAAGTCCCGGAAAACATCTTAAGATTGTCTCATACACAAATGCTCAGGTGAGGTCTGGTGCTTGACTTGAAAGGAGATGGTGTCGATGGGCCAAGGCATTGTAAACCATTGTTTCCCAGAAGGCAGTTGACCTGTTTAACAAGGGAAGTTTGATAGAAATCCCGGGTAGGAGGTGGGTTTAGACTGTCACCCACATGGTTCCTGCTGTGAGCATATATAAGAGGATACAGCAATCAAACATCTCTACTTCCCACCTCTGAATGTGCACAAAGGAAATCCTAGTCTCTCTTGACTGGAGTGTTGTCTGAGGGGAAGTCTCTGTCTTTGTACTTCACAGGCATCTGTTTTCCAACTGACAGCTGCATACACCCGGCCATGCAGCTCACCACAGGAGCCTTTCTTCTTCTGCTGCCCTGGTTTGGTGGACTGGTCCTGGGGGAACTCAGCGACAACTTCTCCCAGTGCCTTGATTTCTTCTACAACAGAACTCCTCCAAAGGGGGTCTGTGCAGCAGGATGCCAGCCAATATGCCAGCGCTACCGCAACCAGTACCACTTTGCCAGCCTGTATCACCACGAGCATCGCGCGCCCTTGTACTCTGCGTACACACTCAGCCCTGCAGATGGCAAACGGCCCAAAGCCTTTTGGATGTATGAACCACAGGTAAAACTTTAATTATTATGTCCAATTTTTCCATCAATACGCGTGGGGATAAATGACAAGTCATTGTTTTCACTTTAAAAAGTTAGTGTCTGGGCTGCCTTAAAATAAAAAGTTAACTGAACTTGAAAAGACTAGTTGTGATAACTTTCAGTCATTAAATGTTATCTCAACATGTCATTTTATGTTTGGGGAACTTTTAACAATGACTGCATTTTACAGTGCACTGCAGCCTCTCAAATAATCATACAGTTAAATCAAGGCAAACACTGAACATTCAGTAAGATTTATTGTCACATTAGAATGTGGCTCTATGTATATGTGACTGGACATTGGGTGCAAAATGTGATTTTCACAAAATAGTAAACTGTTCTGACCAAGTAAAGTAAATCTTTTGATTGGTTACTCTCTTTCAAGTTTTTATTGCATTAAATGACAGAGTTAATCATTTCAGAAATTTCCAAAAACACTGCAATAACATTTTTGAGGAAGTCCTTATTTCAACTTAAAAATTTAGAATCTAGGCATTAAAATTTTCAGTTCAATGAACTAAGATAGGAGAAGTTGAAACTACAAGTTTGCTTTACAATGAGCACATGCAAACTCTGCATTTCCCAAACCTAACTGGATTATCTGTTTTGGGCTCTAAGACATTGTGACTTGAGACTCTGGAATCTTTGATTTTGTGGTCAGTGTGTAATTGAGGTCAAGATAAGATTGGCACAATCTCTGTGCAGAAGCAGAAAATCTCAAACTGCAAAAACACGAAAGCTGCTGTCAGGCGCGGTATTGTCTCTCTGTGTTAAAGAAAGGAAAGTTCAATTTCTGAAGTTCCATTTTCATTTTTCTTTCACAAACTTATCAGTCACACTCAGGTTCAGACAATGTAAGACTCACACGCTATTCAAGGATCACTAAGCAGCAAACATACTTTTTCAGCATCTAAACTCTGACATGTCATTCTCTTTGTCGTGAAGTTGGCATTTTCCCGTGCCAACTCAGAAATGACACCCTTCCAGACCCCGGTGGACCAGAACGTGATTGAGAGCCAGGCGGTGCTTCAGGATTATAAGAACACCACCTACACTAAAGGCCATCTCAACCCCAGCATGCATCAGAGGACAAAAGAGGACCGTGAGGCCACCTTCACCCTGACAAACATTGTCCCTCAACGAGCAGGCTCCAACTCCGGCCCCTGGAGCATCCTGGAGAATGAGGTGTTGAGAAAGTTCAAGGCCTTCTGCAATGGCATGATGTACGTGATCACCGGCACCATGCCTTACATGTCGGGAGCGCAATGGATAAACAACAGGGTGTCTGTTCCCGAGTACATTTGGTCTGCCTACTGCTGCCCGTCCTACCGGGACAGCCTTCCTATGTCTGTGAGGCCCTTCTTCCCCACGTATGCTGCCGTGGGAAGAAATGACTGCAACAGTACCCAGGAGATTGTGCCAGTTAATACCAAGGTGAAGGCCTCGGTGAGGGGCTATGACGTGAGGCGGATGTCTTTAGAAGCTCTGGAGAACATCCTGACAAAAAGACTGGCCATGCCTATCAGTCTGTTTGATGGACAGTGTCAGTAAAGTTTGAAATGTTAACTACAGGTGTACAGTGCATCTCCCCAGTGTTTGTCCCCCCCCCTTCCTAACCATCTTTAGTCACTGAATGTATGCTTCACTAACTTCTACAATGTGGTTATCCCATGATTCTATTACTACTGACAGGGTTGAAATGGTTGCAGAACCCTCTGATGAAACATATCAAATAAATTGGCACTAATGCTTTCAGAAAACATGTGCATTTTTGTATAATGTCCACATTAGTTTGTGACCTTCATTACAACTGCCCTTAATTAGAGACCAGTGTGGGCCATCTCATCCCAGCACGCACCAGACGACAATGGAATGGCCTACGGTATGTGATCTTCAACGTGACAACCACTGTCCTTCGGTGAAGAGCATGAGACAAAGCCACCATTGATACACTTTAGAGTACATGTGTTCTGGTTAATGTTGCAACCTTTCAGCGTTTGTGCTTTTTCACCCACATGTGCTGCTGTCATGGGAAGAAATACTTTCAAAGGGAAAGCAGAAATCTTGAGAACAAAGATTTCTGGTTAGACTGAAAGCTTTGTATCAACAACTAGCGCATCTCCAAAAATTAGAAAATTATGGAAAAGTTCATTTTTTTAAATTATTAATTCAATTAATTCAAAAGGTTAACTAATGTATTTAATATTTGCTAAGGGAAATATTTCAAGCATGTTTTTATCTGGGATGATTATTTACAATCAAATATTTTTTTGAGCTGTAGGACATAATTATCAAAATTTAAGTATGAAAATGCTTGAAATATTTTAGTCAACATTTAATGTTTCTATTTAAATATTCACATTCTTAAATAACTGAAAAAAATCACAACATTCTACATTTAAAAAAAAAAAAATATATACCAGCATTGCTAACCTGTTAAGGCCATCTACCAGGCTTTGTAATTCATAAAGATAATGTCAAAAGGTTCAAGGATTCACATAAATAACTGCATAATTTCAGTGATCCATAAAATGGTTTTTGAAATATGCATTTATAGTGTGGAACAAGATGTTAAAAACATAATACAATTAAATCCTTGGTCATATTATCTTTTTCTGTCATCTTATAAAGGAAGGCCATCCCCAGAAATTTTCGCCTTAAGTTAAAAATGGTGAGAAGCCCTCTTTTAAAGAGACTCTCACTATTATCTTGTCACTACCAATAAAACAAGACTGATGTGGGTGAACTTAAATATTTATTTCTTATATGGCCTGAAACACAGACATAAAAAATACAAAAGTGTATATTATAGTTAGAAACAACCAAGGACATCAACATTGAATAACTGATAAATACAAATATTCAATTTATTGTTCATAAATAAGTATAAGCATTATACATACAAAGCAAATTAAAATGAACATCTGAACATTTCCTTTTGTAGACAAACACCATGTGCACCTAACTTCCTGTCAGCTTTGTGTAGTGCTGGCTATCGATTATACCCTCTTCAAGCCCTCAGCTGGAGGATATGAGAATTTGCTGGTACTGACAGATATGTTCCTTTGATTTACCATTTAGAAAATTTGCTTCTTTATTTACCAGTAAGTCAGGCAAATCCAATTCACTAAGATTAAAATTAGTATTTATGGGTCACATTCATCAACAGGTTTTTGATTCCAGTACTATCAGGGCTTTGAAGTAGAGGCTCTAAAAACACTGATGATTTTTCAGTTGCTCCACATCACTGAATCCGCTTCCACAGTTGGAGCACTGGAGTGTTGTCTTTTCACTGCTGTGTATGAGCTGATGTCTCTTTAAGTACTCCACACGACTGAACCGTTTTCCACAAGCTTCACACCCGTACGGACGTTCGCCCGTGTGTATCCGCTGATGACGTTCCAAGTTGCCCAGGCGACTGAATGTGCGTCCACACTGAGGGCACTGGTGTGGCCTCTCACCTGTGTGCACCAGATGATGCCGTTCCAGTGAGCGCAGGTGCGTGAAGCGCTTCCCGCAGACCTCGCAGCAGTGTGGCCGCTCGGCGGCACAGGCACACTCGTGGTTCTTGAGCGCCCAGGCGTGGCTAAACGTGTTGCCGCAGTGGGCACAAGGAAAAAGGCCGTCCTCTGCTCTGCTGCTCGGCAACTGAGAGCCTCCCAGTGGACAGGGGTGCTCCTCCAGCTCAGTGTTTGAGGTGAAGCCTCCTCCACACTGCGGGCAGAAGTGGAGCAGATCCGTGCCACCCTCATCTTCCCCTCCGCTTTCTCCTACACTTCCCGACGTGGAGAGGGGTGGGAGAAGCTCTGGCTTTCCCAGCTCTACATCCTCTCCGGTCATGACTGCAACTGATTTGCCATCTCTCGACTTCTTTGACCAACTCAGCTTCAGCTCAACTCCGGCCCTCACAGTGTCCTTTGTCCTGCCTTGCCGTGACTGCTCCTCTCTCTGCAGATTGGGCGGCTGAGGCTCCAGTTCGCTGTCCTGCTCCATTCCATCCAGGCCAATGTACTTGGGGGCCAGGTTAACTTTACTCCCTTTAACTACCTCGCAGTCTGTGCTCACAGGCTGGGACGCTGTAGTGTCCACTTGCTCACGGCCTCTCTCAGCCCTCAGTGCAGACTCCAGACCGCGCAGCTCGTCCATGGTCATGCCTCCCTCAGGTGGCTCCACTGTGTCCACCTCCCAGTCCTCCTCCTCTTTCTCTCCTGGATGAAGGGTGGGTTGGCCATCCGTCAGGTCTCCTGAGCAGGGACATAAAGAGGAGGGGAGAGAGACAGCCTGGTGTGAGTGCTCATGTTCACTTCCTCTCAAACGAGTGTTCTCTTAACATTTCACAAACATTCCCCCCCCCTCAATCATTGTGACCCAATTACTTTCGCTTTGGGTTCGGGTGTCAGTGTGGAGGTTCTTTTTGGGAGGTTCCATCTTCAGAGCCTCCTTGATGAGCTGCAGAGAGGCAGGCTGGTAGGTCTCTGCATGAGCAAACTGCATTGAGAACCAAACAGCTAGTCAACTCACACAAAACACTCACCAAAACCATAATTCGTGACCATACAATTTCACATATGTACAGCACTCATAAGGATAAAGCTACAGTGGGGGAAATTATTTGAGCCTCTGCTAAATTTGTAAGTTCGCCTACTTACCAAGAAACTTGTGGAGTCAATTTTTTATTGCCGTTTACTGATTATGGCAATACACAATAGTTGAAAATGCATAAAAAAACAAATAGAAATGTTATAAAATGTTGTACATTTTATTGAATTAAATACGTATTTGATCCCCCAGTAAAACATAAGTTAGTACCGAAACCCTTGTTGGTAAGCACAGCGATGAGACGTTTCTTGTAGTTGGTCACCAGGTATGCACAAAACCCCAAGAGGGATTTTGGCCCATTCCACTTTACAGAAAGTCTCTAAATCCTTCAAGTTTCTTGGTTGCTTGGAAACGCGAAGCTTCAGCTCCCTCCACAGGTTTCCTATTGGGTTGAGGTCTGGAGACTGACTAGGCCACTCCATGACCTTAATATGCTTCTTGTTGAGCCACTCCTTTGTTGCTCTGGCAGAATGTTTTGGGTCATTGCCATGCTGGAAGACCCACCCACGACACATCTTCAGTGTTCTTGCTGAGGAAAGGAGGTTTTCATTCAAGATTTTAAACGTACATGGCTCCGTTCATTGGCTCCTCAAAGCGGTGAAGTCGTCCTGTACCCTTTGCACAAAAACAGCCCCAAAACACATTTCAGCCTCCAGGCTTGACTGTGGGAATGGTTCTTTTTGGGTCATACTCACATTTTTTCATCCTCCAAACAGCAGGTTGAGTTGATGCCAAATAGCTCAACTTTGGTTTCATCTAACCACAGCACTTCCTCCCAAGCCTTCTCGGAGTCATTTAGATGTTCACTGGCAAACCTAAGGCAGGTCTTGAGCAGGGGGACCTTGCAGGCACTGCAAGATTTCAGTCTGTTACGGCAGTGTTACCAACGGTTCTCTTGGTGATTGAGGTCCCAATTGCCTTCAGACCATTAACATGCTCCTGCCGTGTAGTTTTAGGCTGCTCCCTCACCCTTATCATCATCATCTTCACTCCACGAGGTAAGATCTTGCATGGAGCTCCAAACCGAGTACAGTTGATGGTCATTTTGTGTATCTTCCACTTTCAAATAATTGCACCAATAGTTGTGACTTTCTCACCAAGCCTTTTGCTGATGGTTTTGTAACCCATTCCAGCCTTGTGCAGGTCTACAATCCGGTCCCCGCCATCTTTTCACAGCTCTTCGGTCTTGCCCATGGTGCTATAGAGATTGGAATGGAAGAAACTGATTCTTACAGCAGGTGAACTTTATACACATGATGAGTTAAGATCAGGAGTATTGGTAATTGGTTGATTGTGCACAGCTGTGTGCCACATGGGCACCAGCCAATCTCTGGGAGCCAGAATTCTGGGTGAGTTGTTGGGGATCAAATATATCACTCAATCAAAGGCACAACATTTTATAACTTTTATATTGTGTATTTTCGACTGATATTCTGTCTGTTGCCATAATCAGCAAACAATCACAAAAATTTGAGTCTGCTAATTTCTTTGTAAGGAGACACACTTGCAAATTTAGAGGGGATCGAATAATTATTTCCCCCACTGTATATGATTGTTTATATCTCTCTGAAGCCATTCTAATCAGTAAATAATAACTCCTTGATAATATATAACAGCGAGGAAACTAACACACTCTGCATGCTTTGAATATTCAAATAGAGAAGTGGAGATTGGATCTGTGCCCTGTACCAGCAGCAGTAGCTTTAGCTAAAAGCTCACTGCACTTGAGATGTGGAGAGCCCCACTCAGTGGTTCCTCTGGAAGCCAAATATCAAATCGATTGCCTTCCTTTCATGCACTACATCACTGCAGTGATTTGATGGCTGAACACCAGCAAAACTCTGTCTTTCTGTCTCATCTCTCCTTTTCTCTCTTCTTTCTCATTCTACATGAAGCTGCTGTGCAGTGCAGAGATGCTGTGCCACTGTCTCCTCCTACTCCTCCTCCTCTGAGGAAGCCTGTCTCCCTCACCTCCTCTTTGATGTTGGCCGTCTCCTCCCCCTCAACGCTGAGGCTGCCCTCCCCTTCCTCGTCCTCCACCATCCCTCCCTCATCCTCTTCATCCCCGGGGTACTGGTTGAGGTACATCTCCCTGGCCTTCTCCCCCCCTCTTCCTCCTGCTACCATCCCCACAGCTCCTCCACTTCCTCCTCCTCCTCCTCCTCCTCCCCCAGAACTGCCGCCGCTGCCGCCACCTCCTTCTTCCTCCCACACACCTCCAGGCCAGCCTTTCCCATAGGCTGCTGCCGGGCCCTTCTTTGACTTGCCTCCTGTGGAGAAGGGAGGAAGACGAGGGAAGGAGAAAGTGGGGGGCAGGAGAGAAAGAAGTCATTAGTAGACAGGAAGGAGATAGAATGAAGCAGGATGGGAGGACACGATTGGGAGGTCAGAAGAAAGAGAGATAAAGGAGAAGAGGGTGGAAAAGTGGGAGATGAGGAGGGGTAGGAGAGGCAAGGAAGGGAACAGGAGTATAGGGGAGGATGGGGAGGTGGAGAAGTGAGCATGAAAAATGAGTGAGGAGAGAGCGTGCACAGAGAGACAGACCAGAGAAAAAGGAGAGAAAGAGAGGAGGAAAGCAAGAGTCACGGAAGAGATGGAGAAGTAAAGTTGGTGGGGGCTGCCATAGAGGGAGGAGGAGGGGGGGGGGCATGTTGACAGAGGCAGAGGAGGATGGAAATGTGTGAAAAGAGTGACGAGAGACACAGAGGAGAAGTGGGAGTGGAGACGAGCATAATTACAGTAATGGTGGAGAGGAGCGGGAGAGGAGAGGAATGGAGGAGGTGGGGGAGGGATAAGGGGAGTGTGTGTGTGCAACGTGATGAAGGAGAGAACAGAGCAGGAGGAGGTGGGGGCAGGGAGAGCGGAGGGAGGCGAGGGCGTGAAGGAGAGAGGAGCGGGAAGGGGAGGAGACAGTTCGAGAGAGAGGTGAAGGAGGTGGGGGAGGGAGAGGAGCAATGCAGGAAGGGAGAGAATGTACAAGAGCACAGAGGAGTGGGAGGGACAGAATGCAGGGAGAGAGAGGAGAGGGGGAGGTGAAGGACAGAGGGAGAGAACATGAAGAGGAGGCGGAGGAGGAAGGGAAGGAGGGAGAGGTCAGCTCATGCCAGATGGTTTCCAACAAAACAAGTGCGTCTTCTCATAAGCCATGACTGAAAACCAAGAATCCTTTCTCACATTCAAAAGCACATTAATGTGATTTCTCTGTAAAAACATTTTTATGCAGGTGATATAAGCCTCCTCAAACGAGGAGAAATACTCACGGGCCCCCTCAACTTTTCGTTTATGGCGCCCCCCACCACTGTCCTCTGCCGCCACCAGGCCGGCGTTGCGGCGGTGGGCAGCCCAGCCCATCCCATACTTGCGCTCGGTTCTCAGTTTGTTCTCGGTGAGCCTTAGCCGCAGCTTCAGAGCCTCGTTCTCCCGCTTGTTGAGGGAGAGCTCCACCAGGTAGTCATTTACCGTCTCCTGGAAGAGTTTGGTAATCTCGCAGACTGAGGCCCGGATCAGACTGTCCATGACAGCCGTCAAATGCGTCTCGAACGTGGACACTGACTCTTCCATCATCTTTGGCGGCAAGCTGCTGATACCTGGTGATGACGGATAAATGACACATTTATTGTGCCTGGATAACAACTCAACAACAGTTTTCACAATAATAACACAAAAGTTTCACAGTCTAATCCATATCTATGGCCACTTTAAAAATCAAACCTCGTCCTTTTCACGAATGTCAGTTATACTTATCAACTTAATTTATTGCTAAAAAAATCTTTCATTTTCGAAAGGAAAGTGTGACAGAGGGTCGACACAAGAACATCACGGTCGTTCCATCTCTGTTATCGTTTAATGAAAGTGTAGCTGCATATTACTGGATATAACACCTATATTATAGTTGATTACGAAATACGTAATCTGTTAATCCCGTTAGCCTGTTATTACAATATACAGAACTGATCGACATACAATAATATTAATGCAGAAGAGGGGGAACAAGCCCTCGGTCCCCAACAGCGGAAAGTGGTCGTGCTAGCAGCGTGGCTAATTTAACGTTAGCTTTGAATACGCACCGTTTGTTAGGTGAAAACTGGAGGAGTAGCATAGACGTGACACGGAGCCAAACGGTGTGATTTCAGGGAGCGCAGGCGAGCTTCCTCACTGTTCACAGCACAGGGGCACGGCGACAAAGGGAAGCGCCATCCAACTTCTGCCCTCTCTCTCGCTGCCACTGTTTTACATCGCCTCCTTCAACCCTGCTTAACGATGCTTGCCAACACTGCGCATGCTCAGTACCGTAATTACCCTACACCCAACAGCTGTTGCACCCTGGAATAAACGTGAACTCGGAAATTTTATACAGTGCCTGGTATGTAATATGTTTTCAGTGGTGGTGGCGTGTCATTTTTTTTAAATACAATAAACACGCAAAATAGTTGTGCCTCCACTTGTTTGGCGTGTTGCGTACACAGAAGTGCCCCTCCAGGATGGGTGGGGGCGCTGTTGAAATTTTTCTCACACACTTACACAATCTCTGCCAAGAGAAAAGGAAGAGTATTCCCGTTGTGTACAGAATCGCATCATCTTCCTCCTGTGAAGTGCGGAGCGATAGAAGATAGAAGCAGGTAATCATGCCGATGTTCGTCGTCAACACCAACGTGGCCAAAAGCGATGTGCCGTTGGCTCTGCTGTCCGAGGCCACCGATGAGCTGGCCAAAGCTATGGGCAAACCTCCACAGGTAGGCGAAGGGAAAGCTTATTGCTGCACCACCTGTGTTCACATGCTCTGTAGATAACTTATAGATGAGCGTTGTAGATTTGTGCGCTAATGGAAAACGACGGCAGCTGAAACATAATCTCCGTGCAGTGCAGCTAAAACAGATGATATGCTGCTTTGAAAAAGACCAGTTTGCGGTGTAATTACGCAACATCATTGGCAAATCCAGACCAGACCAGTTTCTCAGCGGTGGTAGTTAAGTAAATTCAGGTTAAAATTCAATTTTTTGGAACATCTTTTAGACATCTTTAGGTGAATATTTAACAATGTTTGATAATTAATATACAATAAGAGGGTGACATTCAGCAATGAAACGGTGGGTTGTGGAGGCAGATTCTAACATTCCGTGGCTAAACATCTTTCAGTTTAAATGTGTTAGGCTTAAAATTTTCAAAGTCACGTTTCTGACCTTGTTAACATGTCCGTGTGCTGTTTTTGTAAGACACACATAATGACTAAAGTGCACTTTTAACATCATAATTTCTGCCTTTGTTCTACAGTTCATCAGTGGTATCTTCCAAAAAAACCCGAATTCAGACAGCCTGGGTTTTCTTTGAAGAGAGTCTAAGGAACTTAACCCTAAGGTGTTAACTGAAAAAAATGTACCAAAACTTCTGGTGCATCAACTCATGTACAACCTTGTATAAGGAATTAGCAATTAGTTTCACATTTGGATTTACCACACTGCAGGTTTTTTTTTGTTTTTATAAAGAATTGTTACCAAATGTGTAGCTTGTCAGTACTGGGGTATCGATCTGCCCATCCCTACGTTGTACAAGTAGTGCTTCTTCTTCCTATGAATCTGTGACTTGTTCGCACGTGTGGCTGAATTACTCCAATGATGGTGCTTGCTATTGTGCAGCGTATAGTAGACGAGTTTAAAAGTAAGAAGAAGACAGAACGGGTAAGCCCTGGCTCACTCCAGTTGCTATTCCAAAATTCCTTGATAAAACCTGCACTGTAGTTGATATGTATCTGCCTTGGAAAGGATAAAACCACAATGTCACATTTAGGCTCAGTCAGTCACGAATGATCCACCCACAGTTGGCCCACATCAGTTTTGTATCTGTATCTTCTAGTACATTGCAGTGCATATCAACCCTGACCAAATGATGACGTTCGGAGGAAAGGGAGACCCGTGTGCACTCTGCTCTCTCCACAGTATTGGCAAGATCAATGGTGCTAAAAACAAGCACTACTCTATACTCCTGTGCGGGCTTCTCAACAAACACCTGGGCATCTCTGCGGACAGGTAATGAACACACCTAGCACGCAGCACTGCACTTAATAGATAAGTACATACAAAAAGTTCACATGGTGACAGGAATGCACAGATGCACATACACATGTTCCTGTCCTATTAACCTATTTCTTGATGTATGCATTTCAGGATTTATGTTAACTTTGTAGACATGGAAGGAGCCAATGTGGCCTGGAACAACAATACCTTCGGCTGAGATGGAAGTCAACAAACTGAAATAGATCATTCCAGCTATATACTGTATGGCTACCTTAGAAGCACTTAGCAGTACCGTTTCGCCTTGCACTTATCCTTTTCAGTTTAAATGCAATAAATCAAATCATGTAGATTATAAATTGATCTTTTTTCCTTTTCTTATTGTCTGGCCTGAGATTGACAAGTTTGGTTAAAAACACCCAATGATAAATAAAAGACCTTTTACAGCATAATATCATAATAACATAATAACATGCCTTAGTGTTACTTAACATTGTTCCAATCAAGTGTTTTAAGTAACTGCCAACAAACCAAAACCCAGGGCCCTAAAACAGGTAGCAAATAGTAATTCTGTCTATCAATTGTACAATTTTACCTGTGCTTTTCTTACTGTGACCTGTTACAGTGTATTTATTGAAAAAGGCTTCTTGAGCCTGATAAATTTCCACTTCTCTGGTGTTCTGAACCCTCCATTCTATTTTAAAATTTCCAAAGGTATCTTATTTTTTATCAGTTCAAGATTAGCCAGTTTTGTGGGTAGATCGAGAGAAATGGCAGTGTGGAAGTGAAAGTGTTTTTACATACATGAGTTTGTAAGCAGTGACTTGCCTCAACAACACTTTTGAGCAAAGAGGGAAACATTTGTAGCAATGTGACTACTTGCTTACTTTTATTTTCTTTGAAGGGTTTAGGAACTATGAACTGGAATATAAATTTAGGGTAAAGAAATGTATGTACCAAAAATGGCAGATGTGTATCTCATTCTAAGTGCTTAATAAACTAATACCTTGGGAATCAATGACTTCTCATAAATCAGTTTCTGTATGTTATAGCAACAAAATGTTGGACACAGATATGCAGTTTGTAATTTATGGTTTAAACAACATAGTTAATAGTATCATTTAACTGCAATTGTGTGTTCACCCAGTCTTAGGTCATATCTGTATAAAAATAGTTTTTAGTTGCATATTGGTCCAGCTGATAATTTTCCATTCCTATTTTTCTACAGAAAAACAGCCTTGTTACTGAAGCAATTCTAGAAGTCATTTTTACAACAGAATGTGGCATAGATGTGCATTGTTCGATTTTTGACAATAATAGATGTGTCCATATTTTCCAATTTTTTTGACATACTTCAAACACTGATATATCTGCGCCTATCATTTTCCACCAAGGTGTGGAGAACAGTGACAGTCCTGAAATTCAATTAGTATATTATACTTACTCGTTGTTTAATAGCCCACTAGCTAATATAAAATTCAATTATTTTTGTCAATTTATTCATTGGTTCTATTCTTAGTAATCTGCTTGAAGTATTTTATTGTTCTGCAGTGCCATTTTATGTAATTCTGCTTAAATTCTTCTTGTAAATATGTTGTGAACTTGTGAACTACATATGTCTAACATTTTACAGAGGGTTAGTTTTCAGAGTGAAAATTTTCACACACTGCCTTCCTGTCGGAGCAAAATATATAAGACCTGGTGATACTGAAATTGAACGTTTCGTTTCGTTTTCTGCCGCTTATCCGGGTCCGGGTCGCGGGGGCAACAGCCTGAGCTGGGAGATCCAGACACTCCTCTCCCCGGCCACTTCCACCAACTCCTCCAGGGGGACACCAAGACGTTCCCAAGCCAGACAAGAGATATAATCTCTCCAGCGTGTCCTTGGTCCGGAATGGGTAAACCACCCTTTTCTGGCTGAGAACCATGGCCTCAGATTTAGAGGTGCTGATCCTCATCCCCGCCGCTTCACACTCGGCTGCAAACCGTAGAGGAGAGTCTGGCTGCTAGTTGAACCTCGGATTCAAGAGGAGCAACGTGGTTTTCGTTCTGGCCATGGAACACTGGACCAGCTCTACACCCTCGCAAGGGTACTGGAGGGGGCATGGGAGTTTGCCCAACCAGTCCACATGTGTTCTGTGGATCTGGAGAAGGCTTATGACTGTGTCCCTCAAAGTGTCCTGTTGGGGGTGCTCCGGGAGTATGGGGCCGATGGCCTTTTGTTATGGGCCATTTGATCTCTGTATTGTCGGAAACAGAGCTTGGTTCGCATTGCCGGCAGTAAGTCAGACCCTTTCCCACTCAGGGTTGGTCTCCGCCAAGGCTGCCTTTTGTCACCGGTTCTGTTCATAATTTTTATGGACAGAATTTCTAGGCGAAGTTCGATGGCTTCTGGATTCCGTCTCTGCTATTTGCAGATGATGTGGTCCTATTGGCTTCATCGAACAGTGACCTCCAGCTCGCACTGGGATGGTTTGCAGCCGAGTGTGAAATTGAATGTTTCTTCCTTCAACCTAGAGATTGAGAAATTTCTATTGAAATTTACTTACAACCCTCTTGTATTAGCTGGAAAATGCTCTGTCACGTAGCTGTAACCATGACAAGAACACAAACGTAAATTTTACTGCTCAAAAAGGAGTTAAAATTAGTTCACTCCAAAAATATACACCAGTAAAATGTGATACAATATTGGCAAACATAATTTCGATATTGAAACACAGATAGGGACTATTATACCGCACAAACATTACTTTTGCTGATAAGAATTGTATTGACGACTATATATCCAGCAACTTTTTACTAGCTTAGTAGACACAGTATCCCTTGGCCGTTGTTAAGCATATTTAATATGAGTAGCAAAGCCATGTTAAATAGCCCACGCAGTGATGTCTTATTAGAACGTGTGTGCCTGAGTGCACGAGGATGCTATTGTGAGCATGCGCAGAATAAAAAACGGTCAGAGTTCCCAGATCAAAAGAGACGATGACGATCTGTCATTTTTCCTCACGTGAATATTAGCCACTAAAAGGTACTAGCTAACCACTTTGGTGAATGTGAAAACGATTGACTGCTGCAGAAATGTCTAACGCTACAGCCGTAACAATCGGGGAGCGCATGCGCAAGGGAAAATGATCACGTTCCATCGACTATGCAAATACTTATTGCAACTATTTGCTCCAACACATTTTAGTTTTGATTGTTCGATGTTTATGAATGTTGAAAAATAAAAAAAATACGTATTCAGGGAAGTACATGGTTTGTTTTGCCATGTAAACCCAGCTGAAGATGACGTATAACGTCAAGACTATAAAGCTCGTAATGTCCCCGCCCACTCTGGAAAATGGCGAACAGGCGTCTCTATGGTCGCTGTCTTACGTTAGCTCACTAACAATAACCATACATCGCTATTGCAATATTTTGATATTAAATGTAAGGGAGCGGTTACGGTACATATAAAGAATCCGTGTGCCAGAGGAGCGTCAGTTCAGGAGGCGAAGTCCCCAAGGGTTCCTAGTATTGATAATCGGTGTGTCTAACACGGTCAGTTGCCCGCCAGGTCACGTGCTAACGTTGCTTAAACGTTCGGTTTGTAAAATGCATTCACAGTTTTTGAGATTATAACGTCTTTTGATCTGGCCTGTTGGTCTGTGGTGGTTAGCGGGTAGTTGAACATATACGTGCGATCTTCCCGTGTGTTTTCAGCTAACAAGGGCTCTCTTAAAGTAACCGAATTTAAGGGGTACGTAGTAGCCGTACCTCGTTGGCTCTGTTTTGTAGCTGACGATAACCTGATTTCTCATCTTTCTGTACAGGCTAGCGATAAAAAGAGAGAGACAGACAGAAAAGGGAGGGCAGTGCAGCATCAGAATTCTTCCTGATCAAAGACATCTGCACACTGCAGCAAATCATCTTCAAAATGTCTGACCATCTGACAAGAGAATTCAAGGCGCATATGACTTCAGCCATGAATTCAGCCATGGGGAGTGCCATGTGTGAAATAATGAAAATCTTTGAGAAAAGCTTATGTGACCATCGAATGGAGCTGGCGAAGAAAGGAGAGGAGATTACTCGGCTTAAAATAAAGTTGCAGAAAACTGAGCTCGAGTTGAAAGAACAGGAGTGTGGAGGTGCCAGAGGAGAAGAGACGAACACAACTCAGAGGAGTCAATGGGAAAGAGAGCCTGAAGATGTCTCTAGTGCCCCTGGAAAAACAGCTGATGTTCCCGAGATTGATTTTGAAGGTATGTTGTTTAAATAAGATGAACACAGGGTATGCTGCTTTATACAGTCAGTTTTTCCAGAGAAGCATACTACTTTATTGGTCCCTTTTCAGAGATATTTGGTTTTCACTTGTTATATAGTCATGCATTGCCGTAGAGTGTGTGGAGAGATAGGGAAAGTCCATATAGACTGTGTTTATTGCAGCTTTTTTTTTTTTTTTCATGACACGTGGCTTTTTTTGTTTTATAATAATCACTTGTCTGAACAATGAGGATTTGCCTGATGTTTTTCAAGGGCACATGGTAAATTAAACTTGTCATGTAGGTTAGAATGCGATGAAACAAGCCGGCTAATATTAAGCAAAATGCAACATCATCATCGAAGTTCAACTTTCCAAAGCACTGAATATGACTTAAAGTACAGTAAACATTATCAGCACTGTGAGAGTAGCAAAGAACAGTTTTAAATTTGTACACATACTTTTGCAACCACAGAATTACAGTAAAATGTTATGGGGTTACGTCCCTGTGTTATTCTTTAAAAGAATTTGCCAAAGCCACCTTGCTAAAGATTCCCTTTATTGTGCAAGTCCATGTTCACAAAAGCAGTTGAGGTGCATGACAGCAGTCATGTGTTCTTACACACTTTGACTGAATGACGTATATGTTTGCCTATATTAAGCAGTTTACATGCTAGAGAGAGAATATTTTGTCTGATCAGGTATATGTACGGGATGATTAGAGAGGGTAATTAGCTGTTTCCTTCTCTCAGCTGGATTAAAAGAAATAATAATGTTCGGTATTAATAATACATTGACAAATACACCTTGGTGGCCACTGCAAAAATCTATATGATATATACGTGTAGCTTTATCGTGTCTTCTTTTTTGTGCAGTACCTGATGACTGGTGTGCTCCACTGGGCTCCGAGACTGTGACCAAACAAGAGGAAGCCGTGAGTCCCAGTGTTAAGCTGCTTCAGCTGTATATTCCTCTGCAGCAAGTTCCAGTCATCAAGCAGGAGGTGTGTAACCAAAGAGTGGCATTACAGTTGAGCATCATAAACCAGCAGAGAAAATCAGTCATTGTTATGTTGTTAAGAGGCATCGTAAAGAGGCACACCTTCAGTGTTGTAACAATGCCAACATAAAATCAGGAACCAGTTAGATGTCACTTTGTTTCTGACTGGAAAGTGAGGCATCCAGAGAATTCCTTTAAATTGTTCCCTACAGCACTCTGCAAACCTCGTTCTGCTTTGTACATTTTTAATGATTGGAGTACATTTATATTTTAGGTGGATAATAATGTCGTTGACTCCCATCAGCAGGCAAAGGATGGCAGGAAAACCCGAAGTGGTGAGTTTTATGTATTAATTAAATAGAGCCTGACTGATGACATTATGGAGCCAGTATTGATGTCAAGGAGTCAGAAAGTTCTGATATCCAATTGTGGCTGAAATTGATTTTTTACAATGATCCCTCTGATGAGGTTAACAAAAATTTGTCTCAAAGCTATACAACAGAGGCAGAATATTTTATGGATTAAGAATAAATTTTTAGTGACTTAAATGACAGCACTGGACTGAAGCAGTGACGTGGATGTTTTATATAAATCACCCCTTCAGTTTCTGCAATGTGCTCTTTAAAACCATGATTTTTGATATTGGCAGCTATTGATAACATAAAGTGATACCAGTATAGCTGACAAGTTATTATCTGCCAAATCGATTTATATATTGATCAGAGGCTCTACAATTAAGGGTAGGCTAGGTTGCCTTCTATTGTGACTACAATTATATTGAAAACAGTGTGCATTAGGAAGTGTCTTTGTAAGTGTCTTTTCATATCTACATTTAAATGTTTGGATATACACTTTACATTTTCCCAGTCTTAATTTGTAAATAAGAAATGTGACTTATTAGACCCAAATAGAATTTCCCCTAGCTGCCACCACAGTACATTCTGTGAGAGCTCTGTTTTGAAGAACATTTCACTTTGCTAATAGTTGACGTCACTTGAAGTTGCTTAATTTTTTATGTTGACATTAAGAAAGATACCGGACCAATGTTAGTTCAGTGTATTTCCAGTCAGAAACACACACTGGCACACCCCACTCCTCGGCAGCTGCTGCAAGGTGGTCCACAATATCTCGCGTATCTGTAGGACAGTGTTCTTCAGATCCCAGTTCTTAATAAAATGACAAGTGATGGTAACATACGACATAAGACTCAAATGCACCATCAGCTCGTAGAAACCTTCTCTCCTTCCACCAAACTTAATGGGAGCATATCTGCATTAGCCACTTTCATTGATAGCAGACTAATTTTCTCAGCTCTGGTGTCATCACAGCAGTGTGTGGTAACAGGGCTAGCAAATGATGTGATGAGACTGCCTGTTGTCTGTTTCCACTGGTTTCTCCTCACGCTTTAAGTGTATGTGGTTAATACCATAGGGCTATACAATATCCCCAGCATTAAGTGGCATACTGTGGGATTGTAGTGTAAGCACCATTACTAGTTTTCAACTAGGGATGGGTATGATTAATTGAGCACTCATTGTTGACATTTTTACAAGTAGCATTGCACTTCTCATGTACCCGTCCAGTCCGTAGATGTTTTTGTCAAACTTACTTCCATTCAGTTGGCATTGCATGCGCTATGGCAGCGAAGAGCAGGAAAGGTGAAATTTTCTTAATAAATAAAATAAAAAAAAAAACAACCAAAAAAACGCTGTCATTGTGCAGTGAAGATATGTGGTGTTGAACTACAACAGAAATGCTGGTTTGCTGCTTAATTGTGGCTGAGTATTTCTGAAATGTCATCATTACATTCAACATCATTATATTTACAGTTTCCTGGGTCAGTTGTACATAAATCATGCAAGTCTTGTTGCCCTGTCAATCTAATTAAATAACTTTGTTAAATAATTGACCGTTTTTTGAGGGTTTATTTTTGTTACCTCTCCTTTTTCACATCAGGTCATATGTAATTTTTTTGCAATGTTTCTCTTGCACAGGTTCCTCATTAAAGGAGAAACAGAAACACACTCATGACAGATTATTAGTCCATAATCGAGGAACTCAGCGCCCACAATTAAGAAACGACATCAAAAAATTGCTTCAGGGAGTCAAAGAAGGGCCTATGGACCTAACAGGCGGTTCTAGAAGTCTCAGAAGAGCAAGGGAAGAATCAACAGAAAAAGAGCAAGAAAGTGCAGTGAAGAGGAAGAGCAAGGAAAGGAAAATTACGAAAGCAAGAAAGTCAAAGTCTACAGAAAAGTTGATGGAAAACAGGGATGAAAAAAGGTTCACCTGTAGATATTGCAAGATGGAATTTGACACACAGTTTGGCCGAAATGTGCATGTAAGCACACACAAGAGGTGCAAGGGCTGCAATAAAGAGTTCCCTTTTCCAAGTTCTCTTAATAGGCATAAAGAATATTGTGCAAAGCTCAAGATAATGGTGTCAAATAAAGCTCAGTCCACTGAACTCCAGAAACCTCCTCCCTGTGATGAAGAAATAGCAACTGCTCCGAGCAACACAGAGGAGAGCCTCAAGAAGGACACAAAATCTTCCTCCAGCAGACCGAGTAAGTCGGTTAGGAAAGGTGGACCCCCCAAAAAGCTCTCCTGCTCACAGTGCCAAAAGAATTTTAAAACATGTTTCAGGTTGAAAATGCACATGCGTTGTCATAGTGTTGACGAGCTATTATCTTGCAGCTTCTGCTCAAAGAAATTCCAGCATAACCAGGCGCTCAAAGTGCATTTAACGAAAATACATCAAGATGAAGCAGTTCCCAGCGAGTACGACACAGGCCTTTCATGGACCATGCCTCTTGAAATGGTTGACGATAATCAAGTGGAATCTATTTCCCCCAGCAATCCAGCCCAGCAGCCGTCCAAAACGAAGTCCAGCAGTCCACCCCATCAAAGTCCGGCAAGTCTAGAAATCCAGGACAGCAAAGTTAAGAAGAAAAATAAGTCAGACAAAAAGCGGGCTTCAAAATTGCGCACAATGGGCAGACGGTGTTCTGAGGGTTTTGTTTGTTTGCTGTGTAAGAAGGTATCAAAAACTAAATACGCGTTGATCGAACACTTTCGCATCCACACGGGAGAGAAACCCCTCAAATGTGATGGTTGTTCTGCCACATTTCGTTCTGGTGTACACCTTAGTCTACACACAAGAAAGTGTTCTGGCCCTTTCATCCAGTGTGAAAAGTGTGATAGAAAATTCCCCACAAAAGAAAGGTATGACAAGCATTTACGTAGAGAACATAGGGACTGGTCTTATTTCTGCAGCATTTGTGGGAAAGGCTTCTTAATTGAAGGATGCCTTCGGAACCACGTGCAGCGTCACAAATTAGCTAGTATATAGTTAACATCATCATCTGTAGACAGTGACATTGTGGATGTTGTCATTTAGAAACCGACTGATTGATAGTGGAGTTTCCCCTACCCTGCAAGTCCAAACACATTTTTTAGCTTAATGACTTTTTTTAAAAAAATGTTTTATTTTTCATTTAATGAACTCATAAAGAGTCCAGTTTACTTTTTTTTAAGACTCCGATCCTGCCTGTATTCTTACTCTCTGAGTGAATATTGGCTATTTTCTTCATTGTCTTAATATTTTTCAATTAAAACAATACAACCTTTATTACTTTCAACATGAAAGAGGAAAAGGAGGAAAACAAAAACACACCAAAAAAAAAGTACCTTCAGGCAAAACAAGACCATATAACTAACATGCATTAAATATTTAATATGTTCCAAGGAAGAGGGTTACCTGTCCTGTCCTGTCTTTCCTCTGCTTGAGGTCTGTTATGATGTTTTTAAAAGTGGTCTTGCCGGTTATCATAGTCTGTTCAATGACAACTTTGGCTCTTGCTTTCCATATGTGTGTATAATACTATGGATAACAGACAATGGTCTACATTTACTGAAAGAATACCTACATAGTAAATCTGTATAACAAAATTGTACTTGTTAAATATTTCCTCTCACCTTAACAAAACCTGTTTTGTTAGGTGAAAACCTTGAGCACATTGCAAAATTGCACTGTGGTGTCAAGCCTACCAGTTTCAACAAAAGAGAAATCTTATAAATTAACCTAGAGTGCAAACCGTTGTGGTTGGTCATTGGGTCAGTCACTTTAGTCAATTTTGGATCCAGATTTGCAATGTTTTGTTAACAAAATGTAATTGTCTAGAAGCTGTAATATTTAAAATGCCAATGAACTGTTTATTTAAAAAAAAAAAAAATAGTTTATCCTGTAATTTCATCTAATCTAATTTCATTTTTTTCAATTGGGACCTTTTCAATTTAAATAAAATTCATTTATATTTGTTTGCATATTATTGATCAGTATGAGTGGGGGGGGTTGTTTTTTTTATTCCAGCATGTGCGTGTTGTATTAGTGTAGTGTGTAGTTAGATGGTGTATCACCACTTTATTAAAATTAAAAAAAGATTAATTTGAAATCCACGTGTTTTTGATTTTTGTCTGCAGTACCTGAATCCACCCCCCCCGCCCCCGGCTTTGTTATCGCGAGAGTTGCATTTACAGTCACGTCACAGATAACGAGCAAGAACGACGAGTTTCTGCACCTTTCCATGTACCTGATGTGCGGTTCATGGACGTAATGCCGGCCGGGGAAGATTTTTGTCCGAGCACGTTGTCGACCTGCTTCTCTACCTTGTTTCCATTGCTAGAACGGGCTGAGCTAGCAGCCGCTCGCTACGCCTCGGTGGTTCCCTTGTTTACACGTTAGCTCTGGGTAGCAGTAGCTTATGTCGTTACACTCGTAGCCCGAACACCGGCTTTTCACTGACGGAAGTTGGCTGCGTTTACATTCTCGTACTGTGCAGACTTGCTCTCCGCGTTTCACTCTTGCTTACCACTAAACTTGACCGTTAGCATAAAAGAAAAGCGGTTCGCACTGAGACTGTATCTTCTTATGTTAAAAGCGTTGCAAAGGCCTCCTATATATTTAGCGTCAAAGTATTAGAGTTTTAAAAGGAGATTACTGCGGCAGACGGTGGTTGGAAATGGCGTAACGTCAGATGGCATGGCAACGTCTCATGGCTCTTCATAGATGCCACGGAGGAGGAGCGTGCAGCGATCAACACGTCGTTCCCCACCGGGAGGCCAACCGCTGAAGAAAACCGCGGTGTCAGTCGCTCGTCGGTATTCGGACGAAATCAGGGAAACACGGCACAATGGAGTCCGCGAGGAGCGCCTTCCACGCTCAGCTGGCCACCGTCATGGACTCACTCCTGGCAGCCGCTGTGTGCGAGATCGCCAAGATCTTCGAGAGCAGCCTGTGTGAGCAGCAGGCGGAGCTCGCTCACAAGACCAAGGAGATCTGCATCCTCCGCGGCCGGCTGGAGAGAGTCGAGCGGAGGCAGAAGGCAAAGGGTGCAGGGGGCGAGGACGGGGAGGTGTCATCAGGAGACAGAGAGGGCCAGACAGCGCCAGGTCGTTACTTACTCACTGTAGTTGAAGTAAAGTGGACATGAATAATATATTTGTGTGTTCCAGGCTGAATCTCGGTTTAATCTGTGCTTGCTTGTCTCTTGCATGCATTGCATTGTGCTTTGCGGTGGACCTGCTGATTCCATCACCACTGATAACCAGCCCCAGAGACTCTACTGATAAACATTTTTCTTCCGCAGAACCGAATGTGGAAAAGGTTCCGTCTTCTCAGTCGGAGTCAGTAGAAGGAGGCAGTCAGAGCCTCGGCAGGCTGAAAGAGGAGGTCACAGGCAAGGATGGTGCTTCAGTCAAAACTGAGGTTAGAACCTGTCCGTTCTCTCCATGATTCATAAGTCAACAGTACACGAAGCAAGAGTAATTATACCTTTATGATGATTGAAAAGTCAGTAGTTCTGTTGTAATTCTTCCTAGCATGCTGGATCCCGGCCTATCCTTGGATCCACTGGGGTCCCAGATCGAACACTTGCTGCTGTGGACCAGAGGGACTTGGATATCCCGTCTGTCACACGAGCTAAGGCCAAATGTAAGATGTGAATACAATCCAATCGCAATACGAATCAAATTGGAAGCCAAGAATCATCAGAACAGAATTGGGACAAAAGCATATCGTTCCAGCCGTACAAGTTACTACACTGTTCTTGTGCCATTGCCTAGTCTTGTACTACTTCAAATTTTAGACTGAGATAACTTTAAAAATACAAAGCTTTTCTCTATTTGGTGTTGAGATGAACATTCATCAGTTGTGTTTTATTCCCCCTAATTTCCCTGCAGTGGCTCATTGGGATCAGGGCAGTCGCAGTGCAGATCACAGAACACTCCAGAACCAAGCCTCCTCAACCCCTTTTCTCTCCATCTCCCAGAGCGGCTGTTGTTCCCCCAGGCCTGATCCAAGCCTAACTCAACCTGGGGAGTGGTTGTCAGCGTTGGATGCGACCCAGAGTGAGGTGTCCAGTCTGGAGAACCCGCAGGCAGGTGGCACTAGCTGTTCTGGTCCGGCAATCGCCAGCGCTGGCGCGGATGCACCCTGTTTCCGACCTGGTTTTGGCTCTGATGGGACCAGCAACAAAGATGATGAAGGTTCTTTCCCTTTCCTGGACCAGGAGCCTGAGAACCAGAACTCGATGCAGGGCCAGGACCAAGCTCCATCAGGCGAAACACCATGGAGACCCGGAGACAACCGGTTGGGTGGGAGAGGCCCCATCAATAACACGCGACGGGTCACATCTTTTGGCTGCAGAGACCCTCTCCGATCACAGTCTAATTCACAGTTGCTTACGCCGCGACACACAAACAGTCTTAGCCATGCCGCAGCCTCTGGTGGAGGGAACGGACGACCCTACACCTGCCCGTACTGCTCCAAGTGTTTCACCTACCCCTCCCATCAGCGCAGACACCTTTTACGCCACACAGGGGTCAGGCTGCATCCCTGTCAGTTCTGCAACAAGAGCTTCCTGACTCCCTCTGAGCTCACCGTGCACACTCGCACTCACACGGGCGAGCGGCCTTTTGGTTGTGCGCAGTGCGGCAAACGTTTCGCCCGTAGCGGGAACTTGAGAGCCCACCAACGGGACGTTCACATGGGGAAGAGGCCCTTCGCTTGCACAGAGTGCGGGAAGAGATTTGCACACAGGGGGAACCTGAGGGTACACAATCACAGAGTCCATCAAGGAGATCCCTACTATATAGATGATCAGGAGCCTGACATGGTCCCTAATCCCGTCTGAAAATATATGTATTAAAAAGAAATTTCTGCACTTTAATTTTGTTTGCAAAATAAACCTAAAGAACTGGTTTCAGGTTTGCTTGTTGTGTTGTAAGGTTTTTACTGAAGTCTTTAAATATTGAATGTTTTTTGTTTTATTTATGCCCTGATTTCTTCATTCAAGAAATAATGGCTCTTTTTTTAAAATATTTTTTTGTTCTCCTCCCTAATAATGGAAAGTCACTGATCAGACCCAAGTAAATTTTCTTTTCTGTAAGTGAAAAAATAATTTTTCATAAAACTAGTAATATTGGTATTAGATTTAGATCCATGGCATGCTTAGATAGGATAGCACGTCTTTTTATTGACAGTTTGTTTATGTACAGGCCGTGTACTCAAACCTTTACTTTGACTGTGTTGTGAAATGGAAAATTATTCTCACAGAAGAAATTGGCTTGTATTAAGCAAAATTAAATAATGATAATACTCATGTCCTGAGCATTTTTTCTCCTCTGCCTGGAACTTTTGTCCACTGATTGTACATTAAAATCAATTGTTGTCGCAACATGGTTTACCAACCACCAGGGGGCAGTGTCACCCGGAAAAAAGTGCAAAGAAAAGACTGGACAAAATTCTAAAAAGATTTTATGATAGGATGTTATCAGCATGTTTTTACATGCCCTGTATTTTCAGAATTCTCTCTGATGTAAGCACTTGTGTTAACATGCTATGTTCCTCACGGCCCTGGTGTGTAAAAAGATGATGTGTTCATGTGAGTACATGCTCAAAACCTAATGCCTCTCCTGCAGTTTGGCTTGTGTGTGTAGAAGTTCCTTTAACAGCAATCACCTTTTACAGCACAATTTTACGTCAGTCCCGCCTCCTTAAAATAAAGTTAATTTTCATGCACCAATACTCATATGCCGCTCCGGCAGTTGTTAATCCTCTCCACACTCGTGGGTCCTCTTATTGTTACTTCACCTCCTCAATTATATTACTGCTTTAAAATTACATAGAATGAAAATTTTGATATTGTGCCTGAACGCCGATGCAAAAGCCCACATAAAAATGCCTCAGGCAGGTGGGACATGTGGAGGTTGATGAGACAGGCGCTCTTACTCATTCTCCCTCTCCCACAGTCTCAACTGCCGTGCGACTCCTGGTCAAGCTGTGCCCATGTATTCCCCAGGCTGCTGAGTCCTGGCTTTGCTCATTGAGAGATTGCATTTATTGGCTCTGTCCTCGGTGACCTTCCCTCCGCTGAGAGTCAGCTGTGTCTGTCTCGCCCATGGGGGTTTTATGCTCACAGTTATAAAAATGTTTAAAGGGTGTGCAACTATACTTGCTTCAATAAAAGACGGACTGGAAGCCAAAGATGAATAGTAATGAGGGTATGTCTTGCTTATAGAGTTTAATATTAATGGATTTATGACTCAGATCAGGGCAGCGTGTGTGAATTAAGCATCACTATGAGCAGATTGGATCCCTGCTATGCTGCAGGTTACACACCAACAAGGGGAATGTACTGCGTAAGTAGTGTATTTATGTGCAGATGTAAGTGTCCCGTCAGGATCACAAATCTATACAGATTTCGGCATGTGTTTATAGACCCGGGTCATGGCTTTGCAGTGTTTTATGTTTGCATATTTGGTTATTTGTAATCTCCTTTCATCTCTAAGCAGCTTTACCGCAGGGAGGTAGGCAAGAAATGAACAGCTGACGGGGCTAAAAGAGCTGCACACCACAGATGCTCTGAATTCATGTTAAAGAATGCTTGTGCTCAAAACAATATTTTTGCTTTTATTTTGCCCAGAAAAGCAAGATAGAATACCTAATACTAATAGTGCCACAGTGATTAAATTTGGTATAAATTGCATATTCCTGGTTGTAATAGTAGCTATATCCCTGACAGGTAACTATGTCCCAGCCATATTTTTCTTTTTTTTTTTTTTTACCAAGCCTCAGTGTTTCTGTGTGATTCCGTTTTCCAACATGGGATCAGGCGATAATGTGCTCCTTACCTTTTTTGTTACCATGTTTCAGTTAGTTCCTTATGCCCCTAAGGCAGCTGCTTTAATTTACTAGGAAAAAAATAAATAAAAAATACTTTCAACTTCCTGCCATCTCATTGCCCTCAGCCCAAAGACTCATTCCATCGCCATACCATAATCCTCCTGGAGTAGAATTATCCCCCTGACAGCAGTTACTACACCCACCTCCCCAAACATGTGATGCAGATGTTAAAAGAGAGGACATTTTTACCTCCTGCTCAGTTGGAGATGTATGAGCAGCCAGTCAAATTATAACTCCTGGAGACTGCCTATGTTTTTTGCATGGACACATTTATGTTTATCTCTTCCCATTTTCAGGCATGTGTGTTTTCATGCATGTTATGGTTCTATTTACATGCACACATACCAGTGTGTTTGTGTTGGGCCAATAAGTCGGTTACACTGTCCTCAAGGCTGCTCATAATCTACCTAGTCCCACAACTCCCCAGGGGTTGTGGCTCGGTTGCCATTACTGTAGCAACCCCCCCCTTTAGGGGATTACATTGCTGCTCAGAGCAGCGAGTTGATCCATCGTCTGCTGACTGTATTTAAGCGCTCGCTTAATGTGCTAATAGTGTTAGACCGGGGAGACGCTGCACAGCTTTTAACTTTCATCTTCTAAAAGCTCTTTGTGTGTTGGAAATGCTGATTTCATGGCTGCCGGCTTAATCAGGCACAATCACCAAATATTAAATAAAATTCTGGATGAAGCAGGCTCCATGTACGTGTCCGGGAAGGAGCAATCACTGCAGACTGGGCTGAATCTCCTGGAGACAGTGGGGCTGATTAATTCTGATGGATGTGCATGATGGAGAGGTGGAGAGTGGGAGTACATCATCTTTTTCCCTCAGAAATTCCTGGGCTTTCTAAGTGTGTGTGCAAGTGTGTGTCCATAGCCTGCTTTTGGTTGCTAAGCAACCGTGTCTCCATTCTGCACACTGGGGTGGGGGTGGGAATGGAGAGAAGCACCAGGTCAACGGAGACAGATATTCACAAGCGTTGCTGCGTCTGACGGAACACATCAGTTCTCCTGATGAATGAGGCCGCTCGTTGTCTGTGTGACTGTTGACATGAACTGAGAGTCTAAAACTCTGTTCCCTCGCTCCACCGGAGGTAACGTCCACCTGTCTGTGCCCAACCTCGCATAATATTCCGCTTCTCTAACGCACTGTGAAAAGAGAGGCTGGGAATTATTGTAAATTTTTTTTTCTTTTTTGACTGCTCTATGTTATATGCAAGCAAATTTCACTTCCTCACACAGAAAGCTTGTTATTTTCATATACAAACAATTCTTTATCACTCCTTCCCCTTTCATATGACCCGCTTTGTTAGAATTGATTGCTGTCCTCAATTCGGACTTCATTTAAAACGTCTGTGTGGGAAAATCCATTGTACCTGTTGTGTATTATGCACAAACAAGTGTGGGTAAATGTGGGTGGTTTAAAAATTTTAGACAGAGGATGCAGACTTGGGCGTCCCCAGTATGTCCCCACCATCTCTACTGAAGGAGATGATGCGAGGACACACTACAGCTCAGATTCACTCCAGGGCAATCGGCCCAAGTGACGCTGGAGATGGTGGCTGGTCACGCTCCACTGTCACCAAGGTAACGCAGCCGGTCTGTGGCCAAACCTTCACGGCTGAATGGCACAGTGGCTACGAGAGAAAGGCCCATGGTCGGGCACAGGAGGTTAACAAGGACGGGCTGATCTGGACTTACTGTAGCTGCCACATGCAGGGGTAAAGATGGTGATTATTATTATGATGATGAGGGTTTCACAGGGTGAGAGAGAGGACGGTTAGGGAAGTCTGGCAGATGATGTGTTTGTGTACTCTAGGGGCCTTGTTTCACGAAGATTTTTAAACTTTCAAACTAAAATCAACTGGTTCTCATTGAAATTGGACCATATCAATTGCTATGTTGTCTAAACACTTCTGAGAGCATTTCCACATTTAGAAATATGAAGAAAATGGTTATCATGGCCCAGGTCTGCTCTTTTGGAAGTTTTGAACCCCTTTCATCGAATTGATTCTTTTTTTTTTTTTATCTCATTAAATTTATTGCACAGGCCAGATTCAGTCTCTTCAACCACCTTTTCAAGTAACAGTGGCAGACAGCTGTCTTCAGCAAACACTCCTCCTGCTGCTACCAGCTTGGCGTTCACTAGATGACCTGCCAACACGCTAGTGACTGTCGTGTCATAGGTCGTTGTAGGATGTCAGAACTGAGCTATAATATCAGTTAAACATTTGAATTTTGTCACCTTATTCGTAAAAACACAAGTGTGTCTGGTCTATTCGCTTCCACACAGTGAAGAGTTCCACACAGGACAAAATATTATTAATGTGCCTACCCAGCCTATTGGTTAGTTGTATATCGGATTATTTCTGACAGGTTCTGTATCTGGCTTAATGTTAATCTTTGACATCACAGCAGGCGATGTCCTTCTACTGTCCTACCCTGCTGCAATATATTCACATTTCATGATAAATATTTTAGGACCAGTGTTTTTTTTTGTTTTCAAAATAACTGTACGTTGTAGGACTGTGTGTTACATTACCTGTATGCAGTATTGCAAAAAGGACCAAAACTCATGCCTGAGTAACCACTTCGGTTACCTCCGGGTGTGACACTATAGAACACCAAGACATTCTCTTTAAAAGGAAAGAGGGAAAAACAATAGTATTTTAGAAATTGTGACCACTGGGCTTTTGTTAATGAGTTTTGACATAGCTTTTAAATATGAGATGTGCTTTCTATCTGTACAGAACGGGATGGTGCTCAACTCGTGGTGCTCGATGCCTCAAAAAAATGTTATTTAAAGTATTCTACAGCAACTCATCCGCCCTGCCATGAGCACGAGCCTCTCATTCATGAAAATGTTTCATTTTGGAACCACTTTTACTGAACTACTCTTTCAATAAAAGTAGTTCCTCAATAAAAGTAGTTCCTAAGTAGTTCCTGAAACCGCTCGCTGCTCCCTCCTTGTTTTGGTTTTTTGGCAGATAGCTGGAATAAGAGCTAAACACCAAATGGGTTTAAACCTTAAATAGAGTTGGATATGGTTTTGGCCAGTAAATGGAGATGTGCAGTAGGGAGAGTGGCTGTATATGGGAACAGTGCTGGGCTTGAGGAGCTTTGTGGTGGATGTCAGGCTGGTGGGGGGCAGTTAGAAGGACAGATACTGTGTGGCAGTGGTGTGTGAAGCCTTGCTTGTCATTGGTAGGTATAGTGGGTGGGGGAGAGTGATGCTGGCAGTCTTGGAGTAAGTCAGATAAACAGCTCTTCTTGTTCCCTGCTGGGGGGGGATGTGTTAAAGCCTGGTGGCTGACAGCCAGTACCAGTGATGGCACCAACTGTCACTGGCAGCCAGTCATTCTCTGCTGCCATGCTGACTAAACCTGTGTGTGTGTGCACTGGTGTGTGAATTTCAGTCTCAGTTGGAAATTCAGGTGTTTCTGGTCCCTTCAACTAGAACAATTTCTAGTGACATTGTTGAAATATTTATCTTTCTTCAAATCGTAGTTTCTGAAATCTCTATATGGCAAATCGTTGTAATGTCACTTGTAATCAAATCTGATGTGTTTAAAGATGAATACATTGTTTTCTTTGACAGAAAATGGATAAGTGACTCTTTTAGTATCTCATTATTTTTTTTTAGGTGAGAGGCAAGATTCCAGCATATAAAATCTTAGCTTATTATCTTTTGCCTTAGCTACATGGAACAGAAACCGTTGGCCTGGCTCTATATTGCCTTGTATGGATTACACTGGGCAAATTGTGTTACCTTTGAGAAGAATCCAGCTAGCTGTTTTTTTTTTTTATGCTAAGCTAAGCTAAGCGACTGTAGCTTTATGTTTAACAGACATGCACAAAAGTGGCATCCATTTTCTCACGGAACTCTCAGAAAAAAATCACATCAAAATACTTTTAATCCAAAATTGCCAAAAAAGTCAATAAAATCATCCCATACAAAAATGTGGTGTATATCAAGAGTGACATTGCCATGTATGTTGCATATAGGGTAATATATTAATATCACATTCATCCTTTGGATATATGAAGTAAAAAATTCATGACATATGGAAAACCCATAGTAAAACGTTTATATGTACTTACTGTATATTACCGTGTACCGTGTTCAAACCCTATTGATATATATTTAATTCATATATGTAAGTTTATTAACACAACATACATACAAAACTATATATGGGTACATGTATTATTAAACACTCATGTCTAGATTTTCTAATGACATGATGTGGTAAGGGTGGCACAGTGGTGCAGTGATCTGCACTGTCACCTCAAACCAGAAAAGTCCTGGATTCCTGGCCAGGTTACGTCCCTTAACATTTACGTGAAAATCAATGCATTATATATGGGATATACATACATGTCACTTTGAAAATATATATTTGAAATTGTTCCAATTTCTAATAGGTTCATATATTTATACATATACAAATATACTATTCTACCTGATATGTACATACAGTATATTGCATTTACGAGTATTCAACATATGTACATATTTTTACATATTTTATTTTTGCCTGTGATAACAGTGCAATAACTTAATAAACTGTAACTGAATTCTCCATCAACGCGTCCCTTAAATATCTTTCAAACCTCTGTGTGTCAGTCAGTGTCTCTCTGGGTGACTCCTCTTGTACTTGTTGCCCTGTGGGGTTTATGAAACAGTCCTCCTCTGATCCTCTCTGCCGCTCCTTCTGCTTTCTCTCCCATCAGTCACAACCTTATAAGAGACTTTATCACTTCCACTCTGCCTCCCACTCCTCCATCTCTCTCTTTCTTTATCATATTTAATTACCTGCTGTCAGTGGTCAAGCGATCTCAGCCCTGCGATGATTGGATGCGTAAAGCAGTGGGCGGGTCCTCCTCTGATGCATCGCACACGTATACTAAAGCAGCAGGACAGAGCCTCTCTCTTCCTCCTCCTCCCCCTCCTTCTCTCTCTTTACCTCCCTCTCACTCTGCCTCTCATACATGCGCCAGAGGCAGACTGCAGCAGAGCGCAGGGCCAACAGGATTCTCCTCCTCATCCTGAAGCAGAAACCAGAGAGACAGCTGCGCCGAGGAGAAGCGAGACGTTATTCATGGAGGATCCACTGAGGAGGACCTGAACCACAAGACTCCTGAGTGTGAAGGTGAGGGTGTGTGGTCCTTTAATCTGTGTGTCCATCCAACCATCCATCCATCCATTTTCTACCGCTTATCCTGTCATCCGTGTGAATTCACTGCAGAAGCAGCAGCACTGCAGATACACCAACCAGAGGGTCTGCTCATCCCTCTCTCCCCTCCCCCCACTCTCCTCTTCCTCCTCGTCTCCCTTTGAGGATCTATTAACAAGTAGGGACTTTACCTCATTGTGCTGAGTGCTCAGGACTATGTGTGTTGTGTGTGTGGGATTGTAGAACTGATCTGGCCTTTCCACTGGACCTGGAAAACACGGGTTGCTGGATTTGTCTCACATGTGACGTATACTCTGGCCTGGCAGGCATGTTTTTTAACAATAATCCTCTCCTGCAGGTTTGCATCTGGCTCTCCGAAACAGTTTGTGTGGATTCCTCACTGTTTCATTTCCCTCCATTGGGACCAGCCCTCTTCCTCCGTGCATGCCTCTCATCCTCGCTGAAGGATAGGATGCCCGGCTGTGCGCCCCTGTGCTGAGGAGGCATCGGCGGGCAGCAGTATGGGCACTGTGCTGACCAGCATCCCCACCACCCCCTGTACCACCGATCTGCCACCACCACGCTGCCCCGGCGAGACGGGCGCTCCCTCCAGCCCCGCCGATGGGCGAAGACACTGACACCACCTCAACGCTCAACCACCGTGGCTTCTTCCCTGACCACAACTATGTGACTGAAGGTAGGGAGATGAAGCAAGTGTCTATATGTTGCAAACTGTGTGCATGTGATTGTGTGTTTTGGATTTCTGAGGCTATGTGTGTGTGGCAAAACAAGCTCAGGGCGGCTTCCTAATCTCCTGTAAGCTCTGTGCTGATCAGTGCTCAGACAGTTTCAGACGGTGCCACAAGAACTAAGGAGCAAAGCACTCCCCTGTCTGCAAAATTAAATCTTCTTAAGCAAGTTTCCCTCTCCGCCCTCCTTTTACCAATTCCTTTGCGTCCTGTGCTTTTCATTTCTGTTTATTCTTTTCATTTGTGCTTTTGTAGCCATTTTTTAACCTTGCGTAACACTGCAGTGAAGAGTCAGCCTGCATCCAATAAGTGTGTGTCTCTGCGTGTGTGTGTGAGAATACTTATTGTACTCTATGTTGCCGAGCCAAACCAGAAATTTCGCCAGTTTCTTTATGCACTGACAGCCCTGCATGTCATCTCACACACAAGCAATCCTTCTCCTCCTGAGTGTAACAGAGGCAGGTGTCACATCTCAGGCGGGGGCGTGTTGAAAATTCCAGAAACCGACAATCCACTGAACTCTTTTAGATTGCTTCATAAAACAGATGGATTACGAGCCCCTACTTCTAATCTCTGTTGCACCATTAATCTCACCTACACACTGGAGGCCCTCCTGCCCGTTTGCTTGTTTCAACTCTGCTCCTAATGCTCGTCGTCCACCTCTTACACTGCTGGATTAACATTTGGCGGTCATTAACGTGTTAATGCGAGCTCATCTGTGATCCTCGGATCACTCCGGAAGGGAAACGATGCTTCCTGGATTTGTGCTGTAATATCATTTCCCTCTCACAGAGGCACATGCTGTAGTCATGGGGGGACGTGTGTTACTGCCTGTTGACTGTGTGAATGCGCATGTACATTCTGTGTTGCTGAGGTTGAGGAATATTTGCGTGTGTGAGTTGGTCTTTACACAAACATCCGAAATTTCTAAGTGTTTTTTGTGCATTTCAGAAAAGGATTTTGCAAATAGTGGCACAAAAATCAATCTTAACATCCGTCGCCAACCATTCATTATTGCCGTAGCAACAGGCTGTGATGACAAACACGCTGCTTTTCATGCTTGGCCAATATGATTGGCAGGTCGTCCACACCCAGCAATAATGGCAGTATTAATTATTCCGCGCATCTCAGGCGGACACATACATTATTCAGGGGGAATTGCTGATGAGCTCACACTGAAGTGGACACATCGCTGAACACGACTGGTTTCAGGGCAGCCATGAACAGTATGAAAAGAAAAAGAAGAAAGTTGGAGAGGAAGAAGCACAGTTAGCGCTCCAGAGGTCAAAACCTTCCCTGAACAACCCACTGAGGTTGTTTTGTGTCACAAGTAAAAAGACAAAGCGATTCATCCCCTTCCACTCCACCTCCCTCCACCTTTCCTCCACGGTCACCTCATCCCCCGTCATCCTCCCCATTTCCATCCCCCACAGCCTCCCCCTCTCCCTCTCCCCATAGGCCCTCTAATGCAACTTGCAGCCTTGGCCGGTGCTGAAGTGGCACGTCTGCCAAACAATTATCCAACAGTGCTCCAAAGGCTGCTTGAGTACAATGTACCTCTCTCTGTGTGTGTGTGTGTGTGTGTGTGTGTGTGTGTGTGTGTGTGTGTGTGTATCCGTTTTTTATACTTTGGCCTTGTTTTGTGTGCTCTTGTGTGTCTCTTCATATTTCGCATTCATATTCATGTGTGTCTTTGCTTTCCCAGCTCTCAGTTGTGTGCGTGTGTATGAGTGTGTATCTGCAGGGGTTGTACGTGTGTGTGTGTGTGTGTGTGTGTGTGTGTGTGCGCGTATGCATACATAAGAGTGTGTCTGTAGGTCTTCCCGTGGGGATTCCCCTGCCCTCTCACTTCCCCAGAGGAGCGATGTTTAACCTCCCTCTACCTTAACGTCCCTGCCCTCCCCTCCTCCCTCCATCTCTCACTCCCTCCCTCTCCCCCAGTGTCTCCCTTTGCCACAACCTCACCTCCAGCCGGAGTGGCATTGGGTTCAGGAATGGACAAAGAAATAATAACAGCAATGAATTGCATAGAAATTCAGAATTTTGTCACTTTTTATAGTTTTGTATGTATTATCTACATTTCCATTTAAGGAATATTTGCAAGCACACCAACCCCCGGTGTAACTGTGCACCATATATTAAATTTTGTCACATTTGTTACTGTAAAAGGTGAAAATGCCATCTCGGACACTAATATTTACTTTTCTGCACTCATTTGGCTGTTGCTCACACAAACTTTGAAGAAACTGAGTTGGCCTTTAGCGTCACTGCATTATGTTAAACTGACAGAAGAGTCAATGAATCAATGTCATATTCTATGGAAGTTATTGAGCCCTCACTGCTCTAGCTGTCACCTCTGGGAGAACGTCATCTCCTCTTCTACCCACTAGGACATGGGAACACTGTTTCCCACCACGCTGTCTATCTCTGTCCTGTATGTGCAGCTCGGCTTCCTGCCATAGCCGACATGTGAACCCATCACGTCGTGTGGATACAGAACTTTCATATATAAACCAACAGTGTTTTGTTCTCTGGAGGTGGCCAAATATGATAATGCAGTAACTCAGTCCCTATACCCCCCTACCCCCTAATACATCCCTTCCTTCCCCTCTGCTCCTCCTTATTGCCCCTCTCCCTTCCCTCCCCTTCCCTCCATCCTTGCTCCTCTTACAGGGCTGCTCCTGGCTATAGCCTGAAGAGCTCCGCCCATCCTGTCCACCCCTCTCCACCCTGGAGTCCTCCCCCAGGATGTTGAGCCCCATCCAGGTCCTGTGCTCCGACATCACTACCCTTTCTCTGGAGCCCGAGCCGTTTGCCTCTTACACTGAAGGTGTGTGCTCTGTTCCTCTTCTATCCCGACGGACGCAACCGTTTCACTCGGTTGCGCCACACGGCCCCGATGTGAGTGTGTGCCTGTCATTCAGGAGAAGTGTGAGTCATGTGAATTCTCACGTTTAGTCTGGGTGTTATAAATATCTTTAACACCACATTGTCTCAGCCTGCCTGCCTCATCCGTTTTAGTGCTTATTTTTGTCTCTGCCTCTTTATTTTTGTCTCAGTGTTGAAGTGTGGATTGAGTGTGTGTGATTGATTTCCTTAAATAGTTTGACCAGACGTCACCCCGTCCCCTTTACAGTGCAGCTATTATATCTAGTTCCTTTAAACATGGAGGAAGATATACACCGTGCAGACATTCATATGCACATGCAAGGGCGGATCCCATTACCACTAAGGGGTGGACCACAAACAGGGACTTTCTTCGGACTATTATCAGGGCGGGGAATTCAAAAAATATCAGCAGAGTCTATCACAATTTCTGCTGCAATAGACAGGAACATTAATTGTTGTTTAAAATGTAAAGTAATGAGTCACTGTAAGGCCATTGCTATAAATATATCCTTATTTTAGATACAGATGTTCATTATACGTGGCACAAGATGACAAATGATTATAAAATCAGAATTTGAGGTTTAACTTAATAGCCCCATGTTGCTTCTTGTGTAGGTCTACAGGGAGAACAAACACAGGTTGCTTTTGCAGACTATTGACCATATACATATAATATAATACAATTATTTGCAACAGGTGTACTGGGTGTGATTTGGGTGATTGGAAAAGCTTTTGTTTGTTACTTTGTTAATTGTTTTGTAAGGTTTTTTTTTGTTGTTTGTTTGTTTTTAATATTCATGGTGACTTTTGGTAACTGTGTTGACTGTGTTTGTTTGTGTTTGAGGACCTCTTGAAAACAAGAGGATAATCTCAACGGGTTTATCTTCCTCCAAACTTGAGAATAAATAAACACAAGATTTGATTTATGTTCTTGGTATTTCAGGTAATTATAAATACCTAAATAACCTATATGTTCACTCTTACGTACACAAAACAATACTATCGCCTTAATTTTAAACATTGCATTTTTCTGCAATGTGTTTACTAAAAAATACCTCTCAAGTGTTTAACTATGAAACCTGAGATTCTTTTTCTCCGTCCACCTGTGTCTTTCTGCTGCTGCTCACCACGGATCGTTCCACTCTTGTCTAAAACAACTAATTCATTCGCTCTTTATTCATTTTCTATAAGATGATAATATTTGTAATATTACAGGGATATTAATACATACACAGAGGTGTTATGAGACTGCAAAAAAAAAATCTGATATCTGCCTTTTCCTGAAACAAAACTTCAAAATTGTTGTGTAAGACTATGAAAAAAAGTTAAAACACAGAGTTGGCGTATATTAAAAGCACGTCTCTAATTCCATTTTTAAATTATACATCATTTATTGGGGATGGGGCAGCATTCATATTAAAAAACATAATGTTCCATAGATAGACCGATGCACACTTGGCTGACTATGTTGTCAGTGAAGAAAGGGTAAGAATTCTGTGAATAGCTGATTACGTTTCAGTATTTATGAGGCATTGACTTATAATCACAGTTTTCTGCATTGCCGTAATCCAGCCAAGCTTCGAATCTTTTTTTGGGTTACAGTCTCACAAATAACCGGAACCTGATCTGAAAATCATATTGATTTTTTCTCCAAACTGAATTATAGACTAGAATCCATGCGGCCAGAAGATGCTTTTGCACACATGAAGGCGGCTTGTTTCATTCTAATTGTTTGTGTCCATAACCATTATGCTCACACCAGCTCTGCTCCTTTGTGCCGACGCGTGTTTGGAGAAATGGCAGGTTCCCTGCTGCGCTGGACTTCAATTACTCCTCTCCACACATGTGTGCTGCTAACAGCATGCACCAGTTTCTTTTCTTTTTTTCTCAGATAACTCTAGAACTGCAGGACAGGGATCAATTTAACGTTTCCCTCCGGCTCCCTCCCCCCCCTCACCTCCTTCACTCCCTCTCTGCCTCCAGCCCATTTATTTCTCTACGGGGTAATTGAGTACACACACTTGTCCACGTGTACATAGGAAATGCAGGATGCTTGATATCCAGCAAGCGCACACACACACACACACACACACACACACACACACACACGCGCGCGCGCGCATCTCCTGCTGAGTGGTGGCTTGTCTTCGCTTTTAAGGATTGTGTGTTTTTGGCTCGGCTTTAATGGTCCGTGTTTACCCAGACACAAGATATCTATAATTGGGACCACAGGATGTCTGCTCCCCTCACTGTCTCCTCTCCTCTCTTCAGATGAGAGTGTCTTGTCTAGTTTTGTAGCCACATATAAGAACTAATCTTGATATACACTATATCTTTATCCATCTATCTATGTAGATATACACACATGCACACACACATATTGACATTGTTTTGTTAAGCTAATAATCAAAAACACTGAAATATTTCGTTTACTACTTCTAAAGACAAACCTTTACAACTGACTCTTAAAAAATGTCTCTGATCAAATCAATGTCAAAGCTGTTATGGATTCTTCTTCTTTTGAGCAATAAATACATGAATCAATTGTCGCTTCAGTTCTGTCACTCGTTGGCATTTCTGCTTAAAAAATGACTTTAGATTTTAATGATTTATAAATGTTCGTTTCTTTGATCTGCCTATGATCCCTCCCTGCAGTACTGTTTGTTCTTTGGGGAATATTTGGATGATATTGCTTTTTGGTGTTCATCCCCTGTGTGTGTTTTTTATGCTTTTTGGTGTCAGAGGATTCATTTGCGTTCCTGTGTTGTTTCATGTTGATTGTATTGTTTATATGTGTATGTGTGCATGTGTGGGCACATGCACTTGTAGTCACTGTGTGTTCCCCACCAGCTCCTGCAGTGTGGCGATGAGTCAGACAGGCCTGCTGATGCTAATGGACTGACTGTGGGAGACATACACAGCTAGCTTTGCTGTGCTGCTGCACACACATCCACAGTATAGGACAGTCACTTATGCCTCACAGTCGTACGTGCACGTGTTACATCGGGACAGTGGCCACAGTGGGTCTTCTCAGAGGAGAGCCACATGATGCTTGTTTCTACAGTCGCCATTGTATTCTTAAAGGGTGTATTATTCTCCAGCGCTCCTCTAATAAAGAGCATCAGAGAGACAGATGGCTGTGAGCTGTGTGTGTGTGTGTGTGTGTGTGTGTGTGTGTGAGAGAGAGAGAGAATCACAGAACGATAATGAGGCTTCAGGTTGAGAACGGAGGATGAGAGAGTACAGTGTGTGCTCCATATTTTATTCAGCTACATTGTGTGCTGATGATATGGTTTTGCTTAGCTTAGCTCTTTCTCTGTGCACCCTGAGTGGAGGCTCCAGTTATTCGAAAATGTGTCTGATGTGCACACACACTCACACGCACACACGCACTTGCTGTGTGTGCTTGCATATCCTCAATTTGGATTTGCTGCTTCATCTCCTGGTGATAGTTCAGTGATGTTTGTCAGTGGACGCGCTGCAGCGCCATAATTATTTTACCACGCTCATCTGTCCTGCGAGGATTGGATTGATGAATCCCACTTCCTCCTTCACCTAGAATGCCATATACGGCTAACTGTTAACAAGTACCGCTGCTGCTGGTTGGCTCAGCCTGTTACCATGGCTACCCCTACTCTCCGACGGACCCCCTCCACTGCCTCCACCCCGGCATCCCTTCCCTCCGCCTCCCTCACATTCAATCTTTCACCCACCGGCGTCACTACCACTATGTACTCGGTAACCTACAGGCAGGCAGCAGAGCACCGTGGGGGAGGGATGGGAGTGAGCTAAATGTGGACAGACAGCCAAAAAGGAAATGAGAGAGTGAAATGGGGCAAAAAAAGAGAAACTGGGGAAAGGATATGAGGGATGACGAAAGAACATATCGGGGGAGAAGCATTGAAAGATTGAGAGAAAGCCTGTAGAGAGAACTGAAACTGTTGAATGAAGAACAGTGGCTGATTAGTAGAATGTAGTAGCCAGTAACCATGACATACATGAGGAACAGGGTGAATGAGGCTGTGTTGCTGTAGAGAAAGTGGTCCCTGCCTCCCTGCATCATTAAATCTCTCCCTCTCTCTCTCTCACGGCCACCACAATAAAAGGGAGGACTACAGCTTTGAGTCACTCCACCTTCAATAAACACGTTGTAATTTTGCTTAGCGAGTCCCATGATCGATCAAAACTGGGCTCAGTGGACTTATCTGAAATGAATCTCATTGCTAAATCTAATTCATGACACTTCTAGGGACATTGGGTCGTACGGTGGTAAATCTGTGCCTTTGCTGTGCAGAAAAGGTCTTTTTAAGAGGCAACATGTTTCCGCACCTGTGGCTTGTGCACCCTCTCCTCTTCTCCTCTTACTTGATCTTAATTATGGGTTTTATGTATATACTGTACTATGTTCTTCTGGTCAGCAATGAGAAATATTTAGTTCAAAAAAAGCCACAATTAGGCAGTAATGTAAAGGCATTCAATGACTGCTTCAATATGCAGCACATTTTAACTTCTTTGTTTTGTACAAAATCAGTGTAGTAACAGATTTAATTGAGGTTAATAATGGAATGATTTTCTGACCAAACGCATTGGGTCCCTTCCTACCTCATGATGATAAGACTCCAGGTGATGAAGAACCGTTTGAAGTACTTGCTTAGTTATGAACCAAATTATGAACTGATTTTGTCAGTTTGTAATTAAACTGTTGAACTGATGCTGATTTATTATAATAAATGGTGTTTCATAATTGATTATGTTGTGGGTTATCAAGTGAAGATTATTATATTTGGAATTGTGACGGAGAAAGCTGCTCAATTTGTTGCGACTCTGGTGGACTTTGAGCATTTGAAAGTTCAACCAATCACTAAAACAATCACCATGACGATCGGCATCATCAGAGGGTCCAGATTTGCCGCTTCACAGCTGAGCTGAATATTCAGTTCTTTTTGTCACTTGTTTGTCAGCATTTGGATAGAGAATCCTGAATGTAGGAGGGTAACAAGAATGTTAAAAACCTGGCTTCATCTAAAATATTTGAGTGATGGAGGATTTTTGCATTTTATCCGTTCAGTTTTGACCAGCAGGTCAGTTTAATTAGTTTGTCTGATCTGAATTAGATGGCCTGAGGTGACTAAATGGCTCCATGCTGGTGTAGCCCCGGTAGGACAGAGTGCAGCACAGAGGAGAAGTAGAAAGAAGGTGCCACATTAAATTAAATTAATTCATTACATTAGATTCAGATATGACACTGGACTTTCATCAGGCACCACAGTAAGTGCTTTCTGTCTCACACCCTCTGTGTTGTGCGATGCAGGAAGGTCCCCCGAAAGCGCCAAGAAAGAAAATGCTAAGTGCTTCACTCACCATATTACAGTCGTTGCTGAGTCAGGCTGTGTTAATGCATCGTGACACACAGCTAGTGATCGAGTATGCAAATGAAATGTCCGGAAAAGTTATATTAGTCTGATGCTTAATCGCTAATGCAGATACATTCCAAGTGTGAGAGATTAGTACATAAATATGTCTGTACACACGAACACACACACACACGCATGACCTATGAGCTCAAATGAGAAAGTCATCAGCTGTCGTGGAGTGTCGTCGTGTGTGTGTCATACTGCATGTGGGTGGAACAGCTGTGTGAAAGCTTACACATAGCTGCAATGCATCGCACTCAAACATAGTTTTTATCTACACGCACATTTGCATATTTTAATCCATGTAACCATGGTAATGCATTGGCTGTTGACTTTGTTTTTATAATTTGGTGCCAGATAAACAGATGACATAGATGAGTGTGGTCAATTATCTAATAGGTATTTTTCCTCTCTCTCTCTCTGCTCTCCCCCAGCTGATATAATCTCCACTGTTGAGTTCAACCACACTGGAGAGCTCCTGGCCACAGGGGACAAAGGGGGCCGAGTGGTCATCTTTCAGCGGGAACCTGAGGTATACGCTCACGCACACAAATTAACGATTTTTTACTCTGACAGAACTGGCAATCACGTGCAGTTCCCCGTCAGCTACATCCTAGATTGACTGAAAAATAGTTGATACTCATGAGTGCATCGTTATAGATGTGCAGTGCTATGGAGTGTTACACTGCACAATCCCCCCGTACTTCCCATGAGCCCCCTTTTCCTTTCCCCAGAGCAAGACCGAGCCTTTTTCCCAGGGAGAGTACAACGTCTACAGCACATTTCAGAGCCATGAGCCCGAGTTCGACTACCTTAAGAGTCTGGAGATCGAGGAGAAGATCAATAAGATCCGATGGCTGTCCCAGCAGAACGCGGCACACTTCCTCCTCTCCACCAACGGTGAGGGCTCCCGTGCACACACACATAAACACAAGCACCTTTGAGGAGTGAAGAAGATGGGAAAGCAGTGATGTTACTTAAACTAGTTTGAACGATTCTGTTTTTAGAAGTAATAATTGGGCAGTTGTAACCAAATAACTAAATGATCATTTGAGTTTCTTAGGCCAGAAAGCAGATCCTCCCGTGCCCAAAGAGAGAAAGTGCATTAGTTGTCAGTCCGCGTTGAATAAGAGGGACCCATCATCACTTTATGACTATATTGGAAGATGTATAGATTTTCTGTGAACGCCCTGTTATTGATTTATTTAAGAACTGTATTATTTATGATGGAGAGTATGAAAAATGTAAGATGCTTCTCAGCAGTTGGGCAATGCTGCTGCTGCATCGCTTGCCGTCATATATTTTGGCACATCACGGTGAATTTCTGTGTTTGTCAGCACTGTTAAAACCAGACCTCAGTGAATGAGAAGGCTCATTTAGAGTTTCAGGCTCCATGCAGTATTTCCAAACTGTTTCAATTTCAGCTAATACCTGTTCTTGTCTGACTCGTAATGGCCCCGTCTGCCGCTCAGATAAGACCATTAAATTGTGGAAGGTGAGTGAGAGGGACAAACGGCCGGAGGGGTACAACCTGAAGGATGAGGAGGGTCGCATCAAGGACATCTCCACTGTCACCTCACTGCAGGTAACATCTCTCTCTCTCTGCACGCCTGTCTATCGTACTTATCCCACTGAAACATTCATGCAATCCCTTGTGCAACGTAACTAGGTCAGTAGGTACAAATGTATTTGCATGTGCAAAAATGGGTCAGTAGCACAGTGGTACATGCGTGTATGTGCGAGTGTGTGGGGGCAGAGGAAACCTTCATTTCCAGCTGTGCAGAACCACAACACAACATCCGTACTACACCTATACAAGCGTCAGTATCTGAGCTTCTATTTGTGGTGAATTCTCCGTGATCTGGAAGAAGCAGCACACTGAGCTATAGCACAGCGTGCATGTCTTTGCAGAGAGGATGGGGGTGTGTTGTGAGGGGGCTCCAACTGTGCTTTATGCAAATAAAGATACAAATTTAAGCTCTGTATAGAAATGTAAAGCATGCATTGACAGTGAGAGTAAAGACATGAAAAAACAGCCCAATTAGCTGTAAGTCATGTGCTGAGTTGGGTTCTAGCAGTAATGTTTTATTGATGTCAAAGAATGTATTAAATATAATTTTGTGACACATTACAAATTATTTAAAGCTACTGTCTGTACCTTTGCTGCTCTTTTCAAGGTCCCGGTGCTGAAGCCGATGGACCTGATGGTGGAAGTGAGCCCGCGCAGAGTGTTTGCCAATGCCCACACCTATCACGTCAACTCCATCTCCGTCAACTCTGATTATGAGACCTACATGTCGGCTGACGACCTGAGGATCAACCTATGGCATCTGGACATAACCGACCGCAGCTTCAGTATCCTTTTTGGGTCAGGGCGTGTGTGCTGTGCAAGGGGAAGGGAGGACATGCAAACATGTAGGTGCATAAAAGAGGGAGCAGACTGTTTAAAGTGGAAGAACAATAAATCATGCCTACATTTAAATATAGATGCTTATGCACGCACAGTAATCAATCCCTGCCCACACACATGCGCGCATTTTGCAAATCCTACTTTGTTGTATAAAGAAATGTGAAAAAAAAAAACAGTGTTGGGGGAGGGGGATATTATTCTTGAGGAGTGAAAATGTAGCTTAATGAATAATTCAAAGGTTGCATAAATTTTTCAGTTCCTCACTCAGTTACGATCCAGCTCAACAAGACACAGTACAGTCATATATCTGACCCAGGCAGGGTTTATAATATTACATTCTATCTGAATATGGAATTATCTCCCAACAGTCCCCCCAGGATAGATTTATATTGGTTTGCTTTATTTCTTCCATATATTATATACATACAATTGAGCTTTTTGTGTGTGTGTGTGTGTGTCTGTTTCAAACACAGTCTCATTAGTTTCTTTCTGAATTAGTCAGTGAATTAAAGCTAATAAATGAATGCATACATACTGTTACCGGTTCAAATGAACCCTCTCTTGTTATCCTGAGCTGCGATTCTTCTCAGACATTGTGGACATCAAGCCAGCCAACATGGAGGACCTGACAGAGGTGATCACAGCGGCCGAGTTCCACCCCTACCACTGCAACCTGTTTGTCTACAGCAGCAGCAAGGGCACCCTGCGCCTCTGCGACATGAGAGAAGCGGCGCTGTGCGACAAACACTCCAAATGTGAGTACACCTGCAATGAGCTGCGATGGAGACACACATCTTAGAGTCCGAAAGAGGTCAAAGAGTCACATGCTGGTGTTTTGCATTTGTTGCTTTTTTTTTTTAGCCTACTAACTGTGTATTTTACTCCATTTGGTCCAAAGGTTTTCCAAAGGTTCTTTCATTAATTAGAACAAAATTAGGCTGTAGGAGTAAATCAGCCGCCCTTAGGAGACAACTATTCAACAATTCATGGCGAATTTTGCCTCAGATTTCTCTCCACTCCTGTTCACTTTGTAGTTGAAATGGCTCTTTTCCCACCAGTTTCACAGATCTGACCGGTGTGACTCACATATACAGGGAACACTGCAATTTGTGTTCAGTGTAACACCCCAAACAAGCAGTGAGAATTTAGTTCATGTTTGTTACGCTTGATAATGTCCGCATTTATCACCTTTCTTTCTTTGCATCATAGTATTTTAGAGTTACTTTTTTTTTTACATTGAAATTGGTGACATTTCCTCTCCGTCCCACCCACTCCAGTGTTTGAGGAGCCCGAGGACCCCAGCGCTCGCTCCTTCTTCTCTGAGATCATCTCCTCGGTGTCGGACGTCAAGTTCAGCCATAGCGGTCGCTACCTGCTTACCAGAGACTACCTGACTGCCAAAGTCTGGGACCTCAACATGGAGAGCAAACCCCTGGAGACGTACCAGGTGTGTGACCGACACTATAATGACAATTTAGGCTGCTCTTATAAGATTCAAAAGTTAACTGATTGGTAATCAAGGAAGTACTAACACATTTTCTGAATCCGCTCCTCTTCCGCAGGGCTGAAATCATTGCTTATCACACTCATATAACAATATTGAAATGTTCCCAGATTGGTGGTGGATTTTTTCATCCAGTCCAGTCCAGTCTTGTAGCTCAGCTACTTTAGCATGACGTCTTTTAACAGAACTACAGAATTAAATGTTTACTTCCTTGATGGGTTTATGACTGAAATCACTGTTGCCTTCTCCACACAGTGACTAAGTGTACATTTACTGATGGAGGCCATCGTCATCCTGGAAAAATGCAAAACTGGAGTCTGAAATGAATTAATGGGAAGATGGTGTAGCTTCGGGATCACAGTACTTACGGCTGATTAGATTTTTCCAAAGCCTTTTAAGCATAATTGGATTGATTATGTGCCAAAGAATGTGCCTCCTCTTATGTATGTAGAATCACCACAAACCTTTGTGGTGGCCTGAATTCTTAAATTTATACTGTAATCTTGTAGCAGCGCATCTGGGTTGGTCAGATTAATACGTGTGTGAGATGAACACAAACAGGAAGCTGTCATTAGGCTGTGTAAGGAGAGTATATTTACAGAGGACCTGACATGCTGCTGACAATGTACAGATAAAAAGATGTAGTGTCACACAATCAGTTTGTCTGTTGTGGCACCTCTAATTGTTTACAATAGGCCAGTTCCTGTTTATTCATTAATGCAAAGTAGAAGTATTTATCAACTCCTTTTTACGCTGTGTTCGGTGTTCTGCCGCAGGCATGTGGGTGAACATGTGTGAGGGCCCACAAAGCAGCCAGGAGTGGGAGGCTAGGAGGCACCGGTGCTATTTATAGGCTCCACTCCACAGCAATGGAGAAGAGGGATACTTTTCATGGTCCCAAACAAATAGATCTGCAATGCAGCATGGAGAGAGGGAGGACGATGGGGGGGGGGTGGAAGAGTTGATTGCTTGAGACGATTCTGAGGATGTTGTGATGAGTGGAGGGTTGGTTAATGAGAAGATTACAAAGTGGAATGGCAGGGGATGGATAGTGAGAAATATACTCTTAGTCTTGATGGAACAGGAAAAATACACAAAAATCCATGAGGGATTAAGTGCTGTACCCTAAATCATTGATATCATCTGGACTGAAGGGGGAAAGAAATGAAGTATTCGACTTGAGCTGATGCTGTATCACTATACTTCAAGCAGAAAGACCCACAGGGGAAGACAGAAACGTCACAGGGTTTGATGTACAACCGTGCGCTGACCTCAGCCCCACCATTTATCGATTGCAAGGTGACTGTTGCCTGCTAACTTTATGCAGAAAGAGAAAATAGTGGGATTAATGCAGAGCCCGGCGGCTGGAGGAAGGTGTAGATTTCAACGCTGTGCGTCACAGGAGAGACACAGTCCCAACTCCGGCAGGTCTGAGGAAAGTGTATGTTCACGTGTGTTTCTGTTAGTGTGCGTTCATGGATTTACTGATACGGAGAAGGCATTAAGAATATATATCCATATAGTATATTTAGGTATTACAGCATTTTTAAATGAGTCTTTTTCTCAGCGTTATATCTGTATCTCTCCCTCACGTTTCTCATTTCTGTAGAGAGTCAATACCTGAGAGTGACGCCGCTGTGGACTCATTTTTAATCATGTTCAATGTGTGTGTGGTTTCCTCCAGGTTCATGATTACCTCCGAAGCAAGTTGTGCTCCCTTTATGAAAACGACTGCATCTTTGACAAGTTTGAGTGTGCCTGGAATGGCTCGGACAGGTACTGCAACTGCTGTTGCGTATTTTTGTTTTTGAGGTGGTTGATAAAATGGGTTTCCTGTACTATAGCTGCTGTTTCAATGCGCTGGTAACATCCCTATACGGAAAGTATTACATTTTAAAAATGATCTGTGCACTAACAGGATTGGTCGCTCTGGATAATCTAAAATATTTACCATGAACACTTTTGTGAAGAGCTATTTATTCTAAGAAGTGATTTTCTGGGTTATCTGGTGCAAACAGAAATATTTTTAGCAATTTTTTTAACACCGTGAGTCAACAGTTTCACAAAACCTAATACATCTATGCAAATACCAGATTTATACTTTATACTTCTACTGCAATAAAAATTAAGAGAGAAATATTGTTATTTGGCTGCACATCATTTTTTGAAACACTAGTCAGTGTTGAAAACATAAAATCACCTTATAAACTATGATGCATTGGCGCAGGCTAAATGACTCAGCAGTTTGGTGGGTCATTCTGCGTTATGAGTACTTTTGGAACATTTAGCCAATAATGTTCTTAAGCTCTAGAAGCTTTTTTGCAGCCATATTATTATAAGTGAAGGTTCTTCCACCACGGGCCAGTACTGAAAAATGAATCAAGCAGTCAAATAAAAGTGAAATCATCTGCATGGCCAGACACAACTATGCCTTGTAATTTGAAGGCTGTGAGCTTTTGCAATTAGCCACAAAGTGGAGGGTTAAGTTTAATCTGAGAAATCAATGTTGTCAAGGAAGATCTTTGCAAGTTTGATACGTGGGAGAAAAAGTCTCCTCTCTCTCCTCTCCCTCCTCTCAGCGTGATCATGACCGGAGCCTACAACAACTTCTTCCGCATGTTCGACCGGAACACCAAGCGCGACGTGACCCTGGAGGCCTCGAGGGAAAGCAGCAAACCTCGGGCCGTGCTGAAGCCGCGGAGGGTCTGCGCCGCCGGTGGAAAGCGCCGGAAGGACGACATCAGCGTGGACAGCTTGGACTTCACCAAGAAGATCCTCCACACGGCATGGCATCCCACCGAGAACATCATCGCCATCGCCGCCACCAACAACCTATACATTTTCCAGGACAAACTCAACTCTGAGATGCATTAAAGGAATGCGTTTACAGCTGACCACGCACCTAATGCCAGAATGTACACATTTTTGGACGTATACCCACAGGAATATGCCTAATACACACACACACACGCACACGCACACAATCAGAAAACACGCACTCCTTCACCTCCTCCCCAGCCACCCAGAACTGAAAGGACCTAGGAAGGGCTACAAAGGGACCAGGCTGGATTACGCAATGGATTATGGATTATAAAATTGTGAATTTGTCGATTGTTAATCTCTGGATTGTGCTCAATGGTGTGTTGAGTATGTTGATTGCTCCAGCTCAGCTCCTGAGCGGGATAAACCCCCCTTGGCTGGAGGAACGTTACATGTTTTGTGTTATTTTTTTTTTTGTTTGTTTTTTTCTTCAGGCTATTTTGCTTTCTCCACCTCCTCCTCCTCCTCTCCCCTCTGTGTTTGTGTGCTTGAGCAAAGCCTATTCTTATTCCTTGCCCACTGTTTTGTGTAACTTAAACCTTTCGTGGCTGCCAACCAACGTCACTGACGAAAAGCGGCCGTTTATGTAAATGATTGGTTTGTTTGATTTCAAATCAACTACCCGAGCTTCTGTTTAGTAACTTCTTGTTAGACAGTGTAAATTATGGTAACTATGATGAGAATGATGAAAAATTAAAATGGTAAGTGTGCTGTGCAAGAATGACCTCGGGACCCTCCCCCCAAAAAGTGCAGCCAGATGCTGCTGAGATCAACTGCAGCGTGTTCAGTGAGGTGAAACCAATACAGTACTTTAGATAGGAGCAGATGCTGTAACAGTCCCACCTAATATGAGGACAAACTCTTACATGTCTGTTTCAGATACCGTGTTTCAGCCATTCATGTTTTCTCCCCTGAAGCAGGCCCTTCCCCTTCTCAGATCCTGGATTCTGCTGCTGGCCCTGGGCTGCCTCATGTGCTACTACAACTCAAGTCAAGCAAAAGATATAAATACGTATTTAAAAAGATTATTTAAATAATGTCAACAATCACATAAAGAAGATGCTGCATGACAACCAATTTAGCCTGGATGTTTATAAAGTGACTGACTGACTTGGCTGCCTTCTTAACCTTTTAGACCCCAGCTGTACAAAGGCTTCAGGGGCCCCGGGGCCCCACGCAGCACGAGTAACCACAGATGGCTGAGCCCTTCTACCTTTATTTGTGTCTTTGGACACTGAAGCATGTTTACCAGTGTTCGGTTCATACACTTACACGTATTTTATGAGTGAAGCCCAGTCAGTTTCCACTCAACTGAAACTGAAAACCAAGAAGAATGGGGGAATGTTTTCAATAATGCTGTTCTCTAAAAGATAAAAATAACAAAAAAAAAATCGAAGGGCGTAAATTTTTTCTGTATATATAGACTCTGTTTTTGACATGTATGAGTGTTTGTCACATTAATAAAAGGTCTACGGACTTGATCATCTGTATTGATGATTGCGTCCAAAGCTGCAGCAGAGAGATGCCACTTTAATCTCCTCAGCCTTCGTCACTGATAACTTTCCTGACATGCAGAAGCTTTTATTTTTAGAGACAGTTTATTCTTTTATCTGTTCTGTCTCTTTTTTGAAAACATCCGTCAGTTTTAATCCACATCCCGACCAAACTAATGCTGATTCACATATTTTGTTTTGATGTACGTTGACGAGAACGTCGTCAAATGGACAGTTATAAATAGTGTTAATATGTTTTTTTCTGAATAAAGATTTCAACGAAATTGATTCAATGTGTGTTCATAAGTGATTTTTTTTTAATGTAGTGAATTGGAAGTTGGTGCCATTAAGGAGAGTGTGATCATTATGGTCTTTCATAGAAGTCGTCAATATCATATGGTCTTAAGAACCACTTAGTGTTGTTACATACTTATTACATCTGAGCGATACATAAATCTGGTGTGACAATTCCCCAAAGGCCTGGAAACTAAAATTGAAATTGAAAATAAATAAACTCACATCCCATTTCCAGCTGGTCTCATTAGAGAAGGAGGCAGGTTTTATTGAAATAGTAATACCAAACACAGGAACTGTTTCTTGTCTTGACGGTCTCTTATCACTCTGATGTAAATAAGTTTATCATTCTATTTTTATAATTACCACCTTTTAAAGTGGTAATGATAAACTACTTCAAGAACAGTAGTACCATTTATTTGGACTCATACATACATATTTGTGCCCATCTGGGTAAACATTCATTTAAAAACTGTCCAATATTTAAAAATCTGAGCTATCTTTATGAAATCTATTTGAACAATCAGTCTCTTTAGCAGCTAAAGGCTCCATTACGTTCACCTGCCTATAAATATAAAGCCACTTTTATAAAGGAACTAAAGCACAGTAACTTGGCCACTTTCAGAGTCGACCTATTGACCAGCCACACTAGGAAAAGCTAAAATATTCCTAATAATGGTCTCATTACACCATGATGGTGTGAGAGTGATGGCAATACCAAGACCCACTTCAGCATACGAAAATCTGAGCAAAATAAATAATTAGCAGCTACTTAAAAAGTCAGGACTCAAGGCATGCTTCAAACCTTAAAAGTTGTGTTTTAAATTAATATAATGGAATTTCTGTTAACTATAAACAGCAATAGGCAAATATTTTCATTATGGTTATGGGTCATAGAAAACAACAGTGACTTCATAACTTAAGACACATCGTCACACAGGGACTGCAAATACTCAATACATTAAACCTCTGCACAGCAGAGAAAGAGAGAGAACAGCAAGAGAGGAAGATGAAGCAAAACACGGGAGAAAGCAGAGAAAATCTTTGATAACTGATCTGTAATAAATACAACTGAATATGGAGGTGGGCTTTTTAAAAAGTGAACTGTTTAAGACATGATTTAGTGGGTATTGTTTTTGAACAGAGACTATCAGGCACTCAATACAGAGAATTTCAGCATTGAAACTACACATATACTGTATAATGTTGAATGATTGGACCAGATGCAGTTAACATCATAACAACATTAGAACCTTTTGTGTAAAAATCTGCTCACCAAGGACAGTGTTAAATGTAAATACTGATGCTTTTGGCCACATATATTTCATAACCTCACACAATAATTTGTCACACACACCAAAACAAACAACATAGAAATGATTTAATTACCTAAACGTGATGACAAGTGTAGCTTAAACTGGATGAAATGCACAAATAACCACAGCTGGCAAGGTTTACACCATGTTTTTCTTATAGTGTTAGACAGTAAATTACTTTTGTAAAAGAGTTTCTCCAGTTTTTAGATTTTATTATTTATTCTATCTATTCCTGCACATTTTGGCTCAAAAGCTATGAGAATGCAAACACCCTTAAGGTCACCTTTGCAAAAACACTGATATTACAAATCTGATACCACAGAACAGAATCCTTCTGCACATATACAATACTAAATGATCACCAGTATTTCAGTTAGATTCTGTGAAAAATAGTGTTTAACAATCAGTAATGTTCTTCAAAAGAGGAAAGATGACCCTATTTTATTTCTCCCGGAGGTGTTATTGTTGGATGGCTGCAGCTCTACCACCCCTCCTGAGCAGCAGTCTCGGTTTCAGCCTCTGCCTCCGAGCGTCGCTCTAGCTGGACAGTCAAGAAGGGGCTGAAGAAGAAGTCGAAACCGAACTGCAGGGCATGCTGAACGGAGCGCCTCCAGTTGTGTTCTATTTTGTACTGCCTGCGGCTGGGCACGCGGGCATTGCCGCACGACAAGCAGTGAATGGCTTTCAGTTCAAACACGGGCCATTTGGAGCCTAAACGGCCCTCCAGAATGGTACTAAACTCCACCACGCTTCCTGTTTGTAAGTGTAAAAGCACAGACTTGAACTCGTTACTGGCCTTCAGAACTATGTCCTTAGTTGCGTCCTCATTTTCTACGATCATGCCGTTTTTGGTCCTCCTCTCCAGTGGCATGCCCATAGTGACTTCAAATTTGTATCGATCGAAGCGTTTAATGTGGCATTCGTGCTTGGCCAGTTTTTTAAGTTTGCAGAGGGGGTCTCCGGCGGGCCGAGCCGGGAAAGACAGAGGCTTTGGCTCGGCTGTGTTTGTTTCCTCACACAGAGGGTACGGATCACCATACAGGCACCGCATCCAGTTCCCGGCAAACACAGGCAGCAGGTTGATGACCGAATGCGGCCCGTTCTCAATTTCAGTCACACGGACGTACTTGAAGCGTCCAGTCCAGGTGACACGATGTCCTTCGAGATGAGAGCAGAGAATCTGAGTTTGGGCCATGTTAACCTCCTTCCAGGCCTGTGGGCCGCACAGGTTGCTGTACTCAGGCCACGTCAGGGTGGAGTTATAAACCTTCATGCCTTCAGACCTGTAGATGTACATCCAGCAGAAGAGCACCACCACACTGAGCCACACCAGGATGAGCTTGACGATGCTGCTCCGTGACAAAGAGTGGAGAAGCACGATGGGATTGAGGCTGAAGCGGGTCCAAAGCCTCAGCACTACTGGCACAAAGCAAACTGTCAGTGTGACGAGCATCTTTGTCAGCTCCAGGGCCAGAAACCACTGCACTAACTGGATGATGAGCATCGCAGCAAGGCCCAGAGAGAGCACAGGAAGGGCAAAGAGGAACAGGAAGTAGCCTAAGCAGGTGCGGATGAGTCCTATTGCAGTGGCGTTGTTGAGGAACGCCAAGGTGAGCTCACACCAGGTGAAGCACACAAGGTAAGGTACCAGGCACAGGTAGGTGCCATTGAATCCTCTCAGCTGGGCCATACGGAAGAGGAGATAGAAAAGGTGTCCATACAGAAGACACGGCATCCCCAGGTTCAACACCATAATGTCCCCTAAAGGCACCGTTATGAAGGTCATCCCAAAGACCCTGAGGAACCCCAAGGAGTCTGGCAGGAGGAGGGTGAGGGAGCATGCTCCAGAGAGGACCTCTGTGAGGAGGGCCTTACGAGCAAAGAGCTGAGCTGAGGCGTGAAGGCTGAGGAAGGCAGTGACGGTGAAGAAGAGAGCGACAGCAGACAACTCGGAGCAGGGGATCCAGGATTTATCAGCAATGGGGAAAGAGAAAACCACAAAGACCACTGAGAGCAGGAAGTACCTGGGAACACAAAAAGACTGCATGTGCTCATTTTGCCACGGAGGCATTTTGAACCTTTCATTATACTTTTCGTCACAGTTTTGATTAATTTTCAGGTTGAAGAATTAAATCTAAAAAGATAAAAACGTGATTGCAGCGGCATTTCAACAGCCTAGAACAAGCATGAATGCATCTACATGACAATGCTAAGCTGACATGCCAAACTAGTCAAACATGAACAAAGCCAAACTTTAAAATTAGCAAATGAAAAAAACTAAGTGAAGGAAGAAATTTGTATGTATATGGATACATGCAAATATAGTTGTACTTACAGATAGGGCTCCAAGTGTGTCCATCCAAAGTTGGTTTCTGCCTGGTTCAGATCTAGACCGGGTTCGAAGTGACTCAGCAGGTCTGTCAGAGCCCGGAAATTTTCCCAGGCTTTTGAATTCTGCAAGAAAACACCTGTTTACCTAAGTAAGTAAACCTATGCACTAATATAAAAGAGGTACTCTAGTAAAAAACATTAAATGTACACAAAATCAATATTTCAATGAACAACACAACGGAGGAATAGTCACTAACCTGAAATACCCGCAGAGTGCAAATGATCATGGAGAAGAATGAGAGATAGAAAATCAGCAGAGGGATGATGAAGATGAAGAACTCGATTGTGAGGTGGGAGATAATGAAGAAGAAGATAAGCGCGTTGACGTGATGCGTGGGGATAAGGGCACTGAGCCACTGCATGCCGGCCCGAGATGCCCAGTCGATGAGGTGCTCCTTGATCTCCAGCAAAGCGTGGAGAGGGAACTTCAGCAGCTGGTGGGAGAGCAAGGAAGGATTAGTCAAGGCTTCAAAAGGCAAAAAAAAGTTGAATTACTGATTAAATTATTAATGGGCATCCAATTAAGGTCAAACAACCAAATGAAGTGACCACAAGCAAAACACATTTTTGGACTATCAAAAACAAATAAAAACAAAAAAAAATCATCAGTCATCAGCAATCATCAGTCAGATATCTTCCCACCTTTTGTTGTAAAGGCAATTCGTCTGGATTCTTCACCACTACATCATCGTCGTCATCATCATCGTCCCCTCCTGCTGCGGCCATGACTGGTGAAGGCGCAATACCCTGAGCATACTTCTTAGTCATCTCAACAAAGTCGTCAGGACCAACATGGGAGCTGGCTACAGAGACACACAGGACACGCATCATCCACTCTGAGCATGTCTAATTCTAACACTTTCTTTTTTTAAATAAAAGAAATCCTGCAGGATGGAGCCATGTTTCAAACCACACATACCTTCACTGGTGACCATAGTCTCCAGGATTCTCCTCTGTTTCTTGGCAGAGCTGTTTAGTGGGCCAGGGGAGACTGGTTGGCCTGAAGATACAAGGAGACATAAAAAAATGCAACTAGCTTGTATTTCTGTGCCTCTAAAAATAATGTTATATCCCCTCCCATACCTGGCTCTGTGTGCACATGCTCAACATTCTCGAGCATCTCAGACACAGCTACTTTCTTCTTCTTCTCTGGGTTCAACTTCCAGTACATGAGCAGAGCCGCTTTCCTCACTCCTCGCTCAAAACGTGTCTCTGTGCACAATTTCTTCACCTCCTCAATGTTCTCCAGAGTGATACCTGAAAAACAGGAACATACATGCGTATGTTGACGATGGACAACTGTGCTCAAATGAAGCTAAATTCATAACATGAACAGTTTTCATGCTGCTTCGCCAAGAGGAATACACTAGAGTGTAACAGTGGGAGATACTGTATTTGTACCTTTCCTGGTGGCAAAGCAGTGTTGCAGCAGTTTGACAGCGTCTCTGCGGCCCTGTTTAGCAGCCTGGACAAGCCACGTGACTGCTCTGCAGTTGTTCAGCTCCTCATCTCTTTCATTCGCGAGTTCCAGGAAGTAACGCCCCATCTGGACACACACACCCACACACACACTTAGACTTGCATGGCAAGCGTTTCTGTGACTTAGTTGGCTCATGGACTGCCTTTCTCATTAGTGTATGACTCTAAAACAGTCATTGTCACCACTTTGCTCATCTGTTCCGCGCCGGCCATATGGCCATAAGTGCATTAAGTTCGTTGACACCGACCTTGATCTGTGCTTTGGCTTCTCCTGACTTTGCTCTTTCCTCCAGAACCTCAAAGCTGACCTCCTCCTCTGGCTCTTCAAAGGGAAACACAAAAATTAATTAGGGAACACTGGGCAGCAGATTCCATGGGACTTATAATAGCTAGACAATATCTTATAGATTACTAATAAAAAAGGATCCAATGAAATGCCTTCTACTGTAAAATTTGTGAATGTTGATAATTTATTAAGGTGTTTACTTTATATGAGTGAATAATGACTTGTCTCAGAAATATCTTCTTGTGGAACACCAAAGATTTGAACTAAAGATTTAAAAAGTTTAACTTAAAGTCATTGATTGCAGTGGTTTTTGCAGGCTTTTTGTAGAAGTACTTTGTATAGAAGTACTTTAATTTAGCCTGAAATTGTAGTTTTCAGCATATAGTCCTATGAAGAAAAAAACCTGTACAAAAAAAATTATTATTTAGGTATTTAAAGCATAATCATACACTTATTTATACCACTGTGCTCTATATAAACTGTATCATACATATTTTACACATATTTACTTAGTTGTGTGCTTTATGTAGGTTGTAATATAAGTCACTTAAGTATCACATTTTCTATTATGATAACTCTCTATGCCTGTATATTTCTATTCTTGGTGGAGCATTCGTAATGATAAATCAATAAAGTATTTATGATTGTAATCTAATTCCCGTTCAAAATATTTAAAACACTAAGTAAATCCAGTCATCCCTCAGAGAGAGAGAGAGAGAGAGAGATAGAGAGAAAGAGAAAGAGAGAGAGAGAGAGAGAGAGAGAAACAGAAAGAAGGCCGGAGGGGAGTAAATTTAACTTGCTAGCCATATTGAAATGAAATTGCAGGTAAACACAGGAGTAATTATTAACAAAATTGTTCCATTTAGCGTGGCAGAGCTTATCCAAGCCAACAAGCACTAGCCACACACACATTAACTCTATCTGACCTGAATGGAACAAAACTTTAATTTGTTTCGATTAACCTGCTGTTTCTCACCAAAACCACTGCTCTTAAAAATGTCCATGGGAAAGATTTTCAAAAGGTGATAAGCAGTAGCTAGTTGTAGTTTTTTGGGATGTGTTTTTAATGCATTTTATTATATCCGAAATGTCAGAATGCTGCTCTTGATAAATAAAAAAAGGGCACATGGAGAGAGTTTAGGTAAGAGTGCCAGTCAGTGACAGAACTGATGCCAGATTGCGAGCATGAGTCAGACCTTTCTGGAAAAAAAGAGCTCCTGCCCTGATAAGAATGTCCCCAGGAACTCTTCAGGCTCATCGACTGATGAGTTCTGCTGCTCTCAAATTGTACTGCCTTTCTCAAGCTGGAGTTTGAATGGAGAATTATTTTTTTAAAAGAAACAATTCATCCTAAAATATTCAAAATCCAATGAGTATCTACTCACCCCTGTGCTGGAAAATCAGGTGAAATTTCTCCACAAACTATCTCTGCAGACATGATTGACAAACTATTTTAAGTTGAAATCTTCATTGTAACTTAATTTTCATTTTCGACAAACTACTCTTTTAAAGTAAAGTGTCACATTTGTTGTTAGAAAAAAAAAAACAACAGACAAGGCCTTTTTATAATCATGTAAACTAAGAAAAAAATGGAGGTGGAGAGAAACGCGGAGGATTAAAAATGGGTTGTAAGTTATACTGACATGGTATTCTGACTGGCCTGTCTGTCTCTGGAAGTCAAAGAAAACCAGATAGGAGCTAGTAATCCCCATCGGCTGCCTGTCATTTCTCCTGGAATGCCGCTTGTACCCCGATCCTCTGCCTGAGCCCTTGAATAGCTGTTTGTTTAGCACGGTCAACAGCAGCTGCTAGCTTCACTGATGGAGAATTCATGCATACACTGTGATCCAATCTGTCATCAGCAACATCATGACTATTTGTTCAACGCTAGGCTAATCACATGAGGCAGGCTCTAAAGGGGATCTGACTGAGTCTAAATGAAAAGTTTGAAGCCCAGAACAAATGATTTCCCTGAAAATCCAAGTAAATTAATTATGCAGAACCTAGGAGTCATTGTAAATCTATTCAACAAATTAAAAAGTGATATCTGCTAATACTGTATATGACAGGTTAGCTTAGTGGGAACTAAACAGAGTTGAAATGGTCTATGGAAAGATAAGATCTAGACATGTTTTTTTCCCCTCACATGAGCAAAAGGGGAGAGGCTGCTTTATATGTTGTGGTAAGTCTACGGTTGTCATGGAGACACAGTAATATACACACACAGTAAACTGGGAGTGTTGGCTGCACTGATTGGTGAAGAAGAGGAAAGTGAAACAGGGTCAGAGTTCGACCCTCACCTGGTTCAGGTGCAGGAGGAGTAGGAGGCTGTGGAACCTTGACAGAAGCTCCAGCAGCTGTTGAGGAGTCAGCTGGGGGATTCTCCGTAGTTGCATTGAGCTGAGATCGGCCCACCTGTGAGGGGCTCCTAATGGGTTGGCGGAGTGGGGAGGCAGGCGGCGTGGACAGGGAAGAAGAACGGGAAGAGACACCTGGAGAGTTCCGAGGGGAATCAGTGGAGGGAGAAGATAAGGCTGTGGGCATGGTGAGTTTAGGCTTAGGCTTGTCTGCATTTGGTGCGAGCTGGGATGAAGAAGATGGTGAGCTGGACAAGGAAGGGTCTGGCCTCAGGGTAGAGGGAGATGAGGGAGTGGATTTTGGTGTGGCTGGGTCATCAGTCTCTAGCTCCATTGCTAAAAAACATATTGGACAACAACAACAAAAAAAACAAAACAAACCACAACCTTAACCTTAACCACAACCATAATGATATTCAAGTATCTGAAAACAGCAGTGGCAAACAGTGAGTTTTATGGTAGCGTGTGGCTAATAGCAAAGTGTAGGGAGGCACATTATCGAGCCAAAGCAGCTGACAGTGACAGTCTGAAGGGGAAGGAAGTCACAGCTGCTTTAAAAGGACACAATCTCTTTTATTTCAACACATTACCTCCATTATCTCAGCTCTCACTAGCTACCACAAGAACACAGCATAACACAAACAAATAACTGGTTCTCCACTTGAGTTCTCACCAAAAAAAAAAAAAAAAAATACTTGAGTGTCAGAACCTTTTTGATAAAACAAAATATTGTGGTATTGTGTTTGAAAAAGCAATGCAGAGATGTTTTAGAGAAAAAAAAATCCCCAAAAAGTAATGTAATCAATTAATTTGTGAACGCTTTTACTAGGTACACAGTCAGCTTGCGACAAAATACCAAGAGAAGTATCTTGAGTTTATATCATAGAAAATATACACAACCAAGACGGTCTCTGATATATCAAAAGGATCTAACAGTAGAAAAGATATCAAAATCAGCAATGACATTGTACTTGCAGAGACATGTTTACTCTCAAACTGATCTTCATTTCAACATTATAATAATTTGAAACATGTGAGCAAATCAGTCGCGCCGGCTGCAGTCTAGACTGGATATCCTGTGCGACCCGGGCAGATATACTGGGAAGGACACATCTCAGCGTGATGTGTCCAGTTGGAAGTCAGGAAATCCCCCTTCGCCAACCAGGAGCGACTCCAATGACACAGAGCTTACCAGTACAGTTGACATGCAAACGCTCATTTAGATATACGTCCTCTGACAGAACAGAGTGCGTACAGTGTGACAAGTCTTTCTCTAACCAATACATAACTGACGTAGGTTTAAAGTCGGTGGTTTTGTTTGCTATTGCTAACCTAGATAAACCTAAAAAGGTGCCCATTTTGTTGTGCGCTCACCTTTGGCCCGAAAAATATTTATTTTGAAGCTTTCGAGAGAAAATGCCTCGAAAAATACCTCAGTTGCTTGGCTTTTCGGCGTCCTAGGACATTCTAACCCTTCTGTTTGGTAAAAACTGTCCCTTCACTCTGTGATCCCAACGCCAAGCACACTGTAGTTCCACATGTTGTCCACGCCTTCCTCTTCCTCTACGTGTTGTGATTGGACAAAACAAGGCGGTAACTTTTCTAAAATACGATTTGATTGGTTGTAAAGGCAGGAAGTTTAAATGGTTTCTCTCAGTCAAAACCAGTCGAAAAACGATGTGTTGCAGAGATTTTTATTTTTTACTTAGAATTAAAGTTGATACAGTGCAAATAATAACAGTAAACTACTAATTATGTAAATAAAAGTATAATACATATCGAGGGTTTAAAATTCAGACCTAGAGATTTTTCTTTGTTTTAATCATTATTCGATTTCTTGTTTTATGTCACGTCGTTGCAACAACGTAATGTATGTTTTCTACCAGGAGATGGCAGTAAACCTACATGACATATTGTTTTCATTTACAAAGGGGGATTTTAAAGGAGTGACCCGTGAGTACCATTTCTCCCTCAAGTTTCTTTTTAGTGGTTCCAAAATGAACATTTCATTTTAAAACATTTATAATTCAATGTAGAAAATCTTCTTAGCCTATATGTGTTGCTTTTTTTTTTCTTTTTTTTAAATACCCCTCTTTCTTTCTATTTTGAAACGAGATTAGGACACAATTATTAAAACACTGATTTGTCAGTGTTTTCTTATCTTTGGTGAGATAATTTTCAACCAATAAAATTACAATATGACCAAAGAAATGAGAACAATGACAAAACAGGAAGAATAAAGATGAAAAATATGGTATGTGACGCAACAAGGGGTAGCAAGAGAGGGGAGGCTGTCACTTACTGTAAGACTGTTCAGCAATACACAGCCAGGAGAGGTTAATTTCAACTGTCATTTGATACTTATACATATGCAGAAATAAATAGTAAAAATAGATTAAATACAAGAGTAATTACATTGAGATGTGACATTTTTAATCTAAGTCTAAAATGTATATTAAATGATTCCTTTTTGTTTCCCAAATACAGTACACATTCTGATTTTTGGTTATATCTCAATTGTTTTATGGTTAAATAACTTATACATTATAGAATGTATTATACAAAGAATTACTGTATACAGTATTTTAACCAGTAAGGTGTATTTGCTGTGGGAACATAGGCCCACTTTTCCAATTCTTCAAGGTCTAAAGTGCTGAAACCTATCCGTAATCTCCTTTTCTTTTGGATTCAGTGTTTACTCAACAGCTACTGTATGCTCATTCATGTGATCACAATTCCAGTGTGTGATTATGGAGTTTTAGTTACTCAATTTGCCAAACAAAGCAGTAGACAATTTGACAGCTTCCCTTTAAATCTATTAATATGATGTAATATTTGTGGCTGTGTCTCTGTGACAGCATTCTCTTGACTTTGCCCAAAGATAACATGAGTGAGTGTGTGTAATAATTCACAGCTTTAGACGCCTTTACTATGCAACCTGTAACAAGGGGTAGTGGGAAACAGAAAAGGGATGGAAAACATTAAAGCCTAAAAGAGGGGTACTGAGGGTAAAAAGGAAGGAGAGCAGTCAATTAAACGAATTACAAAAATGAGTTTGCAACCAGGCTCAGGGGACAGAGTGAGATGAAGGTTCTGGGAATAAGAGTAGATACCACATTGTGGGAAAAGAAGGAAGTGAGCACTGTAATTGCAGCTGCATTGAAACTGTTATGTAAATGGCTCTCGATTAGTAGATTAACACAATCCAGTTGAGAGGATAAGCAGGACTCTTATACCGGTTTTGTTCTTTCACATGCACACCTTCATTATATATTAGGCAAGCTCTCTTTTAAATGGGATTTAGCAGCGCATGCACTCACAAATGCAATTCACATCTAAATTAGGCAAATCAGCTCAAGGCAGAAATTGGTAATGAGCTCATTATGCATCCACATTTTTGACCATGCAGCTGTCCCGACAAGTTTGTTTGTTCCCTGTTTTTTGTTTACTTCATCCCCTCTAAGAAGTAATGACCTAGTGAAAGAAACTTTGCTTATCTGCATCTAAGTCCAAATAAATGGTGCTGGTGTGCAGCTCTGGCCCAACTATGGTCTCTCATACAGGAAGAAGAGATTCCGCAGGAGGAGGAGAGGAGGTATGAATGTTGGCTGCAATGTACATGAGGATTTCCATCGCAAAAGCAGACCAGAAGCTATTCTGACCTTTGGGCTGAATGCTGGATGAACCTAATACTTATAGTGTTTGTTAAACGACACTTCCACTCTAACATACAAACGCAATGACTGCATGTGGTCGTACAGATTTCACTCTGAGGGAGTTCTCGGAACATGGAATCAATCTTACTCTTGTAAAGCTGGTGCCAGTGACTATTATAAACTCGTATAAACCCGGTATTGTTAAATCACTGGCACTTACATCCTTACTTAGCGGGGGAAAGTCTACTCGCTCCTGTGGGTTATATCCCTTCTTCAGCTGCCAGTGCGCTCTTTTCCTATTTTGAGGTCTAAGTGGAAAGGAGGCAGTGAAAGAGGAAAATTCAGTAAAGGATGGGAAAAATGAATAATTATGGTGACTTTTAGTCACAACCCTTTATTAGATTCATGGTTTTTTGAAATTTGTTGATATTTGCCTTAAGGGGTTTCTGCAGTGTACAGTGTTGCGCTAAACAAAAATTGATGGAAAAGCTCCGACATCTCTTACAATGTGGTAGTGTTTTCCACTGTGGACTCTCATTTCCAAGCCTCCAAAAGGGCCAGCCCCGTCAAACCCCACACCTTCACTTTGTAACACAGATTTTCCTTTAAGAATTTTATGACTCACGCGCGAGCCCTGACACGACCGGAATCAATTATTCAAACGTCTGGGAGGCTCCCTCCCAAACCACCAGACAAAGTAATTCTCCCAAACGGTAAACTTATTCTATTTAAGTGCTTGTGTTAATAACATACTGAAACAAAAGTTGTTGGGGTTTTTTTAGGCAATGCCCAAAAAAATGAAAGATGTATCATTTATTCACGTCTGAGGTCTTGGAACTTGGCCCTCACCACTGCTCTATATAACTGTCCTTGTGTCATACTTTCACTGCAGCTATATTAAACATCGTGTATTAGGATTGTGGAATGTGATGGTGCATTTTCAGAGCAAGGTATTGGACAGTCCAGTGGAACATTTAACAACTGCTTTTCCATTAAACATCTCATTGTGTGCCCAGAGGGCTGGAAACAGAAAAATCTGTTACTATGTTTGAAAAACAAACCAAATGAACATCAAAGAGCATTTTCTTCTGTTCCACTTGAGGTTGTCAGCTTGTTATGTTCATGTTATTAATTGAGGGGGTTTGAGGAGGGACCACGTAACATCTCTGTTTTTTTCATGAGTAACAGTGGTGACTCATGCCTGGACAGCCTAATTACCTTCATGTGATTGGTTTTACCTTTCGGAAAATAGGTCAGTTTGGTGGCCTCAGAAAATGGATGCAAAGGTGTCTGACTATATGTGTTTAAACTAAAACAGAAGGTCAGAGAGATATATTCTCCATTTGACTATCTGGTCCCCTCGGAAACCTAAAGGAGGCCTCCTTAAATTTAATCTGCAGCAGTCATGAATATGTTAATCTTATTATGGATATCACTCAACCTAACATGACTCCTCTAATTACTCATAACTGTGCAGATGAGATGGAAATAGACTGGATACCGTTACCACTACTAATGAGTGAGATTGTTTTGTACTTCCCCTGACAAAACACATCATTAGGTTGATTTTATAATGTAATGTGTCCATTGAGCCTAGCTAAAGTCTAAAGTCACACATAACATGCTGTAACGTGCTGTACAGCGTTTCATTTTTTTCTTTTTAGATCTTATAACACCTAGGATGGTTATATCAAATAAAAAAAACAAAACAAGTTTCCTTTATCCTTTCTCTGTTCTTTCAGAGGGAGCACAGAAACAGCCACACATTCAAGCGATCAATACTGGGGACAACAGTAAAAATACCCCAGGGAAACAATTAACACAATCACTCATTACCAATCTCTGACACACATTTGCTCTCTGAGTGAACCCCACTTCTCCTCATCAGCCGCCGCCTGCAAGCACAAGCTTCTTTTACTTCATCATTCCGTTGATTATGTTTGCTGACCTCATTAGGAACCTGACTGAAGTGCATACCAAACTGTTGCGGAAGCCTCTTCCAGAGCCCACTCCTTGGAAAAAAAATGCAAACGGGGAGTCACCACTCTGAATAAGCGAGTGACGCTGCATATGCAGGTCATGACATAGTGGACTGAAACTCATTCTTGTCTGCGTGATCTCCTCCTTGCGCCTCCTCCTCGGGCCTAGGTTGCCCTGCGGCACTGCGCTGCATGTGCTGCAGACACAGGAAGCTGCACTGATGTGCTGCTGCTGCTGCTTACGGGTGGCAGCCAGGCAGACGCAGTGTGGCGAGGCAGAGACAGGCAGCTGTGCATAAGTAATGCATCCTCCAGAATCTGGGTCACACTCACGCCATCGGACTATTTCACCTTGTTGTGAATTGGTGAGTCATAGAGTCATAGAGAGGCGTAGCCAACCAAAAATAAGAGGCAGGTGGTATTGTGATTAAGACATTTCGGTTATAACGCGTCAGTTACAGGAGGAGATGTGGGAAATCTGGGATGTTTGTGGGTTGATTCTTTTAAACTTTACAATTATGACTAACGCGAATCGTACTCAGCCTATTAAATATTTATTAAGCTTATTTATTTATTGGATTTTATTAGATTTATTAGAGTCAAATATAAGATTGTCATGTTTGGTTGCTATCAAGGCCACAATTATAGTAAGATTAGGTGGGGGGTGTTAATCAAATATGCTCAAGATGTCCCCTCCAATAAAAATAAAGATAAAACGTGAGGCAGAAACTGTCATCCAAAAGAACTTTTAGCAAACACAATAATATCTTCGCTCCACAAAAACACTACTGGTCTAAGTTTTCTGTTTTCTGTCTGAATTAAACTCTTAGCCTACTGCATTACATCAACTCACAGATGTGCAGCAAACAAAAGGGGGAAACAATGTTGTAGCTTTCATTTGTTGTATATCAATACTGTATTGAGTTTATTGTGTTTTTGGAGGGTGGGAGGTTGTTGACACAACGGTTACGGCCTTGGTTGCCGTTGTTGTTCGATTTATTTCAGATGGACTGCCATCTTTTTCCATCCCTCTCCACCACCGTACGTACATCCACACGTACAGTTTTTTTTCCCCCCCGCACCGGCGGCGTATTCACGCATTTACTGCGCGCGGTGTCATCCTTGCACACGCAGTCAGGTGTCGCGCTTCTATCACGCTACCGGCGCCGCCCGCCG
>KV751335.1:6025456-6060001 GCA_001698575.1 Mola mola
CCGTTGTGGTGGAGAGGGAGCTGAGCCAGAAGGCAAAGCTTTTAATTTACAGGTCAATCTACGTCCCAACTCTCACCTATGGTCATGAGCTCTGGGTAGTGACCGAAAGAATGAGATCGCGAATACAAGCGGCCGAAATGAGCTTCCTTCGCAGGGTGGCTGGGCTCAGCCTTAGAGATAGGGTGAGGAGCTCGGACATCCGGGAGGAGCTCAGAGTAGAGCCGCTGCTCCTCCGCGTTGAGAGGAGCCAGTTGAGGTGGTTCGGGCATCTGGTCAGGATGCCTCCTGGACGTCTCCCTGGGGAGGTGCTTCGGGCGTGCCCATCCGGGAGGAGACCCCGGGGCAGACCAAGGACACGCTGGAGAGATTACATCTCTCGGTTGGCTTGGGAACGTCTTGGTGTCCCCCCGGAGGAGTTGGTGGAAGTAGCTGGGGAGAGGAGCGTCTGGATATCCCTGCTCAGGCTGTTACCCCCGCGACCCGGACCCGGATAAGCGGCAGAAAACGAAACGAAACGAAACTCAAATCATGTCAAATGCTACAAACACCCACAAATCTGTTGTAACCCTACACAGAAAATGCAGTGTCATAGAGATGGGGATTTCCCGAGGCAGTTATGAAAGTGCCAGAAGTATACTTTTGTGACACTTTGTTGAGCCTGTTTAATAAAGATCAATCTGTCACCACCAGTCAGCGGGAGCCTGCTACCTGCCTCAAGCCTTGATTGTGCTATACCCTCAACTGATATTCTCATGCGTTTTTGATGCTAACTGCAGAATTTCTTCATCACTTTATTCATTGCAATCGCCATAAATTAAATTAGCACTATTGTTCAAGCTAATTGTGTCGGAGCTACATGCAGACCACAAATGTATATTTGTTGTTATATTAGTCAGGATATAACATTCATTGCAAAACATGACTTGTGATTGATTTTTTTTTTGTTGCAGTTATAAACATGTGATGATATTAGTTACAGTATTTGTGAATGATAGCAGGTTCAGTGATGGCCTTTTGATCATGGCCATCATTTTTTCTTTTAAAAGGTTTTGTTTAAACACTAAGGCTGTCTTGTGCAAAATAAGCAGGGTAACAGAGCAGACGAAGTAATATGAGGTCAAGGTTTCTGTTTACTTCTGTGAACATTAAAGGCGCTTGTCACCTTCCTGGTACGCCATATAAAACTGTTGAAATTTCCCCTGTTAAGTCACAGGGTTAGGTTCTGACTGCCAGCTCGGGAACATGTGGCACCAGGTATCTTTGTGGGAACTCAGTTGATGGCATATGTGTGTTTGTGAATATATACATGTTTTTCTTGGGCGCAGATACATTAAAGCGAGAGTTGTGTTGTGATTAGTAAGGTTATTACACATACTGTATATCCACTGAGCTGTTGGGCACAGGCATGTATAGTTTTGTGCACAAGAGATTCATGTAAGTCAAGTCTGTTGTAGATCTTCTGTATATAAATACAAGCCTCTTTCGAGCTTTTTGTGTCTCTATGAATAGATGTTAGCTATATCTGTCCCTAGTTGTTCTGTTTAATACTCAGTGAGTGTGAGCCTGTGTCAGTGCTTTCTTTATGTGAATGATTGCCCTCTCCCTCGCTCTTTTCATGTCTCATTGAATGAGAGTGACATCACTGATTGCCTCAACTTAGTAACATCACCAGTGTGGGTGGTGGCATAAGAGAGGGTTGAGAATGTTCAAGGAGAGGGGGAGTGGTGATTGAAGGTCTGGTTAAGCTCTGCTACTAACGCTTTCCCCTCTTTCCCCTTCTCTACCCCACTCCTGTATTTTTCAATCCCCCTCCATCCTTGCTCTCATTCATTTTCTTTACCATCCCCACTGCTTCCCAACATTTGACTGTGCGTGCTGTGCAGACATCCATGTGGAAGAAAGCCTGTTTGCCCTCCAGCATCAATGCATTTCTGTCTCTCAGTAAACCTCGGCTCAGAGATCGTACCAGATACCAAAATCATGTGTGTAAGACAAGTATGTGTTTTTTGTTAATGTGCATCCTTTAGATGTGTAAATGTGTTATGTTGTGTTTTCTCAAATCCACCTTGGGATTCCGTCTTTCCATCATCCTTTCCTATGAGCGGAAAGGAGTTTGTGGGAGAAAAGGTTGCCTTGGTAACTATTGCTGCCATCTGTGGATGTTGTACGAATGTTTGGCTATGTGCATGGACGCGAAGATGGAGGCGCCTATGGTCTTAATGCTTCAGCTCCCTCGCTGATGCATTATTTAATAGTTCAGAAAGAGCGTAAGGTTACTGGGTTACAATTCTTTCCTGGAAGAGATTAGAGGTATCCTCTTTCAGCTCACAAAATGTGTGTCATTGTTGCAAAACATCTACAACAAAATTGAGTGTTGACTGAAAAATAATAAATCTATTTTTGTAACTAGGTAATTAATGATTTAAAGAGTTTTACAAGAAAAAAATATTAAATGTTCTTTAGTTTCTGCCTGTCAAATTGTGATCATTTATTGCTTTTCTGTTTTATATCATGCCTTTTATCACCAGAAAAATGATGTCAGTGCCAACTTTTTGCTATATCCTGGTTGTTGAGAGGAGGAAATGCTGAGACAGCGTATTGAAATTGAATTGCCCGGATGGATAAAGTGGAAGGATGGAATGTATGTAATTGAGGCAGCTAGTGTCTCTCTCACCTAGTCTGAGGAGACAAAAAAGATCAAATTAGATCTGCCTGAAACAGTGATGTATTTCAAAATGAGCTGTGAAGTGAAGCCTTAACAAAAAAATAGTAAAGTTAGAGAGGCGAAAGCAACTGAATGAAGCTAAGATTTGTAGATCAGAATTTCTTTTTCTCCTTCAGTAAAGGCTGTCGATCATACAGGAACCGTGGTTAAGTGACAAAAGACTGCTATTATTTGATGATTAGTATATTTTGCAATGGAATAAAGAAAGCTGTGCCAGGACTGCACATTAGGCGTGCAGTTTCAGAACAGAAAGAGTTGAAGGAGATGTGAGTGCCAAGGGCCATAAATACAGTGGTCAGGTCGTTCTCATGCACTATGGGGCTTTTAAGTATTTTCCGGGGACTGGAATAGGATGATGATAAATTGCCTAGGTGTGCAGTATGTGTTGGAGAGAAGAGAGTGAAGGGGAATGTAAATATTAGTTACGATTAGTTACTGTTTTTCCAAGCTTCCACGTCATGTAGCCCCAGAGTGTTGTTCAAAATATTTTCTTGTAACCCTGTTTTTAACACTGACTCACCATTTTTCTATCTCTTCTTTTTCTCTCTGTTTGTGTGTCTATCTCTCAAACCATCAGCAATGTCCAGCAATGATGTAGGCTTGGCAATGACATGGTGATGATGATGGTGATGATGCCTTAAGGGAGGAGGAGCAGCAACTGACTCTCCTCCTTTCAGCACCACCTGGCACTCTGTCAGTCCTGATTGGGCGGACAGAGTGCTATGTCATCAAACACACCCCCTGCCGCGCCGCCCTTTAAGAAGGGAAGGAAGCCGGAGAAACCAGAGGTGATGACTGACTCGGTGCAGGCCACCAATGAGGAACTGAGGAGCAAACTCATGGATGTCCAGGTTGAGCTGCAGCAGGAACGGGGAAAGGTGAGGGGGAGAGTGCACGTCTATAAAAAAGTATGGTGTATCATGGTTATTTCATTTACTTATCTGTTTCTCTATTTGACTTTCTACATCACTTGATAGTATTACATCCAAAGCCATAAGTCATCTGCACACAAATGGATGTTGTTAATTGGACTCATATGGCAAAATGTGTTCTTTGCCCAGGTATGTAAGCTCCGTGAGCGGCTCCAGGAGCAGCGGCAGGCCCGAGAGCTTGAGCAGCACAAACATGCCGTAGCACTAACGGATCTGCGGGCCAAACTCCACGAAGAAAAGCTACGTGAGATAGCAGCTGTCCGTGAGGCCCTGGCAAGGCAGCACGATGTCGAGCTGGCCCGGGCCATCAAGATTCGGGATGCTGAGGTGCAGAGACTCCAGGGGCTTGTAAATGCACTGAGAGATGGAGCTGCTGACAAGCTCAAAAATGCTCTTCTTGGAGAAGCTCGGGAGGAGGCCAGGAGGGCTTTTGATGGGGAAAGGCTGAAGCTGCAGCAGGAAGTAGGTTGCTTCTTGCTTCCTTTCCTTTCCTTTAGATGAAAACAAATGTTTTATTGTGAAAAGTTGATGTTCTAAAGCCATCATGTGACTGTTTGTGTGTAAGTGCTGATGTGGGACTGTGTAAACCTTTTGTAATGTTGCTGCTGAAAAACAGGAAGCAGGGTGGGAAAAGCCTGTTGCCAAGCTATTGTTCCATTGTAACCTTTCCAGACAAACAGGGCATCTATCAATACGATGCTTTGATGGCACAGGACATGTGTTTATAAAGGAATATCACTATCTTTGCTGGTTTTCTTTTTTTGTCTTTTTCATATTTTTGTGTACATGTGGGGTCTTTTTAGATCCAGGAGCAGAAAATAGCCAGGAAGCAGGCTGAGGAGGCTCTTGGAAATGCTCAGCAGGCAGATAAAGCTAAAGCAGCCGATCTCCGCACAGCCTACCAACAGCACCAGGATGAGGTGAACCGCATTAAGCGGGACTGTGAGAAAGACATCCGCCGACTGGTGAGACTATAGCACATGCTGCTAGAGAGACTTATACCAAAGACAGTACATGTCTCATGTCTTATCTTAAACCGACAATGCTAGTTTTGGATAAAGGCTTATAAAATAAAATTAACCTGACATTATCTGAAGGTTAAAGGCTAATAGCTGCAATGTCTGTCTCAGCTTTATCTTATTGTGTGGTTTGTATCTGCAAAATAAAGTCTGTTTATCTTCTGTAGGTAATCATTAACCCAATTACACATACTACCTACAGAGACAGGCAGTATTGTTATTAGAATACTTATTAAAATACTTTAAAAGATAGACTTTAAAATTTGGGTAGAAAAAGTACATACCTAAATGAGGAACATTTGTCAGAATACTTCACTATGTGAATGAAGAGAAAGAACACAGCTTCATAAATAAGTCACAACTGAAGCACTATTTTTTAAAAGCTTAAACTCTGTGACTGCCTTACTCATTACTTCGCCATGGGAGCGCACAGCTTGCTAAACTGAAGGTGTAAACAGTATGAATAAGGAAGAAGAATATCATAATTCATGTCAGTCAGGTGCTCTGTGTGAGATAAATCAGGTGAAATAAAAAGATCACGCTGTATTTTTGCTGAGTTTTCATCAAGTTTTGATGTATTTTCATTTTCTGTCTGTCAGTGCGCTGTAACTGGCACTTAATGGAAAACTGACTTACTCTTTCCGCCATCCACCACCATGTTCCTTTCTGTCCTTCTTATAGATGGATGAGTTGAAGGCAAAGAGCCGGGTGGTGTGTGCCCTGGAGAAGGAGCTGGGCCTGCAGGCCGGCTACACTCAAAAACTCCAGCTTCAGAAGGAAGCCCTGGATGAGCAGCTGGGCCAGGTACGAGAGGCAGAACGACACAACCATGGAAGCCCCAAGAGAGAAGTGGTGCCTGGACTCGGCGACAACCCAGATCTGCTCAGCAACCAGGTATACAAATGTAAACGCACGCACATGCTCTACAACTGTACATGTGTATGAATGCAATAATACATTTACAATTCAGATTGTATATATTTACATTTAACCATACCTATACATGAAATGCTACAATTGGAAAGTTCCCTGAATTTAATTTCAATTTTGGCTTCCAGTGATCATAAAAACTGTATAATCGAGAAAGCACAATTATGTTTCCTCGTTCTGTTTTGCAAGAATGCTCTGATTTCGTCTTGTTTTGTGAATGCCATGTGCACTATCGTCCCTCCTTGCTGTCACTAAGCCTATACTGTTAGTGAGGCAAATTTTGTATGTGGTAAATATTTTTCGGTTCAGTGCAGCACTGTTTGGTCAGCAAATCAATGTGTAATTGTTTAAAATAATCATGATTTCAATGTTCACCAAAATAATTGTGATCCTGATTTTTGCTGTAATTTAGCAGCCCTAATTGAAACATTTATTTGGCTGCACAGACAATGAGACATATGGAACAATGAAATATGCCTTTAGTATGCCCATAGTATAGTTTTCTTGCTTATTTAGCAGCTTTTTTATGGCAAGTGAGCCCAATGCATAATTTAAATCAAATATTTTTTGGACTCTGTGATACATTTAGACTTTAAGTGCATCATTTATTTTTCATCAGTCACAAGGAAAAACATCATAGGAAAATCGCATCTAGTAACACCTACAGCTCATAGATTAATGAGAAGCGAGTACATATACTGTGCACTGTTGCACTGTGAAATGGCATCTCAACCTTCCTCCACACTACTTTCTCTTTCCCATTCACCTCCGTTACCTGCCCACCTGCCTGCATGTACTCCCTTTTTTAGATTTTTCTTTTCTCCTCTTCTCCTGTCCCCTCTGTTTCTCAGGAAGTGGAGGAGCGTGACATGAGGAGGTTCCAGCTGAAGATAGCGGAGCTCCACTCCGTCATCAGAAAACTGGAGGATAGAAATGCACTGCTCGCTGACGAGAGGAATGAACTAGTGAGGAACACAAGGACTTATTTACATGCAAACACATTGTTACAAGTACATATACTCTATATGCAGTTAAAAACATACATGCCTATGAAGAGACATGTAGCTATACATGACATTGATTGACATGACAGCCATCCATTGATGCCATGCCTTTTCTGCTTTAACTGGAAATTCAGTGTCACTAGAAGGCAACGCTTGAGATTCCAGTGTTTCCTGTCCCTGTTTCCTTCCTCTCTCAAGCTGAAGCGGGTGCGAGAGGCAGAGAGTCAGGTGAAGCCCATGTTTGAGAAGAACAAGCGGCTGTCTAAGAAGAATGATGACCTCCTGCAAACACTGCAACGTATGGAGGAGAAACTGAAAAACCTGAGCCGAGAGAATGCTGAGATGGTGAGATGTACCCAAACAAGAAAATTACTTCTACTGGCCATTTGATAAGAACTATCCTTTGTGTTTCAAGCACCCAACTCTAATGTAGCCTCAATGACTTTTTACCTCTCTCAGAAAGAAAAAGCCTCCTCTTCTCGGCCCCCCTCACAACAACAAGCCACTCAGCCCCAGCTGAAGCGGCCAAGCTCCCTGACAGACCTTAGTCACGCCCACGAGGAGCAAGAACTGGAGTTCCTCAAGTTGCAGGTCTCTGAGCAACAAGGCATCATTGATGAACTCACACAGGTTAGGATTTCAGTCAGCCCTCCCACACTGTTTTCTTTACCTTTTCATTATAGCCTGAGACATCACTCTTCATCTATTATTTCCCTCCTGAACCCCTTAATGCCGATCGTCGTGAATTGTCATCATAACGCTTCAGGAAGCTTCTGCAATCAGACTGCAGCAGAGATAGCTTATGCATTCCCGCAAAAACACAGATAATTAGTTTTTTTTATAGAATTTTAAGTAAATTCAGGCGTCAAGGGGTTAAATAGTGCTCTCCATCATTGTCCAACTTCATCTCAATGATCAGTATAGATTCCTTAATTTGACCTTGAACTTTTCAGAAACAAAATTGTAAACTGCTACATGACACATTATATTCTGATGACAGTTAATATTTTGATATTTTGAACGGTGTGAAACTGATGCGAAACATGTCAAGATTTTGAATGTCAGACCGACAACGTTTACGAGCTGCTGTGTGTTTGTCTTTAGGAACGTGACCGATTGGTGATGAGCAAAAAAACCAAGAGGAAACCTCTCAAACTGACCAAAGTAAGTGCCCATGAGTGACTTAAAAACTCCTGGGCTGTGTAACCAAGCAACTACTTTATCAGTGGTTGACTAATCCTTGCTTGTGTGTGTGTCTCTCTTGAATGTTTGCGTTTAATTGGACTCAGGAGACAATTATGACAGTATTTCTCACAGATGGGAACATCACACTTGAGCACACATAGTTTTTTGCCATTGTTTATTTTATTTAGTGTATTTGCTGTTGTTGTAGAACTATTTATGGCAAATATTGCTTATTTTTTGTGCAGCAGATTTTTTTCTTTGTGCGAATAACAAGGGGAACGTGATGACAATAATTAATTACTGTGGTGCCTATGTTTGTGTTGGAGCTAATACATCAGGGAACACCTCAGATTCTATGATGTTGCTAGGAGGAGGAGTTTTTGTAGATGGGTTTCAGATATTTTATTCCACCTATCCTGTTGGAACCAGTCTTTCACCTAGGCGAGGTAGAAGCAGGCATTGGAGTCATCGGCTTGGTTCCTGGACTTTCACATGGAAATTTGGCTCTCTTTTAGGGAATTTAAGGCAGAAGCTGGTCTTTTTGTTCTTCCTTCTTAGAGGTTTGATTGCAGGAGCTTTGTTGTCTGCTTTGAAGTTTGTTTGGGAGTAAAATGAAATTATTGAGTGCCTGCCTGTATAGATCATCTGAGATTTATTTTCAAGAGGCTATATAGTTTGGAGTTGAAATTTTTATTGTCATAGCAACATGTCAGAGTACATCCTCCTTATTCTGTACTTCTCTGCATTCATGTGCCTCTGTGCCCTTGTCTGCCTCTACTTCTCTGGTTGCCAGGAGATGACTTATAAACATGATGGTAAGTTGCGCCATTGGGTTTGAAGTTAGATAATAACACCAAAAAACATGCAAAGACTTGATCTGATTTGATCTGATTTACTTCTCCTGATATAACACAGAGTGGTACGACCTAGTTTTGACAAGTTTTGAAAAAGATGTGAAAAACACAAAAGGAAAGTATTCATAGAATATAGTAATAAGTACTTTCAGATAGTTTAGTATGAAATAAGGTGTGATGTACTATAGATGATAAAAATTGGGCAGCAAAATGTATGTCAAGGTTTGGGTTTTATTTGAAATAGTGCATGTCCTCTTTTGTCTCCCCTTCTCGGCAGAGGCATGTTGTGGAGACATATTTTGGATTTGATGAGGAGTCCATAGACTCAGAAACCTCCTCTCTGACCTCTTATAACACTGACCTCACTGACCGGACGCCTGCAACTCCAGAGGAGGATTTGGAAGAGGTAAGAAAATCCTTTATCTATAATGAAAAATTATTCCAAAAATTTTGAAGGAGGACAAGAATGATTTACAGCAAAAGAGATGGACTCATGCTACATCTTTAATAACTATTTTTTCTTTATTGAAGAGTGTGTCCCGTGAAGAGTCAGAACTTCGTTTCCGTCAGTTGACCAGAGAATACCAGGCTTTACAGCGGGCCTATGCCCTTCTCCAAGAGCAGACAGGGGGCTCTCTGGATGCTGAGCGGGAGGCCAGGGTTTGTACTACCACTTTTGACACCTCTTACCCCTGGACACAGCATCCAACAATTCTTAAACGCATCTTTATAGCTTTACAAAAAGACAACTAGTATACTATAAACTAAACATACCGATGTTTGTTCTTACAGACTCGTGAGCAGCTGCAGATGGAGCTCAGTAGCTGCCAGGCCAAGATCGTGGATCTGGAGAAAGCTCTGGCTGAGAGGGGGCAGGTAACAAAGACACGAGATGGTGACAGGAGCTCCCTGGTCCTGCTGTCACTGGTCCTCCTGCATGTCTGTCTGGCCGCTCTGCTCCTTGGCTGGCGTTGTGCCGACCAGGTCTTCCGCAGAATCATGTGATGACACCTCCTGCATGTGTGATGTCACAGCTTGTGCCTGCATGCTCTGTCCTCTCCCTTTATCCCTCCTGTTGTTGGTTCTGTTTCTTACCGGGCCTTTCTGTGCTGCTGAGGTTTGCCATGACAGGAGACTCACTCATGATGAGACTGATGTTCAAAATCATTATTACGTAAAAAGCAATCACCCAGTTTACCTTGGTTTTCGTTTATTTAATATGTACATATGGGGTGTTAATCATTATGATCTGAGCCAAGCTTGTGCGATTTGTAGAAGAGAATTCTTGGCTATTTTGTCAAAACTAAGTAGATTAAAAGAAGTGTTAACACTGAGCACCTTTATTATAACATATTCTGACTTAATTTCTTGTGAAGTTTTTCTTTGTCACTTAATTTTTTTCTGCATGCCACCTATTCCACGGTGACATTATCCAGCATTTTTTTTTTTTTTGATTTTCTGTTCTACTGTTTTTAACCTCAGATTGCCTTCTGTTGCTCCTAATTCTGTGAACTCTAATTGAATGTTAATGTAGGTATTTTGCCTGTTATTTCAGGAGTGGTCTTCATTTGTCTGGATCAATAAACTACTACTGACACACTGTTCCTGTCTGTTTGTGTCTATTGGCATGTGTCATTTGGAAATGCAGTAGATGGCCACTGCATGTTAGGTTGTGAGTTGTTCACAGCTTTGTTCATTATTACCATCTGTAATGGGGGATCCTTTCCTGTTCCTTATTGTGTCATTGTTGACGCTGATGCTGTTGTGTTTGATTGTTATGGCAGGACTCAAAGTGGGTGGAGGAGAAACAGTACCTGCTCAGGACAAACCAGGAACTTCATGAGAAGGTACACTGCATTAGACTATTATCACTTTTAATGCGTCACTTCATGAGAGAACACTGTTACTGCATTACAGTACTGTATAATTACAGTTAATGCTTACTAGAGATTTTTCAATACTTAAGCTGATACAATACCAAAATATTTTAACTCCTCTATACGGATACCAGTCAGTATTTCAATGTTCAGACTTTTGGATTAACATTTACTGCAGTATTATAAACTTAATGACCTAAATTTGAATTATATGTAAAATCAGATCATGTTGAAGACAGAGCACGTTTCATACACAAAAGCAACTCAAATGTAACCATTTTTAAATGCACATTAAAATTTAAAAAAATAAATTCACGAGCATTCAAAAGAATTCAAAAGAAAACAAAACAAAAAAAGTAACTGAAAGTTTGCAAGTGACAGGTAGTTTTTAGTATGGAATAAAAATAAAAGTTTTAAAATTAAGAAATAGTCAAGGTGAGGTCAGGTTTTATATATTTTATAAATTTTGTTAATCCTCTGTACGCCATCATAATCGAAGAAAATAGTCTGAGGAAGCATTCAGTACCAGTTTTTAAGACCTTCCTCTGTTACCAAACTAGCAAAGCTCAACCAATAATAGGAGGTGACATTAATTTGTAGATAATGGTAGTAAGTACGTTTGAGCAGTTTCAATGCCATTGTAAAATTGTTAGCTTGGGATTTTTCTCAGCCATCTGAAATAAACTAAAGGACATTCAGTAAATATTCAGAGTGTGTTGTGAAATTTTCCAAACCAATTTGTTTGCATGACAAAGACGTGTATGTGTGTATGTGTGTAGATATGTGTCTTGCAGCAGGCTGAGTCGCGACTGCAGGCCGAAGTTCAGGATGCTCGGGATCAGAATGAGCTGTTGGAGTTCAGGGTCTTGGAGCTAGAAGTAAGAGACTGTACCAGTGTCAAACTGTCACCAGACCACGATAACAATCTCAGTTCCAAACGGACCAACTACATACAGTGACACACCAGACGGAAAAAATAGACTTCTGTGCACTTCCTCACATTGAGTCCTCCCCTGAATGCATCTGTATATTGCATGGCAGCTGTGTGCAAACCCCTCCTCTGAACTTGAATATTTTATAATGAATGAATGTTGTGTTGAGACGAATAGAATTTTAATTGAATAAAAATGTATTTAAGTTCACTAGTCAATCCCATCTTTGTTCATTTTGTCTCTCATTTTCACTTATATGTCCTGCATTTTGTTTATGTTTATCATCTAATAAAAACTTATATCGATTAGACAATTAAGTAAACAATTACAGCATAGTCTAATTTGGGTATTTTGTTATCTTTTAAGTATTGTTTTTTTAATGTGATAAAATAATATAGACATCAAAGGAAATATGGCTAGACTAGAGCTTAAAATAATGCATTTGTAATGTGAATTTAATCACTCATGTCAGTCGATGTTGCATGTATTTAAGTGTCATTGAGCAGTTGTGTCTGAATGAACCAGTAGTCTCTGTTTGAGATTGCATTCTCAGTTTTGAGTTTCAGCATGCGTTGTCAAACTCCTTGTTGGTTTGGTTTGGTTTCCCGTTTAAATCTATGGGTTTCCAACTCCCTTATTTCGGCAGATCCTGACCATGTTTTCACTGTCATGTAAGTAAATCCCTCATTCCCTCCCTTCCCACTCTCGTGTACATTCTGTGTATCACAGTACACCACCACTAATGTTATGATGACATGACTGCAGGACATAAAGAAATGCTCAGCTTTGTTCAGTATTATGTGTATGTATGTGTGAGTGTTAACGTGGCATGTGCTTTCTGTAGGAAAGGGAGCGCAGATCTCCTGCCCTCAATCTGCACATGTCTGCGTTTCCTGAGAACAGTAGCAGTGCCCTGCAGATCTACTGCCATCAAGAGGGAGCCAAGGTAATAACACATTTTCACAAACTACACAGGTTCCTTCCAAAACCTCATGGAGTCAATACGAATTCTGATTTTTACAGGACGTAATAATTCCTGAGCTAATGAAGAAACTGGATATCCTGGGGGATAATGGGGTAAGGAGAAAAAGACCTGAATTGAAAATCTTTTATATTAAGGTTTATGCATATTTAAGGGTTCTGATTCCTCATAATTCTGCTGTGCTTTCTTTAGAATCTCAGAAATGAGGAGCAGGTTGCAGTGATCCAGGCAGGGACGGTGATTTCACTGTGTGAAAAGGTGAGAGCAAGCCTCTCTGATGTGTTTACTGACACCCAGTGGATACTTGTCAACATACATTTAACTTCCCTCAATGCAGCCAATTTTAATTATTGTTATAGGATTAAAAGTGGATGGAGATAATTCAACTATATCAGACCCCTTAGAAAGCATTAATCCCTTGCTTTTGTCCCCTTCTTCCCTGTGCAGTGGTTGAAGCAGATAGACAACACAGAGGCTGCCCTTACACAGAAGATGATTGACCTGGAAAATGACAAGGTGCAAAATCAGTTTATCATGAGAGAATAATCTCGAAATGTCTTGACTCTGTTGAATTGGTAGATGGTACATCTAGCAATTATGGTTCATCTGATTCTGCAGAATATGTTAGCTGTATATTATCATGTCTTGTTGCAGGAGCTGTTCAGTAAACAAAAGGGGTTCCTTGAGGAGGAACTGGACTATAGGAAGCAGGCCTTGGATCAGGCCTACATGGTAGGAAGCCTGGAGCAATTTGTGCAGAAGTTGGCCTGTCAACATTTATTTTGTCTACTATGTCAGTTTTAATTATTTTAATTGCAATGCTTACTAAGGTTGGGCACAAGGCATAATGGTTCAGGAAAGCAGTGGTGCAACTTTGTCATTCCAGCATCACACGCAAACATTTAGAATCACATTAAACATGAATGAAACATGCTCCACTAAGGTAAAATTTGTCACATTGTGTTGGGATACTGCATCTTTTACCACTGATGTTTACATTCTATAATTGTTCTCAGCCACTGAATTGGCCAGGGTATGTGGCATTTGGTCTATTGGCTCTAAAAATCTTTTATCCGTGATTTACTCTCCCTGCAGTTGTAGAATACATGAAGATACAAAGCCTTCATTAATGCCATTCACTTAATTTCTTAGTTTAGGTGGACAAATAGTGAAGTTGAGGAATAACTGTAGACAGAATTGGTTTAATGTTTTAATTTAAGCATGAATAATCTGTTGAACATTCTCCCCTCCCACTGACTTAAATACCTGTACCCAGAAAACACAGCTAACAATAAAATCACTCTCCATATAATTCTAACAATGTTATTTGGTTAGTTTTGTTGTCAGTTTGTGTTTATGGTCTCACTTTATATTGTGTTGGTGACAGCTTGGTTTTTCATGGTAACTTTGCTGGAAAATTATGCAATGGAAATTCATCAATGGAAGAGAGAGAATAAAAATATGGTTTGTGTTATTAAAATAATGTTAAAGTTACCATATGAAGCTCAAGCTTTAATGTCCCCCAATGTGAATTCGAACAATGTTCCCCATATCTGCCATGGTCACAGTAGTCTGAATGTGTGTTTGTGTGCATATGTGTTTCTGTTTCTTTGTGTGCTTGTGCATGCCTGTATGCGTTTCTGCATGTGCATGTGCACGTCTGTGTGTGCGTGTGTGTACCTTTGTGTTCCTGTATATGTGTGTATGTGGCTGGCTGTGCAGAGGATCGAGGAGCTGGAGGCCACGCTGTATAGCGCTCTGCAGCAGGAGCAGCCAGCATGCCAGGCGGTGGCCGAGTCGCTGACAGACAGGCAAAGGGAGGAGCTGAGGCTAGCCGTGGACAAGCTGCGGCGTCAGATTCTCCGGCAGAGCCGGCAGTTTGACAGTCAGATCTTACAGGAGCGAATGGAGCTCCTACAGCAGGCGCAGCAGGTAAGGCTTAAAGCAAATCAAGTCAGGTTACTGAGCCCTGCCCTCCGTGAATCTGCCCCCTGGTCCCTGTCTGAAACGTCTGACCCCACCAGACCTCTGGTGCTATGAAAAAGATGCAGTATCCCTGTGTGTGCAACCTGTAACACTGTAAGTGCAGATGTGAAAGTGGGTGAATGAAAAGATAAGACAGAAAGGTAGTGTGTTTGTGTGTGTAGCTGTGTCTAACACTGTGATGTGACTAACCCCCCACTCCTCCAGTACCCCTCTTCTCTACAGTCCTACAGTCATTAATCTTACAAGCACTCCACAGTACTAAGTGCTTATGAGAATGTTGCAGAAAGGTTTATTTTTTTCTTATTATATCTAATTTAATTCAAAAACTTTAATATATTCTATATTCATTACACATAAAGTGAAACATTTCAAAGCCTTTTTGTTTAATTTTTGATGTTTATGACTTACAGCTACAATGAAATATTCTAATATTTTGAGATGTGCGGTTTCAAATTTTTTGAGGCTCTTTTTGTATAGGTCATAACTATCAAAACTGAAACAGCAAAAATGCATGCAACATTTTAGTTTACACGTAAGGAGATTAAAATATATTAAATGTTCAGTGAATACATAAAATATCAGTGGTGCCTTCAGCTTCATTTGCACTGTTACTTACTAACATTTGAAATATATTTTTATCCAACTATTCATGAAAAATAATATGCTAAGTAAATGCATTTGCACAGTAGTTTTTGTAGCCCATAAATTATATGACTGTTATGCCTCGTCCATTCCATCTACAACATATTTACCATACAAAATTCTGCATTCTGATGTTGTTTAACCCCCAGGCATACTCATTGGACTACTAATTAAAACCCAAACAGCATGTTTATTATAAGCTTAGGTAATGATTAAGCTGTGTTTGGTTGACACGTACAGATTCAGCACCACTGAAGGTTGTTTCTGTACATACAGATGATGTCTAGATTTTCTGTCTGTCCAGATGTATTGTCATTGAACTGATAACCTGTTTTGTTTTTAATCAATCTTTGTTTTAACCTTGAATAGACTGAAAGGTATAACAATAGGATAAAAGATATTTCTTTGCAGGCAAGAGAACTAATGTTTTTTCAACAGTACATAAGCTGCTCAGGTTTCAAAAGTCTCAAATTCAGAAACGTCCACTGTTGGTTGCTAAATCTGCCCTTTGGTTGCCATGGCAGCTCATTCTTACCAACACTGCTACCATGGAGACAGGAAGCATGATGGGAAGGAGGTAGACTATGTGGAGCATATAACAGAGTAGTTAGATTTATTAGCTGTTTCACAACTGTTGCTTGTTGTTTAAATGTAGATGATTGGATGAGATCTGGCCCAGCGGTCTTAGTTTTGGATTTGAGCATATGTGGATCATCTGATCGTGTCTTTCTTTGCCCTGCAGAGAATTAGAGAGCTGGAGGACAGGATTGACTTGCAAAAGAGACAAATAAAGGAAATAGAGGAAAAGGTACAGAATTAAATTTTGTTTCTTTAAGGGAAACATGTGGGTGATAGAAGAAGTGTGTGAGGGATTTTACATCTACTCTAATGATGCTGATGCTTTGTATTAACTTGACACCCATTTTCTTCTCTTCTCTTTTCCACCTGTTGATTAAATCCCTTGTGTTTCTTTAGTTTTTGTTCCTTTTTTTGTTTTTCTCTTTAGCATTTATTCTTTGGCCTTAATGAAAATGACCGTGGACCCACATCAGGTAACACTTTTATTCATAACAGTGTTAATCACAACTCTAGTAATAATAATGAGCAAATAATTTTAAAAAATCTTCTTTTTTTAGGAGGAAAGGTGCTGTGGAGGCAAGCGAGGACAAAACTAGACCTAATTGTTTTTTATGCATTTGTAGACAGCTCATGAAAACCCTATGGCCTTTTTTTCATAAATGTGCACTTTTTCAGCAGTCCCTTACCTGGAATGCAAACAAATTTGAAAAAACGAATAGATAACCAGATATACATGAGATTAAGATAAGATTTATTTATAAATAACATTTTATATTATAGTGGTTCTTGGATCTGGAACACGAAAGTTAAACTCCTCTGTGAGAAGAAAGCTTGGAATTACTGAAAGTAAACTCTGAATCAGAGGATTTATTAAAGGGAGAACAGCATGGACTGAAGGAGGGCCCAGTCGGACAATGGAAAAGCCAAGATGGAGGGAGTGGATGACGAGTGAAAGTGAAGTCGGAAAAGAAGCGAAGTGACAACTTTAGGTTTTTGGCAACGTCTGTGGTGTTTCCAAGAAGACAACAGTGCCACTAAGTTCACAGAGCAGATACTGAACTTACTGGAAGCTCGTTGATGTTATTAAGACGGTGAAACTACAATCAGTGGAGCAAAAAGGTTGTATTTTAAGTTTACCTTTGAAAATTAGAGAGCTATTATTACAACTTCTACTCATGAGATACTTTTTGTAGAAGGCAAGAACATTTCTAAAAAACTTCAAATAAATGATTTTAAGGTTATATTAATTTGCAGTAGTTATGCATTGGTCAGTGTAGCCATGCCAGTTTAGTTATGGATTAGCCAAACATGCTCACTAGCTTACTCATTGGGTTGAGCTTTAAGGACTTGCTCTCCTTTTTTCATTTCTGTTTTAAAACGTTTAGTATTAACAGGAGGAATGATCACAGCGGTCAAAAATGGTTTGTTAATAAAATATGGATATGGAGTATTGGAAAGTATTTTTTAAAGGCAGGCATGAAAAACTGAAGTTTTCTGTAGTCAATGATGTGTGACATGTGTGATGAGGTGCAGTAACTTGAGAGATACCCGTGCTTGATGTGGTTGCTACCAAGCTGTTGACATCCTGAATTATAGATGATTGTATTGTGTTTATTTTATGCATGTGTCTTTGTCAGGTCTGTGTTTATCTTTGTCAGTATCTGTGTCTTTATGAAGTAGATGGGAATACAAGCAAAAATGTAGAGATCTTCAGGATTTTTTGCTTCATGAATTTTATGAAGTAACTCTGACACCATTGGCTCCTGTGCCATAGGTAAAACTCACCACGTGGCTGACAGCTAACCAGTGGAGGAGCATGTGACCTTAACAGACATGACGGCAAGACCTGGACTTGGACCTAGGTTCTCTTTGTAACGGAGTGAAAGTCCTGGAGCAGAATAAAGTTTGAACCCTTAGGTCTGACAGCTATCTGTGGAGCAGGTGAGAGAGGATCCAGTAACACATATACACACCTACTACATGCTCACTTTTACCAAGGTGTTATCAGATTACACGAAGCATAACTCTCCACTGCACACTCGTTCCTTTTTGCTTAAAACTGAGCTAGACTTGTTGATTTATTCAAACTTAATGTTTTATATTCATGGTCCGATTCAAGTAAGGTGATGTAATGTGAGCTTGCGTGCGTTGTAATGTCAGGATCGGAGAGTTAGAGAGGCCAGAGAGGAGCTTACTGCTACAGCTAGATAGATTCTGCCTCCCACCTCCACAGCATGCAGCACTCCCAGAGGCTGGACCGGAGACTCCGTATGCTGAGGGAGGAGGTCAGGACAATGGTGAGTGCTTGAGCTCTTTTATTGCACCAATAAGCAATGATTGTACATATTGCAAAAAATCAACCGTGTTACGGATGTGTTAGTGTCTGAATGCCTTTGAATGAAATGCCTGCAGGGACATTAACTCTAAAACACCTTCATTAGCATAACAGTTCTACTTTAATCATCATGTAAGTATTTGTCCATAATTTGGCAAAAATATTATTTACAGCTAATGTTCGTTCATTTCATCACAGTTTTGAATATTTTGTCTACTGCTCTCTTTATATTTTTCTAGTTTGGACAATCAGTTCTCTTTCTCCGAAACTTACCTTCCAAACATGACCTAAAACGTGCAACAAAATGACATTTTTTTTTAATGTAAAATGGAATATAACATTTTACAATATTTTATACTTAGTAATTTAGAGGATACGTTTTCACTCTATATTTGCTTTAAAGTCATTAACCTGTGGTGTTTCAATAGAAAATTATTGCTTTATTTGCTGAGGAACAGCAACAGGTCCACCACTATAATACTAATACTAATACTACAGTATTAGTCTTAAAAGACATTAGTGTAGTGCAGGAAACCACTTTGATTTCTCTCTTTGATATTTTTTTCCTGCTCAGACTCAGGAGAAGGAGCGAGGTGAGCGGGTTTGGAGGGATCGACTGCAGCGCTGTCAGAGGCAGCTGAAGGCCAAAGAGGACGAGATGAGTCGGCAGTCCCAGTACTTTGAGAACTTTAAAACCCAACTCCAACACAAGCTTAACCTGGCCTGGGACAGAGAGCAGAGTCTACAGAACCAGATCTACACTCTAGAAAAGCAGCTGCTTGACATGACTGTAAGTTTGGCCACTCGAACCACAACGATCAGTGCGGTCAGAATCACTGCTGCCAGGACTGCAACACAGTGGGAAGCTCACAAGAGGCTACCTTCCATGAGAGGTGAGGGCGAAGGAGAAGAGGAGAGAAAGGAGGACAGGAGGAAGCAGTGGCAGCCAAATGTGGGAACTGAGAGGGCAGGAGGTCGAGAAGGTGATGAGGGCCCGACAGCGATACAAGGTGGAAGAGACAAAGAAACGAAGCAGAACTCAAATGAAGCCAAGCTGCAAAGCTTCATCCAGAGCCTGCAGGAGGATCTAAGAGTGCTGCTGGAGAGAGAGGAGAATGGAATGACAGTGCAGAGGGGACTGAGGGAGCAGCTCCAGGAGGCTCAGGAGAACAGCCAGTTCCTAGGCTGCAAGGTGGAGGAGATAAAGGCACAGGCGGAGCAGCTGAAGCTATCTGAAAGCTCTCTGATGGAGGAAGTTGAGGAGCTGAGAGAGGAGAACCACAGACTCCAGCAAATCCTTAAGGATACAGCTAACCGAACATGCAGTCAGGTAACAACAATCCCCAAATCTGTGTACCTGGGATAAGCTCAATCATCTGCAGTCCTACGTCCTTCAGCACTCTCTCATATACAACTACCAGATGACCTTCCTAAATGTGGAGCTCTACAGAAGTGAAATAGATTATTTTTTCTAAAATAAGGCAGAAACAAAAAACAAACTAATATAAACAGCAAAACATATGCTTAAGTTTTATATCCCTTATAGTTTGTCTGATTTACATGGTTCTATTCTAGTATTGACAGGCTGTCTTCCCAACTTCAGCATTTGTTTGTAAGATTTCATGTGCCAGACAGTCCTGGCCATCATCCAGTGATTCTAAATTTTAGAAGAGGTGTGATAATGGTAGGCGTATACTCAGCTTTCTCTTTGTTGCAAGTGTGGAGTTTAGCTGAAACTAACAATTATTTTAATCGATTAATCGGCCAATTATTTTCAGGGTTAATCGATTAATCATTTACTCTTGTCAATATTGTCAATTGTCAATAGAAGTGAAAATGCTAATCACATTTTTTCAGAGCCCACAATGACCTCTTCAAATTGCTTCTTTGATCTTGAATTAAACCATATCCAAACACTTTTCAGTCACTGTCAAAAATGACAAAGAAAAACAGTAAATGTTGACAGTTAAGAGGCTGGGACTGACAAAATTTAGATAATTTTGCTCATAACAAGACTGAGAAGATTATTCGATTATCAAAATTGTCAATCGACTTATCAGTTAATCGATTAATCGTTGCAGCTCTAGTGAGGTGCAGCTAACTTTTCCAAACCGATTAGACAGAATACAGGATATCTCACCTTTGCAGGTCAAGAACAAAAATGGTGGTCAATTGTACAATGGATTTCCTGCTCGTAAAACACACTTTTACCAATACAGAGAAAACATTTTTTATTTTCAGACTCTGTGCTAGATTGCTAAAGCATCTAACCAAACTTGAAACAGTGTCATTGAATGTCAGTTTTAGTATTGTATTTCTTTACCATTATGTGTATGGATGCTAAGAATATGTCAGGCAGATTATGAAGTTGTATGAGAGTTTGTAGAGAAACATTAGTGTAAGGCAATTAGTGGTTTCTTGTGATTAATTCACTAGTTTCATCAAATCTTCTCTGTAGACAGGCCTGAGGTGGTTGTAAAATATTACTCAGGATATAAGGATCAGTACATACTCAGTCTAATGTTATTATTGACTATGCTGCAACATCTGTCTTTGTAGTTTATGAAATTAAAATTAACTTTTTAATGTTCACATTAATGATGGATTCATAATGGTCGTCCCACACCTCTGATCTCTGTGTAGGTCTGTTCAGATTCAGATAAGAGAATGAACCGGCTTCATTCATCTGCAGTTCCACCTGTTTGCCAGCATGCTTCAGCAGAAAACACACAAAACAAGCAGGACCACTCGCCTGCTAAATCAGTGATTCCTTGCAAAAATGTCTCTCACCACTGGGGCTCGAAGACAAACCCCAGCCTCCAGCAGCTTTCCTTGACTACAGAGACACTAGATGAGTTCAAACTAGGCACTTGGTGCTCCAGTGGGACCCTGAACCTGGAGGAAAGTCCCAGTCAGGAATCTGATGCCCTGAAGGAAGCCTACATTAGCTTGGGGTTTGGGGAGGACCAAGAACATTGCGATGCCCTGGAGGACACTCTACTGGACAAGCAGCTGAACGATAATACTCGACTGGACTTACAAGTCAGGGAAGAAGCAGAAGAAAAAAAGATGGCGATGAAGCAGGGCCCTTTAATGGTATATTACAGGGCTGCAGTGCTCCTGAATATTTTATATATTGATCATAAACTACACTGTCTTTCACATAAAGATGAACAAATTAACCGTCTATGATGGAGTTAATGATATAATTCTTTTCTTCACCCAGGATGATCTCGTTCAAGCCCTAAATCAGGAGAACTGGGCCTTGGCGGGGCAGATCCAGGAGCTTCTGGCTTACATTGCAGTCAGAGAAGAGGAAATTAAGATGGAGGAAACACAGCTGAGGGGGCATATCTCAATGTTAGAGGCTGATAAAGCCAGGTTGGAGCAGGAGAACCAGGAACAAGGGTGTTTGATTACTGAACTCACAAAGAAGACAGAGGATGATCTCAATACCATAATGGAACTGCAGCAAAGCTTAGCAGAGGTCCAACAGCATCAGGAGGCCTCACAGGTTGCTGAGGAACTATGTGAATCGCAAAGAGAGCATACAGCCACAGTAGCAGGATGTTTTAAAGGGAGCAACGAAGAAGAAGATGTGGACAATTTGGGAGATGGTGTGATAAAAGGTAGAGAAGTCCAGATGATGTCAAGTCAGGGGTCAGATATGTCAACTACAGCTTCAGCACATGGGTATCACCAGGAAAATCAGTGTATTCCATTACATAACAGCTTACAAAGCAGTCTCCATCTTGGTGTACTTACTGATCCAGTGGACAAGCTGACCAAGTCAGTCCAGAGCCTCAAAATGGAACAAGAGGAACTCTCAGACAGCATCAATTCTCTCAGAGAGCAGCAAAGAGAAGTAGCTCTGTCCATCCAAACACAGACAGAAGTGAAGCAGCAGGAAACTCGGACAGTTTGGGGATTGAAGGAGGACAAAGATAACATCTCTCAATCTCTTGTTGTTCTCAAACAACAGCGAGAGCAGCTTAGTAAGGAAGTCCTTGGGCTCAAAGATGAGAGGGACCAAATTCTAAGGTCTGCAAGTCGCCTGACAGAGGAGAAAGAGGAGCTAACTAAGGCTTTATTTTTGTTCAAAACTGAAAAAGAGAAACTGTTAGAGTCTCTCTCAAGTGGAAAAATAGAGAGAGATCAAATTATGTGCTTACTGCAGAGTTTAAATTCGGAGAGAGACCACTTAAGCCAGGCAGTGCTCTCTTTGAAACAGGAGAGAGAAGAAGTAACCACTTCCCTTAAGTGTCTGAAGGAGCAGAGAGACAGGGAACAATCATCTTACACTTTAGAGGCAGATTGTGACAAGTTGCAGAAATTAGTTAGCACTCTGAGAGAAGAAAAAGAAAGAATTGAATTTTCAATCGCTGGTTTGAAACAGGAACAAGAGCAGGTAAAGCTACTTCAGGGCCTGAGAGAGGAAAGGAACAGCCATAAAGAGAAGAGGGATCAGATGCAACATCTACTGAACGCAAACAGTGTTGTTTCAACAAAAACTCTGGTTGGAACAGGAGAGTACGCTGCACAAAGATGTCAAACAAAAGACCACAGAGGAAACACTGTACAGGTATATAACTCTTTGAGAATTGTGTTTCATGATGTTGGACTACTGTGTACTTAAACTGTATGGTTCTAATTGAAAATAGGAGCAAAGTGATCTGAAGAGGGAAATAGAAGCTTTGGGAGATGAACTAAAAAGGTTAAAAGATGAACTGGAGAAGGAACATGCAGATGTGAGTTCACTCCACTGGATGACTTGTGTTTACAGGATAGAAGAGATGAACTTTTTCTTCTTTGAGCTTTTTTTCCAACTGAGGAGAGGACCTAGACAATAAAGTAAATGTTTTTTTTTTTTTACCTTTTTCAGTGCATGTAGCTCATTCATCAAAAAGAAAAAAATGATTCATTTAGAAACATAATTTTCTTTCTCATTTTTTCTCATTTTATAATAATGGTCTGTTGTGTGTCAGACAAAGGGGTTGCACAGTGAACTGCGTCACTCAGAAGCCTGGAGGGAGGAGGCAGAGAGAAAAGCAGCGCAGGCATCTGCTGAGGTGACGAGGCTGACAGACGTTGCCAGTCAGTTGGAAGACACCAGAAATGAAAATCAAAGCCTAATAAGACAGGTATTTGACCAGCTTTATAGTTTGGACTTTCTGTTGTCTTGTATTCCACTAACTTTCCCTCAAGGTGTAAAAGACAAAGTAAGACTTTCATCATTTATTGTCTGTTCATCTGATGCCATCTGTTATTTTTGTCCACTGCTTATTTATCTGTTTGATTGCACCAGTGTTTGTGTCTGCCACAGGTTACGGAGCTGCAGAGCGAACTGACAGTCCTGCGCAGAGAGAAAACTGATGCTCTGTCACTGAAGGCACGAATAGAAGAGCTATACAACATCCTCACAGCTCAGCTGAAAGCCAAGGTATTAATGACAGAATCTCTTTCTTTATTGGACATCTTGTATTTGGTGTTATAAATTTTATTTACATTGTTTCAAAGTTGAATCTGAACTATGGAGATAAATGTATGTAAATAAAAATGCAGCTTTGTCTAAAGTGCAAGCATACAGAAAATCTACTGCAGTACAATCAGATTTCACATCTTGAGAAGTACTACAGTGTTGAAATTTTGATTATTCAGATTCAGATTCAGATTCAGATTCAGAATACTTTATTTATCCCCAGGGGAAATTGTTTAAATTATGTTTTGTTATGTTTTTTTTTATGTATTGTTTAATTATTAGATTATGTTTTGGATTCTATGAATACGATTATTTGCAAATACTCCGATGAAATAGAGCACATACCTCTTCCAAGGTCAAACTGTCCCCTTAAATAAAAAAAATCTTGGATCTGCCCCTTTATTCCTATCTACTCCAAAGTTTAATACCTTTTCCTTGGCTCACCCCATCCTCCTACCAAGTTTCATTAAAATCCATCCAGCAGTTTTTGCGTAATACAGCTAATAGTCAAAAACCAAGACGGGTATGAAAACTTAACCAATGTGTGTTCATGTGTGTGTAAAACCTCACAGACAATGGCTCTGGAGGAACTAAACTCAGAGTATATCGCTCTGAAACAAGGGCCGGGCAGCACAGACGTGAGCGCTCCTCCAGTCTCACTCAGGACGCGCTGCAATGACATCAGAGCTAAAGTGGGTAACCAGTCAGCTTTGAGTCAGTGAGAGTTCAAAGCATATATTTTCATGTTAGCTTAATTTTTTTATTTTTTATTTTTTGGTTTGTTGTATGATGCACTCCTGAAAAAGAAGAGCCAGGAGGATCTGGATATGACTCAATTAAAGGTAATGACAAAAATGCTTTTCAATCTGTTGTATGCTGCAGTGACTTTACAATTCAGTACTAACAACTTGTATATATCTATTGCAGTTAAGTTTGAATGACAAGTGTTTTGTCCAATGACAGGCCAAGCTTTCTTGTTTGGTGGCGAAGTGCCAGGAGAGGAACAGCTTGTTGGTTCAGCTGATGAAGGCCATGCAGAGGCAAGGCAGTGTGGACCCGACACTCACACAGCAGGTTGAGCAGCTGCTCAGCGACGCAGCTCTGCACGACCACACCGCAGCCTTCACACCCGGGAGAAATACCCTGGATCACTGTACTGAGTTTACACCTGGATTCATGTCAGAACTCCAATCTTACACCAGCAGGTTCACACCTGATCAGACGGGTTCGACTACATTCACACCCGTAAATCAGCAGGACAGCAATAGTTTCTCACCTGAATCTGGAGTGAAAGGTAGAGGACACACATCTGTAATTGCCACCGAATCCAAAACTAATAAGAAAGGTTGCACTAGTGAAATCACACTGGCGCCAACAGAAACACTAAAGAGAACTGCCAACTCACCTGTGCCAGCTTCACCAGCACAAGAACATGCCAGTGACCGAGTGACACCATCACCTGTGATTCCAGCACTGAACGAGGGCTTTAACACAGCACTGGTGAGAAAATACAAACAAATTTATTTACATTTTAAGGCTTTCTTTTCAAATTGTTTAGGCTTAACAATTTAACAGTGATAAACTATCTCCATATTCATGTGAGTAATAAAAAATCTTATACAATAAATATTTGTTCATTCTTTCACAATAACCACTTCCTGGATAATTTACTATATTTTTTTCCTTCTTTCAATCCTGCTACAGCTCTCGCCCTCTGTTGATGGACCAGTTCAAGCAGCCAGTAGAAACGAGAATTTGGGGTTTCATCAGGGGGACATGAAAGGAAAGTCCTCCCCAGATCTGAGCAGTTCACCAGGATTCCCACTGAGTCCCGCTCCTCCTTCCCCCAGCACCTGTGTCAGTCCAAGCAGGAGGCTCAGCAGCCCTGAGAAGATCATAAACCTTCACGAACAACTGCAGAAGACTCTAATGAGCAGCTCTCAGGTACAGTTTTTTGAATATTCAAAATTTCACAAATTGCCGGCTGGTGTTGGAACTATGAATAAAAATAATATTACACACTTGTTTCTCTTCATTTCAAGACTCCAGTGAGCAGAGGGAGAGGACAGGAACCCAGGAATAGTCTGTATTTTTCAGCTCCCACAGATCTTGGCCCGGCCTCTCAGATACAGAAGCAGAGCCTGATTTTCTGTGTGCCATGTATCAGCACTCTGCCAGTCACCTCTGCACCGAGCTGGGCCAAGAACGCAGTGACCCCCACAACCAATAATAAGTCAGCAACACTTTTTAATGCAGTTGCCCTGAGATCTGCTAGTGTTACATTTAATCCCAGGACTTTTACTAGTCATCCAACTATGTCTGCAACTATGTCTGCTCTTTCTAGCTCCTCTAACTATGCCATTGCCACTGTGGCTCCCAGCAAAGTCAAATCCACCTCCAGCTCTGGCGCTAATTTGACACAGTCCCAACAACTGACGAGGAAACTCACTGCTATCCCTGATGTATCACATGCTCCACGTCCTGCCTCTTTTCCTTTAACTCTGGTGACCTCTACCTTTGACTCTGATATCCTAGTTTGTGCTGACAAAAATTCAGAATGCACTGCCTCAGACACCACTGCCCCAGAGACTAAGAATTTTAATATGCCTTGTCAAACCAATTGTGCTGCCCCTGCACATGATGGGCTTGCAATGTTTACTCCTAAGACGTCCGACAAGTTTGTGAGAAAGTCAGCAATGACCATGAGACCGAAACCAGGTGATGCACATATTCTGTTTAATTCACAGTATGACACACACACTGGCTTAAAGTCCTGAAATTTGCTTGAATACTTAAAGATTTTTGTGTAATATTTTAACAAGTAATAAAATGGCTCTTGGAAATAATGTTTCTAACACAAGGTGTTGTTGGGTGTTAACCTGTTAATTACCAACGTATAGTAACACACTGCACACACATACCTAAAAACCTTTCCTGGTTATATGTATTCTGTGTATTTATTTTGGTATACTTCAAAAGTTTAAAGGTGAGCTGTAACATTAACCTGCCAGATAAGAAATAAATAAACTAGTGTGCATTTACGTTGTAATGAAAGCATGGCATTTGTAAGCATTCACAGCATTATAAACAAGAAATTATGCTGTGTTTGTTGTTCCTCCAGAAGCTCCAGCTGAGGTTCGCTCTGTCGAGGTCATCAAAACAGTGGGCCAGAGCAGCCTCATGATTGGCTGGGAGAGACCGCCACTGGACGAGCTGGGCTGCAGTAACGGCACATTTGTGTACGGATACAGGGTAGGCAGAGGGAAGTTCAGTGGCTTGCAGGTGGAAGGTTTGTCCACAGGCTTTTTGCTTTCATTGTCTCTTGTCTCTTCTCAGGTGTTTGTAGGTGGAGACTTCCACAAATCTGTCATGAGCTCAGCGTGCACCAAGGTATCGTCTCTGTCTCTCTCTCTTGTCCCCATGATGCTGGACAGCTGTGCATGTGTCCTGGTCAACTTAAGAGCAATGATTCCTGCACTCTTTCTGCAGTGTATCCTGGAGAATCTGGACTTGAGCGTCCCAGTCTGCATCAGTGTCCAAACGCTTGGCTCTAATGGTCTCAGTTCAGATGGTGTCCACACCATGTACAGGACGGACAACCACTGACTCTGTGTCCTCACTACTGCAAAGTAAGTATTTTTTCTTTATAGGATTTTACCTACTTCTCTGTGAAAGTCTTCAATGTTGTTATAATGTTTTATATAACCATAAATACATTTTTCTAATACATATTTCAAGTTATCTTTTTGCCAGCATTTGTTAGGCAGAATGTCAACAGGATATATCAAAAAGTTATGGACAGATTTTGATGAAATTCAGGAGTGTCGGGAAATGGCTTAAGGAACAATTGATTAGATTTTACCAATTTTGGGCGCTGATCGTCTGGATCCAGGATTTTTGAAGGATTTTTACAGGATATGGGCAAGGGGTCATTTTAATTTGCTCATGTAAGTGAACTAATAAGGCTTCAGACTTGCAACTAGCATTGAAGCAGCATGTTGACACCATCATAAATGCAACTTAAACTTTGCACTGTGCGTAAAATGTGCAAGTCTTCTGGAGGGGATTGTTTGGCCTTCTTTGTTTGTGTTTTTGTTTGTTGTTATGGATTTGGATGAAATTTTCAGGATGGTTTGGCATTGGGCAAAGGAAGAACTGATTATTGGTCATGATCTGGATCATTTGAGGCCTCCATTAAGGAAATTTAGTTTTTCCTGAAAAACTACTGGATATGTCAACCCAAATCCACAGCCTACAGTTTTGAGGGTCAAGGAAATAACATATCACAATAACTGGGCTGGGAGCATGTTTTGCTGTGGCATTGGCATGTGGGGGAGATTATCAGCCTTGGCCGAAGTTTGTGCTCTCTGAGTGCTTTTTAGTTTATTTCGGTTTGTATGGGAAACTGTATAGAACTAACTGACTTGTTGAAAAATTACTAAATGATACTTTTTCCCTACCCACACATGTCACAAACTATTGTTTTCTCTGTCCTGTGTGTCCTCCAGCGCACGTTCATTTATAGCTGCGGTGCTGTGAGGGATCTTCCAAACCTACACCTCAACAGACAGCATTGGCTCTGCTGTTACTGCTGGAACATCCTCAGGCTCTGGTCAACCAGTCAGGAAAACTCGTCTGATGTCGTCTTTACTAGCCTGTGGACACCTGCAACTGGGCACTAAAACTTCAAAATAATCATCTGAAGATGTCAAAACAAAACAAAGTTGTCATAGTCAATCTGCATTCAACAATGGATGATTCTTGTCCAGGATTCACCTCTTGAATAGACAGGACATGTGACTTTTTGCCAGGTGAAGAGCCAAATTGGCTGCCAATTAAACAAATATTTACTTCACTGCAAACTATACAAAGCCAAGATGAATCAAACGCTGCTTGTGACACCAATATTTTGCTTTCATTGCTCAGCTGAGATGGAAAATATTGGAGAAATGTCTGAATCTGCTGCACGCTTCGACAATGTGTTAAACATCGACAGAGCCTGCTTCACGTGGCTTCATCTGCCTCATTGGACTCTGGCTAAAGGGACAGTCACCATGAAAAATGTATAATGTGCCGACATTAAAATGAGGTCAGCTTACTTGATTTTTACACACAAAGCCAAAAGATGATTCACTCCAAAGACTTACCTGTTTGATTTCTCTGCATGTCTGCGGGGTTTATCAGAGAAGCTATCATTTATGTTCAGAAGTTTGCACACAATTCTTATTGATATGTAGAAGATGAAATTTAAAAAAAAAAGTTTATCACCATTATTTTTTGTAGAGATTATTATTAAAAAATATGCCACTGTAACACATACTGTCTGTTTTTGGTGACACTTTGATACTTAATAGATGTTTGCACGCTAAAATTATTGCTTTGTTTTATACAATGCTCACAACACACAATATGTTATCCTTTTGCTACTCGATTTGTGTGCGGATGTGGAGTGATTATGGTGCAGCAAAAGTATTTTTCTATCAGTGATTGGTAACATTGATTTCCCATGGATTCCTTCTGACTGTACAGAGAATAAATGTTTATATTAATTGTCATTCCAGAGTCGTTGTGTGTGTGTGTGTGTGTGTGTGTGAACTGAAGTTAAAACATAAACTGTTTTGTTTTAGAAATTCTTAGTTAATCTAATATAGATTTAGATTATCAACATGGATATTACTTGAATCTTTATAAAATTAGCATACCAAATGAACTGTTTAATTCCATTTCAAGTAGATGAAAATGTGTCACAAAGGTATGTGGACCCTTTTTAATAATTAAGAAAAGTGGATATTTTGGAGATAAATTGTTATAGGAAATTGACAAAGTTTTGGAATTACACTGTAATGAATCTGAAAATCTTTACTCCTTTATATTAAACCTGACCTCTTTATGCAACACTTCCCGTTGATGGACGCTAGATGGCAGCCGTTCCCGGGTTTGTGCGCCTCGCTGCATGTGACGTGCAGATCCAGATTTATGAGTGGCTGCTGGTGCTGACTTGCATGCAAATGGACTGCTAAAGTAGCCTGAAACACTTAAATGTGCACTCTCTCATTCAATACCGTCCAGGCAAGACACCAACAAATGAAGTGAGGGGAGGAGATGTAGAAGACGCATCAGCAGCCCAATAACATGCTGCAGCGCTCAGCAGCTCGGGGAGCTCTGAGGACTTTATCAGCACAAAGGTTACCAGCTGGAGGAGGAAGATTGTCTCTTTTTTTATGAGGCAAGCGTAAAAGCTCAAGAGGAAGAAAACTGACCTTTTTCTTCCTCTTTCGGCTTCACCTAGCTTTTCTAGGAGTCGCCCCAGTGAATTAACTTGTTACAAACAATTTATATATTATAGTGTTTCATGGTATTTTGCAGCAACTTATATATTTCAGCAAAGTTTTAGTATACTAGTCTTTTATTCACTGCTTGCATGCAGGGTTCTCACAATACCAGAATCTCGACGGACCAGCCCTAAAATGTCGGTATCGCACGCCAAAAAAGCACCAAAAATGTCCTGACCACATGAAAGAGAATAGAGTGAAAATAAAAAGGTAGTTTTCTTAATTAACAACCTACATACAGCGCTGGTATATTAATAAATGCTGGAAATACATCAACACTTTAAAAGTAATAATATGTTAAAGTCAGTGCAACCTTGGGTTGAATTCTAATATCTTTCAAACCGATAGATTTGATATACTGTATATTGAGAAAATCTCAATAATTATACTTCTGTCAAAATTACATGCACATATGACAACACAAAGAGGCACAATAAAACTTATCATGGTGCATCTGCTTTGGGATTGCATTATCTTCATTATGTTATATACTAAACACAAATTCTTATATGTTGGTTTGTAATTTTGTTTATAGTTTAATGTTATGTAGAAATTATATGGCCAATAATTGCTCACCAGAATAAGAATAAGGAGTTCAGAATTCAAAGATTTTTTTATACATACAAGGTATTTTCGGTGTCTGCATCATAATGACTTAAATCATGCAAAAGTGCACTTTTTCAGCATTTTCAAATCATTTGATCTTCTACTGTAGTCCTGCACTGCACCAAGCTTCAATAATAGCTGCATTGGCATTAAGAAGCTCAGCTGGACCAAGAAACTCTTCCCACAGTCTCCAGGGAGATTCATCTCCATTATTAACGCACACGCCAACACGTACTATATGATGCACATGCCTCTGTGAAGCAGTGTGTGCAAAATGTCTTGTTTACATGAGTAAACGACGTCGGTGTTAATTAATTTTCTGTGCTGGAAGTTAATGATGAGGGCTCAGATCTGACACCTCACATGTAGGCCAACATGGGAGTTAGGGAGTGATGTGGGAGAGAGGTGTGTGTGTGTGTGTGTGTGTGTGTGTGTGTGTGTGTGTGTGTGTGTGTGTGTGTGTGTGTGTGTGTGTGTGTGTGTGCATGACTTTTCACAGCTGGGTCCCAGCTTCCTGCTTCTCTCATAACACTTTGGGCCGCTTTTGGAGCTTGCTTTGTATGTGTGCGTATGTGTGTTTGCAGACAGCCAGCTGCCACCAGCAGGATGTCTCGGACGGGGTGGGATCTCTGTAAAAAGAAGCGACAGACGAAGATCGGTTTTAATTTCACCCAGAGGGGACGCTGTCATTCTGTCAAAAACCCTGAACGTCTCCCTGCTTGGGTCGGGTGATGGTCTGGAGTGGACTTGTAGGCCTCCGGGGATCCAGCATCCGGAGATGAGCTCTATAAAGTGGGTTCATCCTGCTGCTGCGTCTGTGCCTAAAGGGTCTTGGTGCGGGCAGGCCACTGTGTTTGGAGTGTGTGACTTCATGGTGTGTGCGGTAAGCTCGCATGGAAACTGTGACATCATGCAAACACATTTGTACATGCTAAAAATGCCATCACATGAACATTACCAGCTGCTGCGCTTCCTGTGCCTGCACAGAACTGGCATTTTGCACCCTGTCTCCAGCACTGTGATGCCTCCTTTATTCTCCCTGTCTCCGTGTCCGTTGTTGTGGCCGTATCAGTCCATCTCAAGCGTCTGTTATATTTAGAGTCGAGGCGCTATCAGGGTGTACAGCCGGCCGCCTGTGATTCAATTCTGACAGATCTACGGCTTTCAAAGCAATCTCCTCTCTTTTTGTCTCGCTCATTTTTCTCCCTCCACCCCCTCTCTCTTCTTTTTCTCTCACGTATCTCACCAGCCTTTTCCCTCCTCTGCTTCCTCTTGCCTCTTTCAGGTTATTTTCACCTTCACACTGCAAACCAATCCCTCTTCATCTTTGTTTGCATTGTGTCTTTATTATACACTTTAAGCACCCTATTTCCAGGCACATAACGTACTTATTTTTGCCTTTCATGTTCACATGTTCAACCAACTACTTCATAGATTTTTCTTTTTTTCTTTTTCAGCTCTCCTATGGCCCCCCCTTTACTTTCTTCTTCATCCACGAGAAACGAGAGCTTCATCACTTTAAGCAAATCCTTGCTGAAGCGAACATCAAACAACGTGGCATCTAATTTGGGAAGAGACGAGCAATTATCTGCTATTACATCCTTGAGCCTGTGCGCAAAGGCAACCCTAATCTCATTAATCATGAACAATGGGGGCGGCAATAGACAAGCATGTTTATGCAGATTCCCTCCACACAGTAATCTCCTTCATGCTTAATAGCAAAACAGTCGTGCCTGAGAAAACAATCTGCCCCCCCTCTTTTTCAACCACTTGACTTGCTTTTATTTGCCCCACGTCATCTTCAGTGTGAACCAGAGTGCCCAGAGCCTGTGAAAAAGTATTGATCCCCTGCAGATCCCTTTCGGTTTGAGGATAAATAACCCAGAGACTGTGTGGGACTTTTGGGTTTACACCCCACCACCTCCTTGGCGGACTGCACAGAGCTCATTCCACCTCTCCATCGATTCTGTCTATTCTTTGTGTTTTTATGCCTTTCATTTGCATTTTTATTGTTTCAGCGCTTGCCTCTCTCTCTCTCCCCTCCATAATGTCTGTTCACATCTATTTTTTCATTTCTCCCCCTCTTAACTTTGCCATTGCTGTGGTGTTTTTTGTCTTTGTTTTGCATTCTAGCCTTCAGTCCAGAACCATATGTTATCCAGGACTAAATATAACCCAAGGGCATTATAAGATTACATCCCTGCATCCTCTTTCTCCTTCCTCCTCTCTCCAGCGCTCCTCTTTCTTTCCCATCTCTGTGGGTCTTGACATTCTCTCTTGAGTTAGTTTAGGGTGGAAGAGGGGCCCTGTTACAGGGCCACAGCGTGTCATCTACATTGGATTAGTCAAATACAACTTGATCAAGTGTTTGCTCTCGACTTTAAGGTACGTTGTTATTGGGGCCAACAAAATCAATGAAGAGAGGCCCTGTTGCAAAGTCTGAATCCACCGCCAGCTTTGTTGTTTTAGCAAAGATTTAATGACCATCCATATTTATTTCTCAGTCTCTTTACGAAGAATCAAGCAGAAAAGACAGGGGTAAGGGGAATTGTTGATTTTATTTACAGCCTAATGCAATAACTTTAACCGGTCAAACTGAGTGGATCGAAGTCGAAGATCAAATATATGGTTTGATTTAACATAAGGTTTCTCCTTTGGGGAGATTGTTTTGAAATGTTCTTCAGTAATCTGCGATGATCATATCTCAGCCTTTTCACCCTGTTCCCCTTCTGAAAAAAAGTGGTTTATTGGCTGCTACACATCCACAAAGACCATTCCTGATCGAGCTTCATTGGACTGTAGTAGGTCAACTTGACATCCCGATGAAGCCTCCAGATCCTGAGTCTGGTCCAGCTGAGTGTTGCTGCATTTCCTCTGTTCTCTGAAGGAAGAAATTTTGAAAAAATTCTTCTTTGATTCTGAGAGTTTTTTTTAATCTTCCACTCTGTTTATGTCCTTCTCTCCTGATTCTTTGAATTTCTTGCTTTGTATAGGAAGATGAATTTTTACCACCTTTGATACTTTACATTGCCAACATGCACATTAATCTTTGTCAGCACAAACTCAGCTAATCAGTCATTTCCGTTTTAAAAAAAAGATAAGTCAAAGTATTAGAAAAGTCCAAGTTTGTCGCAAACAAGCAATGTTTTATTAGACTATCATTAAAAATATGAAATATTTTTGTGACATATCTATATATATATATTGTATATGTTGCAAAAAAAAATAGTTTTGAAGCAAAGCAGCAGAAAAATGTACGAAAACTGTGGTACAGTCCATTCATTTAGTGGTTATCAGTGAACGCATGTGTGTGTCTGCAAATCACTGAAAATATAAATCATTTAAAACTTTACATAAAATAAAATTGTCTTAGCATAAAGAAACATGCACATTGTTTTCATGTGTGTTAACTCCAGAGTGTTAATGCGACACAATATTAGTATAACAGAAATAGAACACTGAAAGGTGCCACTTAATGAGTCCTCCTGGTGCAAGATCATTTAAGTATATACTGTATATTTAAAAGACAAAACAGGCAGATATGTCAAACAGAAGAGTAGAGAGAATGGGTAAACAATATCACAACACTCATCAATGAATCATTAAGTGTGCTCCTGGTGTGTCAGCTCTGTTTCGTGGGGTCTGTGCAGCGTTGGGAATCACTGGATATGATGCTAGGAAGAAACAGCAATAAATAGAAACGCGGCTCACTTCACGAAGAGATGAAATGATTTTATGTGTTTCGGGGGCTGTGGGAGGGGTTGACAGAGGAGAGTGCGTGAGTGTGTATTTGCCCAGAGAGAGAAGCCAAACGAGCGCAGTATGTTTCCCCTGCGTTGTGGGGAGCTGTCTATTGTCACTGGTGCTGAAAGTGGATTAATGATTCCCACTTAAAAGGGGGCGGGGGGCGTTAAATTTGATAAGCAGGAGGGAGGAAGAAGAGGAAACAAGGCTCACAAGGCTGCTTTATTACTGCAATCCCAGAGGCTGAAGTGGCGATTGAAAACAAAGTTTCTGGGAAACTTGGACTGTAAGAGCGGGCGATGCCTTATTTGAACACTAAAGCTTAATTTCTTTCTCTCTCTCTCTTTCTCTCTCTCTCTCCATGCACACCTCGTTCTCAAGCTGTCACTTACTGGGACTCAT
>KV751335.1:6069479-6079627 GCA_001698575.1 Mola mola
AATCAACATTATTCCTCAGTAGTTGCTACAACTGTACACATCACCCTTGTTCTTAAACATCCGCACCAGTACACATTTCATCCAGAATCATGTTGAACACTTTTGTCAAAAACTCCACTGCCCTATCTTCTAGACACTTCCGTACGTCATTAGATCCCTCTCATTTTCCTCATTCATTAGCTCCTTAAAATACTCCTTCCATCTTCTCAGCACACTGTCCCTAGTTGTTAGTATATTTCCATCCTTGTCCTTAATTATCTTAACCTGCTGCACATCCTTCTCACCTCGATCCTTCTGTCTCCTCAGACAATACAGATCCTTTTCTCCTTCCTTAGTGTCCAACCTCTCATACAGCTCATTAAATGCTTTCTGTTAAGCCTTTGCCACCTCCCTCTTGACCTTACATGGCATCTCCTGGCATTTCTGTTGAATCTCTTATGTTCTCTTACCATCCCATTTTATTCATCACCTATCTCTTCCTCTGAATACTCTCCTGTACTTCCTCGTTCCACCACCAAGTCTCCTTCTCATCCTTCCTCTGTTCAGGTGACACACCAAACACCTCCCTACCTGTCTCCCACGGTTGCTGTAGTTACCGAGTCATTTGGCAGTTCTTCACTACCACCAAGAGCCTGTCTCAACCTATGCCTGAAGTTCTCACAGCAATCTTGCTTTTTCAGCTTCAACCAGTTGATCCTCTGCTCGGCCTTTCCTCTTCCTCACCACCAGAGTCATCCTTCACACTACCATCTGATGATGTCTGGCTAAACTCTCCTGTCACCACCTTGCAGTCTCCAATGTGTTTCAGATTGCATCGTCTAAACAAAGTGTAGTCCATCTGCATGTTTCTGCCACCACTATTATATGTCAACCTGTGTTCTTCTCTCTTTTGGAAGCAGGTATTTAACACAGCCATTTCTATTTTTTATGCAAAATCCACTACCATTTGTCCTTCCAGGTTCTTTTCCTTGACACTAAACCTGCCTATCACCTCCTCCTCACCTCTGTTCCCTTCACCAACCTGACGTCCGCTCCAATGGCCACTCTCTCCTTCCTGGGAATTTTCTTAACCACTTCATCGAAGTCATTCTTATCTTTCTCTTTCTCTTCTCTTTCCAAAACCGACTTGTGGGGCATAACCAATGGCAACATTCATCATCACACCTTCAATTTCCAGCTTCACATTCATGACCCTGTCCGACAAACTTTTCACCTCTACAACATTCTTTGCGTACTCCTTCAGGATCACACCTACTCCATTTGTCTTCCTATCCACACCATTAAATAGAGCTTGAACCCTGCTTCAATGCATCTAGCCCTGCTGCTCTTCCACTGGGTCTCTTGCACACACAAAACATCAACATTTCTTCTCTGCATCATGTCAGCCAACTCTCTACCTTTACCTGTCATTGGGCCAACACTTAGAGTTCCTACTCTCAATCCTACACTCTTGGCTTTCCTCTTCTCTCTCCTAATGTGTTTCCTTCCTCTTGTTTCTTGACTAACAGTGGCCCAATTTCTGCCGGTATCCTGTTTGTGAACAGCACCGGCGGCGGTCGTTGTTAACTCGGGCCGGATCCCGTATGAAATTTGTTTTCGTGATTCCCATGTTTTGATTTGTTTCAGTTTTTATGCTGGATGCCCTTCCTGACGCGACCCTTACCATTTATCCGGGCTTGGGACCGGCACTTGAAATACACTGGTTTGTTACCCCTAGTGGCTGGTTTCACCACATCACTTATGGTGCAATCAATCTCTTAAAAAGAAAATTACAGACAACTCTATGTTGTCTAGATGAAGTACAGAAATTCACGAAATTTTGGCCTGATTCTTTTTTACACTAGTTAAAAACATGCTATTTCATGCAGCAGCGTGTGTACCAGCATGTTTGAAACAGCTGGTGAATCACTCTGCTGGTGAAGCCTCTCCATAATTCTCATTCTCATAATTAGCAGAAGATCCTTGCACTCTTTTGATGAGTTAAGTTTTCTGAGTCTAAGTTTGCCAGTTGAAGACATTTCTCTGAGTACAGCTCAACATTGTCACTATGTGCCATTGATGTAGGTCATGTTAATCAAGTATTTATTTTCCTGTCTGAGTCAGAGTTCTGATTTTAGTGTGTGCTGATTATTTTGGCACCAGATGGATCCTGTATTTTTTTTTTCTTTTTGTCATCTTGATCCTCTTCCTTCTCAAAATGTACAGTCCCATCTCACTGTTGCTTAGCAGCTATATTTTTTTGTGATGTATGAGCATTTCAAGGAGACGCCATAATTATGAAGATTTTTTATGTTAAACAAATAAACGAATGAAAGATTAAATAAAATGTAAATGTTTTTTATTAACACTAATATCAATCAATTAGTCAATCAAATTTTATTTGTATAGCCCAAAATCACAAATTTTAATTTGTCTCAGAGGGCTTTTATAAACTGTACAGATGTGACAGCTTCTGCCCTTAAAAAATAACAAACCTCGGGAAGAACCACAGAGGAGGGATCCTTCTTCCTAGGACGGACAAATATGCAATAGATGTCACATGTACAGAACACAACAAAACAAGAAAGAGAAAGTATTTACAGTGTCACTGATACATGTTAATATTAAAATATTAATAAATATTAAGTCTATGAGTCCAACAGCATGTGAAATCCATAAATTCAGTGGTATGTGCAGTCCATTGGTCTAGGAGCAGATGTAGTCTATCGGTCCAAAAGTAAGTGTAGTCCATGGATCCAGATGGTGCTAGGCCATCCAGACTATTCACACTATCTCTCATCCTTCCTGGAAAAATGCTGGTAAGTCATTCAGATACATGATCCTGAGCCACATGGTCACCTCTCCACCAGTCAGCAGGCGACGGACAGATGAACCACATCCACATACCTGAAATGGGAGCCGGTTCCGGAGAAGAAGGGCCTGGTAGCTGAAGGCTCTGCCTCCCAGACTGATTTTGGAGATCCTAGGAACAACAAGCAATCCTGCGTTTTGGTAGCGAAATGATCTAATTGAGTAGGGTATGGCTTTGTAGGTGAGGAGAAGCCATATGATAAGCTAAAATACACTGTGTGCACAATTACTTGGCAAGTTGTATTTTTGAGAATTCACTTCATTATTGAGCAACTGCAGTGCTCTCGGGTCAATCCAAAATGTTAATAAACCTCAAACCCGAATATTTAAGAAAGTAAAAGTGAGGTTTTGGCTTTCTCAGGAGGAGAATATCTATGTGTGCACGATTATTATGCAACTAAATAAAAAGTAAACATTTTCCCGTTTATTTTCATCTGTTAAAGTGAGAATAATAAGCAAACAACTCAAAATTTACAAATAAACATTACTGACATTTCAAAAAAAGAAAAAAAAAAAGACCATTTTCGCCATCTTTCTTTTCAATAACAGTCATAAGCCTTCCATTCATGGAGTCAGTTTCTCTATCTGCTGACGATCAACTTTTTGTGCAGCAGCAACCATAGCCTTCCAGACACTGTTCAGAGAGGTGTACTGTTTTCCTTCACCGTAAATCTCCAGTTTAACCATGTCATTATTCTGTCATCTTTAATGCCTTTACTGGCTAGCCAGGCAGTTGAGTACTTCAACATAAGCAATGAAGCATTGTCCTGCATAAAAATCATGGTCTTCTTGAAAGAAGCAGATTTTTCCTGTACCACTGCTTGAAGAAAGTGTCTTCTAAAAACTGGCAGTAGGTTTGGGAGTTGATTTTGAGTCCATCTTCAACCCTGATCCAGCCACAGGCCCAACCATCTGGTCTTTCAAGAGTCACTCTTATCTCATCCGTCCATAATAGTTCTGAAAAATCTGTCTTCGGATATTTCTTGGCCCAGTCTTGATGTTCGAGCTTATGTGTCTTGTTCAGTGGTGGTCAGGTTTCAGGCCTCCAGGAAGAGTGCTGCATCCCTCTGAAAGACTTTTTTTTTTTTTTTTTTACAATTTTTGACTTTGCAGTCAGTTAAATCTCTTTTTTGGCCCTGACTAATAATTATGCACCTTAATGTAGGATGTTGATCTCCTTAGGCAACACCCTCCCTCATTACACTAATACACTTCACCTGATATGCTTAAATCCAATAAACATTCACGATTATACAGATTGGAGTTGGAAAATATGCATAAAAATGATGATATTGTCAAAATACTCACTTGCCTAATAATTGTGCACACAGTGTAGTATGATAACTGTCAATGTCTTTTACACTATTGTATGCATTAACCCACAGCCTTCTTTGGCAACATAAGGAACATTAAGGAATTTTGCTCAACAGGTGTTCATAACAGGGAATGGAAATACTTTCTCTGTTAAAGGACAGTAACTGTCCTACTGGAACTTTCCATCCCTTGCCCACGAACTCCTGGTCAATGATGTTGTGACCTCATCAAGTCTGATGTTCATAGACAGCTGATGTCATTTGTTTCCTGGGGTCTTTGGCATTTCATCGATGTAGTGACTACAACAGCTTTTGCAAAGGATGCTGTCCACCCAGATATTCTTTGGGTTCTGCTAAGCAGCGATCACTAAAATCATTGCGTAAAGATCTTGTACTAAGGTCCAATGACTCAAGCTAGTGGGTTACATTTTCTCCCACCAAGAATTAATCTCTTCACTCCAACAGCTTGCTTTGTAGTTTTTGTTTTTAGACAATTGTCCATTTTTATTACATCTTTGAAACCAAGACACAATGACAGATCTTTTTGTGTAAACCCAACATCCATTTAGGATCGTGGGAGGTCATTTTCTTTCAGCGCCTACTGTGTTTGGGATACAGAGTTTTTGAGCAACTTAAATTGAGTTATGGTCTGTTCTGGTTGACAAACCAAGCTCACTACAAAAGTCATTAGTAGCAGTTCTGGAGCTTTTGAAGTTGACCCAATTGCAGATTCACTGTATGTATGCAGATGCAAATGTAGATGCTGAATTTTCCTTTGTTTTCTGACTGCATTAAGTATGAGTAAACAAGAGTATGAAACCTTGGCAACGGTAGATGATAAACAAATCATCACATGGTCCATAAAGAATCCAATGTTATCAAGGCCATGATATTATATTTATAGTATTTACTGTGTCTTTACTCATTTTGTTCCCTTCCAATAATGTGATTAAGTGGCATTATCAACTTCAGTGTTTAGAAATTGCCAGCTTTGCAGAGACTCATCGAAACAGCCTGTTTGTCAGCTTTTCGATTGCGCTCATTTTTACTTATTCTGTTCATTCTGTGGATTTTTAAATGTTTGATAGAGCAATGGCTTTCTCAGCACTGATAGACGTGTATGTAAACTCTCCACCGAAGTTAAACATCCCCACTACAGCGAATCACGCTTTCTTATCTCGTCTGCTCAGTCGAGCTTTCAGAATTTAATCAGCATGTCTTGTGTGGTGCCGTCATAACGTTTATTTGGGAACCTGTGTCTTTTGGCTGATCTATTGGCACTCTTCCTCACTCATGGGTGTTTGTGTATGCTGGCATGTACATGTCTTGTTCTAAGGGAAACGGGTATTGTCCCATTTTGAATAGTCTCTTTCTGAAGACCTTGAAAATGTGAAAGAGGAGGTGTCAGTCTCTCTGCTATGTAGCACTACTTCTCCCCACTCTCCCTCGCCACCTCTGTTCATTTTCTTCTTCCCTCTCCCTCTACACCTCATTCCTCTTCCTTCCTTCTTTCCAGTTTTACTTGCATTGATCTTTGCTGTGGAGACGACTGCAGTCAGTAGATTTTAATGAATGGCTTGGCCTAATGGCTCGATCATTGGCCTTGATGGCCCCGGCTCAGCATTGGCGATGGCTTGACTGTAAATTGTTTTCTTAACTAAAGCCACGTGAGGAATTTCAATGGAGGTTGCAGTCGATGGTGCCAGAGCAGCCTGCCAATCTCGACAGTGGGTTGTTACTCGGAGGGTGGCGAGGGGTTAAGCGTGATTGACAGAGGAGTACATCTGTGAGGTGGACTGTGTCGTGGACTGGCGTCATTGCCCTGAATATATTGTGCTGTGTTGCCCGGTTGTGTGTCAGTACGATTAATGAGCAGACAACAAAAAAACATGCCAGAATACAGCCCGACATTTGCGACGCGGCGGTCCTGCGAAAGTGGCGGTGTCAGATGAGCAGGGCTTTGTCCGCGACCCGCCAGCCAGCAGAATAATTACACACACACACACACCACCTGTCAGACTTCCATGTAGCGATAAAGCAGCAGACACACTCTACACAGTTAGAGCGTCTAGCCCTCCTTAATCTCCCCTCACCTCTTGCTCTCCCCATCCTTTCCCCCCACTTTGCCGCTCCTGCTGTTTACGAATCCTCCCTATTTGTCTCTGTCCCTTTGCCACTCCTCCCATTTTGCTCCTCTTCCCTCCAGGCATTTTCTCATTCCCTCTTCGTTGTCCTTCTCTCCTCTCTCGCATCCACACCTCTCCTTCTCTGTTCCTGTGCAACAGTGTGCAAGCCCTCTTTCCCCATCAAGATAGACAATGTGAAAGAGTGACTAAAATGAATAGTAGGGGAAACAGAGACAGGCAGATACGTAAAGAGGCACAAAGGGAATTGATAGCATGACAGGCTGTTGGCAGGGTACGCACAACCATAGAGAGAGAGAGAGAGAGAGAGAGAGAGAGAGAGAGAGAGAGAGAGAGAGATAGATGGGACGTAAAATAGGCAGCTTCAATGACAGCGGAGACAAAGGTAGCTTCAGAGTGCATGTGCGCCCTCGATTTCATTCACTTTCACTCACTCACACGCACACACACTCTCGCTCTCTCTCTCTTTCTCACTCTCTCACTCACTCATACGGACACATGCACACACCCTCGAGCAGAAGCAGCAGATCAGTGTGGGTGTGAGGCAGCATGAGAAGTGGTATCTGTACTTGCACACATGCAGCCGGCTGATGGACTGACTTAATTACCTGACACACACCTTCTGTACGCACGCTCGCCACAACACTGCTTAAACGCAGGCGCAGACACACACACACGCACACACAAACCTGTCCGCGGCCAGAAGTCAACATGGGTTTGGTGATGGGAACCTTTTCCATTCAATCCAAGCCAGTCACCTACCACAAAGGTAAGAGATTCTCATATTTTTTTTTTTTTTTTGTTAAACAGGATATTTTTCCTGCAACACCCTCAGCGTGTAGGTGTGTTTTCTTCAGTGAGAGCACCTGTATATGACTCTCATATGTGAGTGGACCCTGTTATCCTGCATGTTTGTGCCTTGGCTTGAAATCATGTATGTTTGCTCTCAGACTCATGAATATTGCACAGCAAATGCATTATGGGAATGAGCAAAATGTAAACGGAGCGGGGATGTAAAGTTGGCAAATGTCACTCATTATTGGTTTATGATGCAATCGCCAAGCCATCTGCCCCGTGGATTTAGGAATAGAAAAAGGAAGTGTGTGTGTGGCCGTGCCATTGGGGGATTTCTATAAAAGGTGATGGTATTTATCCCCGTCTGCTCACCAAATCAACCTGCCTCCTGTTTGTCCTGCTCCTGCTTGACTGGCAGAAACAGGCGCTGACCCTTGACTCTTGCATGATGCTGATTTTATCAGTTGTATTGCTTTTATTGGTGAAGATAATAAAGATTTTTGTATGTAGTGTGTCATCTGTGGCAGTGATGTATGTGTGGTGCAGTCCGTCAGCCTCCTGCCGTGGTCTGTCCCGTGTCTGTTGACCTCAAACCTGACGGTTATGGCCTGCAGAGACAGAAGAGACGGAAGACAGGACTCAGATCATGTTTCACCACACTGTCATATGTAGAAAGATGCAGAAAACCATTATTTTAACCTATTAAACACCAGTCAATGACACCATATGACAACCAGTGTGGTAGAGAGAGAGAAATGGCGTAAATAATGTGCTGTGAATCTTTCTAGGCCCCTTGTTGCTCAGAGAAAATGCGTGTCAGCTGGGTGCAATTTACTTGTTTCCTGTCAAACACTACAGTGAGACCACACGGAGAATTTCAAATAGCGGTAAAAACACTTTAGAGACCTTGCAAATGCTTTCCTGAAATACAAGCATATATAGCATCCTGTGTGGGTTGTTTATATTAGTTCCTGATCTGCGCCTTGTTTCACTGCATGGCAACAGCTCTCAGCTCATACTTCAGATCTGTGCTAAAACAGACACTTGAGGCACATTTTCAAGGTGTTTGTTTTTTCCGTAGCCTAACGTATAAAACGTATTGAAAGGTTACTGAGACATCAGCGCGAACGTGCCTTGTCCGTGTTCTCCTGCAACCCATTTTCTAGCTGGGAGAAGGCAACAATCCTTACGAGGCAAGTGAGATTTATTTTTAGCGAATTTTGTGCGTTTAAAAGCTCCCCCTCCAGTTAGGGTAAAGTCTAAATAACAGCCACTTTGAAGTTGGCATTGTTGGGATGTGAGGAAGAGGGCGACGGATGAGTAAAAGTGGGAGAGAAAATTTAAAAAAAAAGTTGAGAGAGGAAGCGAGCTCGCTCCTCGGGGGGCTGCAGTGTGAGTGTCAGCGAGCATGTGTGTGGTTGTATTTCACCATCTGCTGCAGTGTAAAAAACAAGAAAGTGGCCTAGTGAAAGCAGGGCAGGATTCACGTTGCAAAGACGGTTTGCCGTCCAACATGGGGCAGCAACCAGCTGGGAGGGAGCCAAAGAGTTTTGGGGAGAAAGAATATTTAACAGTTATACAGTCTGAGTTTGTGTGAGGCAGATGGTGTGGAATCAGACGGACTCTTGGCTCAGACAACTGTAGATGCCATGGATATAATCAAACTTGTGCCTTTGTTGAGGGTTTATCCACTCTAAGCCAGGCGTGGCCTTACTCGATATCCTCACGTTAAACAGTATTTTAAGGATTTTTTTTTTAAATGTAAAAATTGGTTATTATGATTCCTGTTAACTGACTATACCGCTTTCTCCCGCAGTACTGTCAGTGACAGTGATTCATAACGTTTCTATAGCGTCAAATAACGAATTAAGCTCACAATGATCAGGAAAACAAATACTTGAACTACCTAAAATGACAGACACCATCTTTGGGAAAAAATTATTGGAGAAGTACTTTAGTAATTTAGTAATTTTAGCCCAAGTTTAGCCCAGCTGATAGAATGATCAGTCAATGATCAACATGCTTTGGTTCATTTTTTTGGAGCTCTCATGTTGTTCATCTTTATAAACAGTTATTGCAGATTTTAAGGGGTACTTCAGTCCATACTACAGATGTGCCATTTCACCTCCTGGCCGCTGCTGACGTGCCCTTGAGCACAGCTTGTTTGTGATTTTGTTAGCTGAATACGCCAAACTTGGTTTGAGATCAATCATCATTTTGTCTCGAGCAAAACAAGACTCGCAGTCATGGATAATCACATTTTAGTTCGGGAATCATTAACTGAAGTTGATGATTCATAAAGAGATCACAAGAGACAGACAACCTTTTATCAGTTAATTGCTTTTTTTATTTGTTTGTTTGTTTGTTATTCTTTTACGCTTCATCCGTTGCCTAACAATTGTTAGACCAGAATAATAATTTGATTTCAGGGCACAAAACAGGCTTCCTGCATATAGAGCAGAGTGCAGTTACATAAATACTAAAGAATTTATTACAAAACTGGATCAGAAAACTCCCTGCTCTATTTGTACTATTGTGGAGCTTATATAGGGAGGTGTGTTGTAGTGTGCAAGATGTCTTAATAGAAGCAGACAGCAACCTGCTTTTGAAAGAGAGGCATTTTAAAACAGTAGTTCCTGAGGAGAAGGGGTTTACTCAAAGCGTTTCATTGGATAGGAAAAAAATCAAAGGCACATTGTATTACGCAAAATAAATGCTTGACTAGGGAAATGAAAAGTGAAATTTTCTTTTTCCTTTGTTCCTCTACGTTTCTGGGTATTTTTAGTCTTTACTGATAATGAGCAAAGTTAGAGACACACAATTGCAAGTCCTTTGTTGCTAATATGACAAAGGATCGTTCTATTTTCAAAGGAATGGAGGTCAAGAAATACATCATGGCAACAGGTAAGCAACATCCAACATCTTCCATGATTAGCCCCCTGTGGTTCTGGATGTAAAGCAGGTCAGGTGTTAAGGGCAGGTTGCTGGTTTGAGCCCAAGCTGCGACCTCTTGTCTGCATTTCAAAGTGTCTTTGAGTAAGACGTT
>KV751335.1:6083646-6101234 GCA_001698575.1 Mola mola
ATGGCAACAAAATACACACAATCGCAAAAACAAACACACATACGCAGAGAGACACTTTGTGCTCCACAGACAGAATTTGAAATGATTACTTGAAGGAGAAACATTTCTGTCAGTGTGCGGATGCAGGCCTGTCAGAGACCAGAGGGAGATGGAGCGGGATGGAGATTTAAGATTGGAACAAGTCAGGAACAGTGTTTGAAATGACAGGAACACTGGGCTGATGCGTTTGCAGAGATTTATGGGGAGAGATAGCCGGATAGAGATGTACAGGCGTGGGCTGTTGGCTTGGAGACAAATTCATAGATAAGAGAGGAGACGGAGATGGATAGATATGGTTTAAGGCCAAAGATGAAAGAGGGTGCAGGGAAGATCACTGTGATAGACTGCAAATTCCTTCAGGCACAGTACAACCAGCACACCATAGAGGAGTCAGAGTGAAAGATGTGTTGTGTTGTGTTGTGTGTTTTGGGATGTGTTCAAGACTTGCCTGATGTGCTCGATGGCTCTTATTAAACATCTCCACAAATGTAAAAAAAAAAAAAAAAAGTTATGTGTGTGTGATTGTTTGTTTGTTTGTTTGCATTTTGCACATGTAATGTATTATCTCTAGCCATCTTCCAGTTTTTCTCATTGTACTTTCATTATGTGAAACCGTATAGCTTGTTCTCATTGATCCGGCTGTAATTAAAATGTAATTTTATCTAGTGTGTGTGCAGCTCTTACAGGCCGGAGAGCTCTAGGATAGGAGTTATCTATCCGTTCTATTCCTACCCTGTTAAATCTCCGTCTTCTCATCCCTCGGCTTTTCCTACTTTTAAACTCTCACTTTACATCATTCATTCCTCTGCTTTCTGCTCTCTTGCTGCCTGCCCGTCTCTCTTCTGTCTTTTATTTGTGCGCTGGGAGCCACCTCACCACACACACTTCATTCTGTTATCCATTCTGTTGGCATGCATACGGGGGTATTATAGATGGCTGAACGGGGATGATGGATGGACTGAACTGAGGTGTTGATGGATGGATGTGGCCTTTGCGTGAGTAAGCCCTGACGTTGCGGGAAAAGTGCCAGGGTCTTCCTATTTTTTTGTCACATGCACTTGTTTCCTCTTCCCTCCATTTCAAGTTTACCTCAGAGATCAGGGTTTCACTCTGTATCTGCATATTTGTCCTCCATCCAAGGAAAACAGATGCATTTAGGTATGAAATGTAACAGTTTGTGTTTTTTCTTTCGGGAGTGATTTACAGAGCAGTGTTCAATGGCTAAACTCCTATTTATTCATAATTTAAGGATCTCACATTTGTGCGATTACATACTGAATCACTCAGTCCCCCCCCCGGGTGCTTGGTTTGTGGGTGAAGGTGGGAGGAAGAGAACAACCCTTAATGGAAGAACAACGGAATTGGAGGGAGGGGTATAGAGAGTGTGGGAGAAAATAAAGGAGAGAGAGAGAGGAGGAGGAGCACTGTGAGATGGTGTGAGAAGGCATGAAAGGGGGAATGATAGTAATAGGGGTTCTGCTGAGATTGGAGGGAGGAGGATGAGAAGAGGGAAGGAGACGAGGGAGTGGGAGTGTGTGTGCGCGTTCCAGCCTTCCAAACACGTGACAAACTGACACAGACCTCAGACGTGCCGCTGCCGCGACGACTGCGAACATGGGGGCTGTGGTGGGCACGCTGACCATGCAGACCAAGCAGAGGAGGCCGTCCAGGGGTGAGGGAACGCACATAAACACACACATACACGAATAGGCCCATTTTTCTCTCTTTTTTAAGGGACGCTTGCATGCACACGTATGGACAAACGTGCGTCCGTCAGACGCACACTCTCACTCATGCCAGTGGAAGTGCACACAACCTGTACACAGGCTGCAGACTATAGATAATAACTGCTGCTATTTCATTCAAGACGCAGTGAAAGAACGAGGGCACATGGTTAGTAGTGAGCGCGTGTGCATGACAAAAGGTGGGAGAGAGAGCAAAATGGAGAGAGAGTCCAACAGGTGCTCCCAGAGGCAGAAGAGTCATTTCATTCTACAATAAAGTTGTAGAGCGACAGTGTGTGTGCACCCGAGCTTTTTTTTGACAGAGCTAACCGAGGGAGGAGAATCACACTGTGTTTTAGGTTGTGTGTGCGTGTGCGCGTGTGTTTTTTTTATTCTGTCAGGCAAGCAGTGTGTGCAGGCGCAGGCGGCGATGCTGGTAAACACACACACACATGTCGAAGGTATTTGTCACTCCGCTCACACACTGCTTTTCCGTCTTGCTGTTACCTTGGAAGCACGGTAGCCATGGCAACAAAAGATGTCAGTTTTGGGGTGGGAGGAGTGCTGGGGTGGGTGATGAGATTGGGGTGTTCCTCAGTAAGTCAAGGCCATGCTTGAGAGACGGTGATAGTGAAGGAGGCAGAAATGCAGATGAGGCGAGGTGGGAGATTTATGGCAACCTGTTGCCAGTGAGAAATGTTTCACTTGCTTATTTACTCAGTCGAATAAAACCACATAAACCTCATTTTTACACATTTAACAAATCCAAACTGGCTGCTCCAGTGGGCCGATCAGTTCCAGAGTGAAAATACCCCTGTTAATAATGTGCAGTCATATAAACTTATTTGTAAAGGCAGGCTATTATCGGTTTTCAGTATAAATTAGACCGTACCGTAAATTTTCCAAGCGAGTGCATATGACGCTTTTCAACAAGCCTTTCTTTCTTTTTCCACAAGCTCACGCACCTCTCCCACAGGATTTTTAAACAGGCAAGGCGTAAATTTGTTGCTATTTTGAATAATGGTGTGGCAGATAGATGCACTCACGTTGTGGAAACATGTCTGCTGCCTCCTGCCAATGAAAACAGCAAAATTTCCCGATAATAGGATGTACAGCTGGAGCTATTCGGAGGTGGTTGTTTGTAATTCTGGTGTTGTGTTGTGGTACTTGAGTACCGCTCTCTCCTGCTCTAATGTGTTGGGTATGCAGGATTAGTGCAGCAGAGCTTGTTTGTGTGCAGCCGCCTGTTCTGTGGCGCTGCAGATAACTTGTTATCCAGGATCGTGACACTGACGGCAACACTGAAAGCGATACGGCGTGAGGCTGTAATATTAGATCCCTAACATGATTGATCCTCTGAGCGTGAGCTCATCACCGTGTTCTGAAGAAGAAAAAGAAAATTAGAAAAGAAGCGCCTCATCACGTTTGAATGTTTGCACGCATGCTTGTCTGGGCTGTCTGCCTTCATCATGCCTGCTTGTTGTTTTCTGTCAAGTGTCATTGGTGCCAACCGCCTCTCGTTGGTGGGAGTTTCCTTTTACCTGTTCTCCTGGCTGTCTGCTTTTGTCTGACTGGCCAACCACTGTTTTCCTACTCAGACAACTCGTCGCTCTCGCAAAATTTTCACCTGCCATTTTTTTCACCCTCCTTCCTTTCTTCCTCCCTGCGGCAGTGTTGACAACCTTCTCTTATACCGCTTTCTTTTTGATTTCAGTTGCTTCCCTCCCCAGCCTTCAACCTTCCGTCCTTGTTTTTTGACATCCCCCCATTTCACATCTTTGACACTCCTGTTTCACCCTGCTGCTTACCTCCGCCCTGTTGTCTCCACCTTTTTCTCCCACTTCTCTTCCATGCTTGTTTCTCTTCATTTTACTTCTGATTTTCCCCGCTGCACTCAATCATGCCACCATCACAATCTGCTCCTGGCACCCACGTCTCCATCCCTCTCTCCCTCTTTCATGCCATCCGTTCTCTCTCTCATTTGCTCCCTCTCTGCATCACCCACGCTCCCATTAGCTGCTGTGAGTGCTTATTAAGTCATCTCATCATTCTCTCCTCTTGGCATTTTATGTGTGTGCTTTTGTGTGTGTTTCTGCAGATTCGGAGTCTAGACATGCGTTTCCTCAAGAATCGATGTTGCCGTGCGGTTATGTGTGTAAATGAGCTGTATTTGACCCATTCTCCCTAAACACAATTTCAGTGGCACATTGATGTTTAAGGAAGTGGTATTAGGTGGATTTCAGTCTGTGCCTTAGGTACACGCAAACACAACTTCAAGTAAGCAGATGTGTTAATGTTTACGTATGGGAATGTATATTGTTTTATACACAATGGTACTTTAATATGTCACCTGTAACCTCTTGCTATGATACGTCCGTGTTTGTTGTATTTGAGGCTGTGCGACTGATTGCATGTGGCGAAGTGTGTGTTTTTTAGTCAGGGATTGGTTTCCATGTCCACCGGCGTGGTTGTTGACTGTGTGAAAACAGTACAACTGAAGCAGGAGCTTGAATCCGTGGAACGTGCTTGTGTTGCGAAACCTTTCGCACTGGTGTAAATAGAACTGTTGCATCTGAAATCTCTTTTTTAAATCCTTCACCCATTCCGTCAGGGAGCCCATGTGGCCAGTGGAGCAGCTGCTTTTCTTGGAGAGCTCTCTCCACCATTAAAGAGGCCGGTGAGCGCGAGCCCTCCCCATCGCCGCCTGAATGGCAGATTAAGCTAATTCAGATTATGCAAATAACACACTCTCTGGCGCGGATTACAGGACACAGTATGAGAAGAAAAGGGAAAGCGTTGCAGAGATAGAGTGTGGGGAGAGTTTGGCAGAGTGAGAATGAGATAAGAAATGGAGCAGAGCAGAGGGTTCAGCGGGCAGCAGAAGTATGGGATACACGGAGGAGGAGTGAGAGATAACACAACATCACATAGCCAACAGTAACAGGGAAGTGAGGAGTTAAATCCTGGTTCTGGGCTGTAGGAAGTGTGTGTTTTGATTAGAGGTGTTTTTTGTGACACTTTGCTTGCTAGGAGAGTGACAGGCAGTCTTTCTTTAGTGACAGTTCAGGCCACTGCTTGACACACTGGAAGAAGAAACTGGTTCAGGCTCTTGGTCATTGTCAGACTCCACATTTTATGATAGCTTGTGTGAACAGATGGAAGTAAATTCGCCAGGTGGCTTTCTAGGCTAAATTGGTGAAGGTTTTCCTTGCAGATTCAGGTTTGTCTTACTGATAAAATACTCGTTGCCACAGCACCCAGGCATGTTAAACTTACGTGCAAGCTTGAGGTTTCCTGGATCAGAATCTTTACTTACCAAAGTGTTATCGTTTACCCTGCAATCAGATTTTCATTCAAGTCAGAAAAACCAAATGCTTCCTGTGGGAGATGGCAGGAGCGCTTCATTGACTCCCTAATTCCCACGAATGGATTACTGAACAGGCCTACCAGGCACGAGCCCAGTGGGCCGGGGGGCCCAAGGAAGGAGCCTCACTTTGAAGTGTTATTCAGAATGTAGCAAAGGCCTTATCCCTAAACAGCAGCCGGGAATAAAAAATCCAGGTTTCCACCAAGCAGTGAGATTAAGTCTAGTTTGGCACACTTGGGAACAGTAAACTTATTTGAGGCCTGCATTTCCACTGGTGAGCATATTGTTACCTGGTGGGCGGGCTAGCCTGACCATGCCAGCTGCCATCACAGAAACACGACACTGTGTGCCTCTAATAGTAATAATAGAGTTGACAAAAACTGTAACAACAAACAAAGGAAATAATGGCTGTTCATCACACAAAGTAGGCGGGCTCTGTTTGAGAAAAGGCTGCACACCACGAGCAGAAAGATTCCATTAGACGGCCTAACCGTCTAATGGAAGTGGTGATTCTGTCGACCGATCAGCGGTTTGAAGTGGGTCTAGCCCTGCCTTTATGGTATGGGATGGCTCTAGTTGGTACCCTAAGCGAAGGTTGACAAAACTGGCACAGTATGCTTTGCTTTTTAAGCATACTGTTCACAGCATTTGACAATGGAAACGCAAAAAAATGCGTACTGTACCGAACCAAACTGAGGCGCAAGTGTCTGCCACTGTCTGTGTTTGAATTCTTCATACATGAAGTTTTGTTTGACATTGTTAAGTTTCATGTGAAATTGATTGCCTGTTTATGAATGAATCATATACAAATGCCCTCTTTGCTTTGTCATTAATACTGATTGCTGTCCCAGCATGAGAATGCTGAAGGTTGATGACTTAGACAAACACAATACCCATTCCATCATCCCTTTTCAAGTAATGTTTACACTACTAAGCTTTTAAATGACTGGCCAATTAAATTAAATGCCACTCTTGCTACTAGATTTAATTTTACCCTGTGCTGCTGCTTGTGCTTTCACACAACAGTAAATAAAGCAAACTTTCAGCTGACAACTCTGTGGGAAACCTCTTGATACGGCAGAGCCCCCCTGCAGTTCGCAAGTCAGCAGCTTCACTTCAGCATGTCGGGCAATTACAGCCCCTTTATGTGTTCACATTAAGGTAATAGATATGTGCCAGCTGGTCATAAAACAAAAATAGTTCATGTTTATGTCACTGTGAAGCAGGATTTTAAGTGGATTTTGCCTCCACACATGCTTAGGGTGTTTTATAGGACATTTTATTTTATTGTTAAAACAAAACTTTTTTCGGGATTCAGTATTATTATAGTATTATAAATATTTGGAGAAAAATCACATAAGCCAAATCTAAAGAAACACACGTGATAAAATGTGCAGAGCACCTTCCTTAAGAGGTTTGACTGTGAGTTTATTCTGCCCCCTGCTGGTAGATTTGATTATAGCAGGCAACAAACTGTCCATTTCAAGGTACCAGATCTTCTGTGCAGACTATATGAATCAATGCCATATTCATGATTACTACTTTAGTTCACTTGATGTTTTCATTCAAGTCAATTATCAGCTAAGTCATATTAACACCATTTAGTCTTGTTTAGTCAGTAAAGTCGCTTTGTGGTAAATTAAGCCCTCTGTTGTTCAGGGACGACTGTGTGTCTTAATGGAAGCAATTAATCAAGTGCTGATCTGTTTATGAACACACATGCTTACACACACACACAACCTCACACAGGAACACCTATGATGATACAGTAGAAGGTGAGTTGAAGCCTAATTCCCAAAGAGTGAAGGATGCGGTGACTGTACTGGCAGTATAGCCACCGCACAGTAAGAAGGTGTGGCAGTGGTGGGATGATGGAGTGAAGGTCACGGTAAAATGAAAGAGATGCCCCAGCGAATGGAACGGGGGGGATAAAAAGACAGCCACAGAGAGAGGCAAGTGAGTGCTGATCTAACTCTGGGGAGAATTAGGTAAGGTAGTAAATTTATCGCTGTTAGATGGAGAAGAGAGCTGTAGAGAAACAAGTTTAAAAGTTGAGAATACGTTTACATACGTCTTTGTGGAACAAGTAAAGAAATAAGAGTGGAGTCAGAGACACAAATCAACCAGAGGCCATAGGACAGAAGGAGGCAATCAGAATGTAAAGAGAGCAGCAGTGTGACAACAGCTTACACACTATAGCCATCATTCTGCTGGGCTGTGTGGCCATCACATTGCTGCACCTACTGGGAGTCATCTCTGTAGAGGATGAGTCAGCCTCTGTCAGTGTGATCCCGTTGGGTAGAGATTGTGTCTTCACTGTCTCTGAGCAAGTTATTGAAGCAAAGGGATCGAGATCATTCTGGTGGCAGTTTAAGATGTGAGGGATTCAACTACTCAAAGAAAAAAACAGCTGGTAATTTACAAATCACATATGACGTAATTCATTGATACGTTCTGTTTCTGTTTTTTTTTTTTAACTGCATGCATACGTAGCTGAGATTTCAGTTCCCTGCTGACATTGTGTTTGTTTCTAACAATTTGAATGAAAAAGAAAAATATGCGCTGTCATTCAAAAATATTTCCTTTCTGTCTGCAGAATAATTACTTCCTGTCTTACAAAGGCAGCTGAATTAGTAAACACATTTCCCTCTGATCATGAAATCAGTGTTGTTTCTTTTTGAGGAAAATCAACTGATGAGTAAAAAACACTTTTCAAGACTGCACACGACCTGATCCCGACTCTCACATTTGTGTTCAGAGTTTTTGTACATTCACGTTATACGGTTTACTGTATAAATATATGAATTATAATGGATAACTAATCTTATTAATCCATCCAAGATGGGATGTCCTGTGTTCAGGTTGCTGTTTGAGTAAACATGTGTGACTGTGATTGGCACCATCAAGGTTATAACATGGAGCGTTTGAGTGCATATTGTTTAACTTTAGGAGTGCACGAGACAAGCTATAACAATGTTAATGGGTGTGTGTGTGTGTGTGTGTAAGTGTGGGGGGCTCAAAAAAGAGAGCCTGCTCAGCAACTCGGCAGAAGTTACACAAATTCATAACGTAATCTTGCAGCTGAAATGTAGAAAATTAGTGGGCACAGTGTGAAGAGCATTCCCTGATAACATTATACACTGCACTATTTCATTTGGAAGATTGCAATTTAAGATAAATTCCATTTGGTTAAATTGAATTTATATACATGTTGTGGCAGCATTTTTGTGCAGCCATGTGGAAAAAGCCTGCTGATGTGTTAAATGACAACCCTGAAAACTGAATGAAAGCAGGCTGAACTGGTGACTCAGGTTTGATTTTTGCAGTGGGATTGTGTTGTGTTTGGTTGTCTGTCGTCATAGAAATACCAAGTCAGTAGGGCAGAATTCACAGAAAGAATAGGACTGAAGGGGTGCTGTGGCGATAAAGAGTCGCAAAGCATCAATAGATTTGCCACACACCTAGAAGTATTTCTATTTGAAGACTGTTGATTTTGCAGAATCTGGATTGCGAAGGACAGTGTGAACGTTGCTCTGAATCCTTCCAAATGTTTCATGCCGTCCACTGTATCTTCAAATGAGGTGCTGGCAGTTTATTGACCATCGTACTTGCATGCTAACGCTTAGAGGCAGGACATTGAGCTCCATCACCATGCACTCATTCAGATGCGAATGTCAGCTCTCGACAGCGATCTCGACAGACATAATGGTTGAATGTGTGCACATGTATTTGTCCAACAATCTATCCATCACCCTAATGCAAAAACACAACAGGCCAGGCTTGTCAGCGGCAGACCAGACAACCCATATTACTCTGAAATCTTACTTATTACATAAGCACCAGTGATTTTCTTTTTTTTTTTTTTTTTTTTTGTGTCTTGGTGGTTTACTATTGCACATTACGATCACTTTATCACGTACTGAATTCTCATCTACAGTTCCGTTAAATTATGCACAGCTCTAACAGTGCGCATAATAATTACATTGTAGGTTGCTTCAGGGCGCATGTGCGCACTCGTTCACCTGTGTGGATGTGAGAGGGGAGGTGTAGAGTTCAGCGGTTTGTCCTCCCTCCCCTCCCCTCCGGCGAGCAGAGTAATGAGTTGTAAATCAAAGGACAGGTGAGCGGGAGATGATGGATCTGTCAGACTGACCTCTAACTCTCGCCCTCTCCTCTCATTTCTCGCAGAATAAATAAAAAAGTATCTCAAACTTGACACGTAGATTGCTTTTTAGTGCGACTTTGTTTGGCTTTGTTTTGCGGGCTCACTTTTTTTTTTTGTGCATGCCATGTATAACATTGGTTAAGTGATATTTTCTTCCTGTGTGTGTTTTTGCAGACAAAAATGACGATGACTTGGAGATGACCATGGTGTGCCATCGGCCGGAGGGCCTCGAGCAGCTAGAAGCTCAAACCAACTTCAGCAAAAGAGAGCTCCAAGTGCTCTACAGGGGCTTTAAGAATGTATGTGAATGAACATTACACTTGCAGTACTGTGCAAAGTCTTCGGCCACCATTTGATTCATTATGTTAGTGACGTTGTAATAACTGTATATATTTATTTCTCTGTCTCTTTCATGGAATACAATCAGAAATACAGGAAATATGTGACAGACAAAACAAATTCAATAAGCTAAGACTCTCAGCATGTGTTGAACTCTGTAGGGCATATGAGATAAGATTTACTGCACTGATCCTATTTTGTATTACAAAGCTTCTTATTGATTGTTTGAGCTACATTTTGTGTTGAGCATTATACACATCTTGCTCAAGATTGACTCATTGGAAGCTTGCAACAAAGTTGGTGGTGGCATAAGGCTTTACATACCCTGCATACATACAGATTCACCAAGTGTCCATCTGTGACTCACTAAATCAAGTCTCTCTAATTTATTTTTTCTAATATGTGCTGGGATTTGCACACCAACAAATCTAATGATGTTTGAGCTGTACATCCATTTGAGATCCGATCAGAGATTTAGAAAACAATGTGAACCCTTCCCTCTTGTGCAGTGAAGCCAGTTTTGCAGCTTTGATACAGGCTGCTGTAAGTCCAGACAAACACGGAGGAGTCAAACATGATCTGCCTGATCGATTAATTTTGTACCCTGCTGAAATCTATGTTTCCATTCTGAGAAAAAGAAATGAAAGATGCATAATGCAATAAACTACAAACCTTTCCTGTCTTTTTTGTTAAATAATCCTTCAACACACAATGAATTAAAAATAAAGATATTTAAGTTTATATCTTTACACAGTATATATACATATATGTATAAAATATATAAAGTGGTCACCTGTCTCATAAGTCAAGTAGTCATCACTTCAGCACCTGGAAATGTCCACAGTGTGACTCAACGTGTGTCACAGTATCAGGTTGTATGTCTTTTCAGTGAAAAAGTAAAGGTAAAGGTGTGTTACATTCAATGAAGGAAAAAAAAAATATTTGGCAGACTAAATAATTTCGGGGCCCAACTTGTTCTGAGCTACTTGTTTCTGTCTATACTTTTTGTTGTGTGTTTTTGTATTTTTTTTTGTGATTTTCCATTATATATTGTAACTTTTAAATGATATATTTTAAGTTGTTATTAATACTCAAGTACTTTAACAGTATCAGTTTTTGGCCAGGGACAAAACAGGATGAATTTGGAGTACAGCTGAAGTAAAGCTCTGTGTAACAAAACTAGACTCAACAGTGACACCCTGGATTGAAGGTCAGAATGTGCAACTGCAGCCTGCTGTTCTATGGGTGATATTACATAATATCACAAAGACGTTTTCTTCTTTATTTGTGTCTTTGTCCACCTCTATCTGTCCTCACTTTCTGCTCCCCCACAGGAGTGTCCAAGTGGCATCGTAAATGAGGAAACTTTCAAGCAAATATACTCCCAATTCTTCCCACATGGAGGTAAAGAAAGTATGGGTGTTTTGTGATGTTTGTGTCTAATGCCTAATGCCTAATGCATTGCAGGTGTTTTTTTTTTTTTTGCCTCCTGCAGATGCCAGCACCTACGCACACTTCCTATTCAACGCCTTTGACTCAGCACACACTGGCTCCATCAAGTTTGAGGTTTGTTTGATTGACTAGTAAAGTGACATTTCTGTTTTGATTCCCTTAGCTTTTAATTCTTTCACTGTCTCATTTGGTCTCCATCAGGACTTCGTGACAGCTCTGTCCATCCTGCTAAGGGGCTCAGTCACTGAGAAGCTCCAGTGGACCTTCAACCTTTATGACATCAACAGGGATGGATATATCAACAAAGAGGTGTGTTTGTTCATATGTGCACGCTTAACCTTCATTATCAAGAATCATTATAAGCATATTTTAATTGTATATTTAGGACTATCTCACATGTAATATCTGATTTGTATGTGTTTGTATACTGTTTCACAGGAAATGACAGATATTGTGAGAGCGATATATGACATGATGGGGAAATACACTTACCCTGTCTTGAAAACTGAGGCACCCAAACAGCATGTTGATGCCTTCTTTCAGGTAACTCACCCATGTTCTTTATTTAAATTCAATAAAAACCCAACAAGACAAATATTGATGATTTACCTAAACAAGACTGCATGACAGCGATAGCCAGGATGAAAACCTGGATAATTAGCATGTACAGCGATACCCACACTAGCTAGAGCGCAAATACGTTTTTAAACAAACACACAGAACAGAGAGTACTATTAAGATCAGCTCATTGTCACGTTAAAGACAAACGATATTAAATGAGTTTAATACGTTTTAAATTATTGTGGTCCTGCTGTCGAACCAATGTGCATTTGTGATTTTACTGTTATAAACTCATACATGGAGCTGTATATAGTGATATGGCAAGGTGTAAGCAAATAGCTCTTCTTGGGATCAATAAAGCTGTCTGAATATTATCTCAATCCCTGTAATTAAAAGCACCTCTCTTCATAGCGCAACATAATCACGACCTGAAGGTTTTGGGTTTAAGACCCGGAATGAAAATCAGGCATTGTACTGTGTGAATTAGGCACTTAAGTTCAGGGTTTTGCGATTTTGGTTCAGACAATTCTGTTGTTGGATCCTCCTGTATGTCACATTTGTCCTCATCCACATCTTTTCTTCCTCAAAATGCCCCAATTTACCAACTTATTTTTTATTTTGCGAGTTTTTTTGCAAGTGTTATAGTATTTATTTTGCAAGTGTCGCCTTCAAAAACTCCAAAATAAAATTAAATTTAAGCAAAACACGTGTTAGTAAAGACATATGAATGTTGCTTTGTATAGTGTTTGGGAGTTTAATCTACAGTGGTGCATTATATTCTAGAAGTCATCAGATGATTTCAAGTTGCTGTGCTGTGGGAGCCACCTTAAAAAGTTTCTCAAAAGCTCTTTACATTTTCCTAATCATCCCATGATGATGCATCTACTTCTGCACTGTATATGCAGTTTTCATGGGAGAAAACATGTGAACATTTCAAATACATAAAATTGTAGTCATAAATTATCAGCTGCATGTTTGCTTTGATTAATAAAATATCTTCTCTGACAATATTATTGACAGCGTGTGTTGCTCTCCACAGAAAATGGACAAAAACAGAGACGGTGTGGTCACTCTTGATGAATTCATCCATTCTTGTCAAGAGGTATTTTTTTTTTTTTTTTAAACTCTCTTCTTTCATACATAAAACTAGCTGATGCCTTAAGCTTTGCAGGATGACTTTTTCATAGCAAACATTTTGACATGTCATTACATGAAAAAGACAGAAGTAAAATGGAAGTAAGTGAAATTAATTACGATCGATTCAAAATCCACTGTCAGTGCTATTAGGTTGTTTAAATATCGTCATACTTTGCAAGTCTCACTATACTGGCTATTAATGATGGTCTTTGCCACTTTTTAAATCAAGGCGTTAATCTGCACACACCCCTGACTGTAACATTTTACAGACTTCACTGCCCCCTAGTGGCAGTAAATTGAATTAAATGTTTGCTGTTGGACGAGAACTGTTTTCCACACAGCCAGCGTCTCATTTCTCCGTCTTTTTTTGTGCAGGATGAAAATATTATGAGGTCTCTGCAGCTCTTTGAGAATGTCATCTAGACAGCGGCGAACCAGGGGCCAATGCAAGAGCAAGAGAAGAGAGCAAAGAAAGAGGAGGAGTAGGAGAGGAAGCCTGTGAGATGGGAAAAGGAACAGTGTGGCTTGCAATTAAAGCGAATCAAGGACCTTATTGCTCTGTGTGAAACGGTTGAATTGCATGGAAGGCGTCTTGGTGTCAGAAATCCATGGCAACAACCCATCACTTTTTTTGAAAAACGTTCTTAGGACTCAGAGCCTTCATTTGACCTTTCCCTTACTTTGTCTCTGTCTCCCTTGTTTGTTGCTGTCATTACTTGGAAAGTGTTTAAATGTTGATTCTCCTATATTTGGTCAAAAAATTTTCAGAAATGTATAAATTCGCCCACATTAGAAAGCAGGACTGGAATTCCAAACAGCAGCACTGCAGTGAAATCAAACAAATACAAACTTTGTGCATTTGAGTCTTAAATGATGGCTGTTACTCTCATGTATTTCTGTGTTAATACAACAAATGTGAGCAATATTGTGAAGCATGAAAGACAGAAGCCTACAGGATACTTAGTTTATTGTGCCATGAAAATAATAATAATAACTTGGTGGCAATATACTCTTGCATAACTTTAGGAAGCGACTGTATGGTGCATCTCATCCGTTTCATCCAGTTCAGCCCTGTAATGTTTTGCAGAGCTGCATTTGGCCTCAGCCAACCTGTAAAAGTCTTACATCTCATCTTCAGGAGCCCTCTTTTACACTGACTGTGTGTGTTCCTGTGGTGTCAGTCAGTGTTTCAGTGTTGTAATGACTCGACTGTAGATATTTAACTGTTAAAGATTCTCGCTGTATAGAGTCATTCTTGTCTGCGTGTTGCTGATTCTGATTATCTGCCTATCTTTCTGTCAAATCAGAGATAATTGTCATTTCCCTAACGATACATTTAAAACAAGTCAAGATTAAGGGTTTCCTGTCACAAATGCAGATACAGGGACATGCATGTGTTTGTGTAAGTGTGTTGTCCTTGATGTACAGCTTTTTTTGGGGGTTTTTTTGTTGCCTGACTAAAAATTAGTGCAATTTTTTTTCTCGCATGTAGCTTTACCTTGTGAACATCAGTCCAGCTCAGCCGAGTATGTTTCCACTAGAGAGGGGAGTTTCGTCATCGGTTCTGTCTGATAAAAACAGCAAAGGTCGTCTCAGAGCGACCAAACCTTTCACTGTGAGGGGAAGAGGGGAGCTAGCAGGAGGGATTGTGGGGAAAGAACAGAGCGAGACAAAGCCGACAGGGAACTTTTCAGTGACTCTGAAGGAAAGGAAGCCATGTTTCAAACAGGAGCCATCTTTCTGAAGATTGAGCAGGACAAAAAAATACAGTAAATGATTCACCGTTGTGCACACTCACTGTGCGACCAATAGTGTAAAAACAAATTCTTGCCGAGGTGTGTTGCAGGTCAGCTTAAATGTACCCGGACGTACTTCGGGACAGACAGGACGAGAGACATCTTAAAACTGTGCAAATGAAATCATGTGCGTACTGAAATAGTGTATAAAATCATTATATTTATCAATAAACTTTTCAAGAAACAGAACTAATGCCTGTCTGCTTTTGTTTACATTGTCACTCCCTGATTTTTTTCTATTTTGTTGCTTTATTTGGTGTCCTTCATTTTAATGGGACGCCTTATTGAGCAGAGCACAAAAAAAAACCAACAAAAAAAATCAAATGATCAATGTTATTTACACATATACAATGAAAGCACAAATAAAAGTACATCTTTGCCTCGATCCCAGAGGACACGGCCCACAAATAACGTAAGATAATGTGCATATGAAAAACGTCACCACCGTCACTGAACATGCATCACTGCTTTTATTACCCGACTTACAGCCTGTTTTATATTTTCTCCACTTCTCTCCCCTCTAATTTTCCTTTCATTACTGCTCACAAAAGCATTTTCAACCCCATAATGCGACATTTTGGGCATGGTTTTCTCAGAATTGTGGTGGTGTGCCATACTGTGTTTGGACAGGTGAATGTGGTGCTTGGAACAAGTACATTTGTAAATAAGGTTGGAAGAAAGAGAAGAAGAGGAAATGGCTGATCCAGCATCCATTTGTATTTTTGTGAATACATTTTTTTTTTGTTTTGATAAAACAGCAGGAGACTCATTTATAAGACATTTATATGCAGTTACTCCACTGAATGGGTGTCGGAGAGAAGGCCTTTCCTTTATGTAGCCGGTTACTGAATACAGATATGGTTTTGTTGAGGGAAGAAAACTCAGAAAACAGTCAGTGTTGCGTCCCAATGTGGGGATTTTCCTCTTTTGGGTCTATAGGGGTAAATGTCTTTTGGTGTCTTATTCAAACAGAAAGAATACGTAAAAGCATGAGACGGACAACCACTGGTGACAAGAATTTTTAGTCACAAGTTCTGTTTCCTCGTTGGATTGGTCAAAGTCTCATAGTTTCCAAGTACAGAGTTGCAAGTTTCATTCCAAAAAAGCTTCGAGAAGCATCACTCACCGTCATGGCAGGTCCATTTTCACAACCAACCACTCAACCCATCTTTAGCTGGTTTCCGGTCCAACATGTTACTCTCCATTTCATGGATCAAAGTAAGTCCCGCTGTCCTCATGTCGGCTGGATTCAAGTTTTCCATCCTCCCGTAGGGATGATATGTTTAAAGCGCGGGGCCCAGGCCCCTACTCCCTGTCCTCGGCCCAGGGTTGGAGGTTCTGCAGGGCGTACAGGGAGGAGTTGTGGGCGCACAGCGGATCCGACACCGCTGATTCGCCGAGGGACTTCTGGAGGGCGGACTGCTGCAGCTGCAGGATGAGCCGATTGGCCTGCTGACGTTCCGCTTCCCTCTCCTCGGCTGTCTGTCTCCTGCGACCACCACAAGCAAGAACCACGCGCGGTTATGGAGGAGCGAAGTTTAGCGGAAGAAGAGTGGCAATTTGTGAGAATTCGTTGAACGAAACAAAAGTTGGTGAACAAAAGGACGATTTGTCAAGCGATACATATGAATATATTTGACCGTCTATACGCAAATAATGAGCAAAAAAATAAACTTTTTAGAAAAAAAAATAGCCAAGCTATTTGAGGAGGCTAACGTTATTTAATATTAAACCGTAGAAGAAGAATATGAGGAGCGGTAGAAGAAGCCGAAACGAAGAAGAAGAAATTAATAAATAAATCCGACATGTTGAAGATGAAATTGTTATATTTTTGCTTTTTTGTGTAGCTTTAAGCCTTGTATTTTACTCGGTTGGGACGGGGACCATCTGCTAAACGAGGACATTTTGGTTCTTGAAGGAGACGTCTGGAACAGGTAGGCCTCCGTTGAGAGAATTAGAAGAACTGGGGGACACAATTGTCCGGGTTTTTTAACGGCTGAAGGGTGTTAAAGTAAAGTTTCAAACACTGTTTGTGACATGTGTGGACTCTCATACCTCCACTTGGTCCTGCGGTTCTGGAACCAGGTTTTGACCTGCGCATCCGTCATCTTCAGACTCTTGGCCAGGGCCGCTCGCTCGGCGCTGGCCAGGTACTTCTGCCGGTGGAAGCGCTTCTCCAGCTCACAGATCTGGACCCTGGAGAAGGACGTGCGGGGCTTTTTTCGTTTGGGAGGCGTCCGGTTCTGGTACGGGTGCCCTATCCGCCGCGTGACGGCGAACGGCACCAGAGCCGCTGCGGTGCGCATAGATAGAGAGAGATGAGATGAGATTTCACACAGCACCAAAACAGACTAATTCACTCCCCACTCTGTATGGAAATTCAAAACCATATATCACAGATATCTGCCCTGTTTGACAACAATTCCCTATTTAGACTGTGTAAGCCCCGCGTGAAAAATGTGAAATGAAATTTACTGTGAAATATGAGTCTGGCCGACGTTGGGAAACGTGCAATTATGAGAAATAAATAGGCTAGTCATCTTAAAGTTGCCTTAACAGATATTCTCCGTGGTGGTAATTACAGAGAGGACAGAGGACATATTTATCGTTTCTTTGCATAATCGGCCTTTTTGGTTAAATGCTTCTGATAATCACCAGTGTCAGTGGATCCTGTGTGATACGGTGTTTTAATACTGCTGTAATCTGCTTCATCTATTGTTTAACGTGGAAGATAACACAGCCTTAAAACCCATTCAATAAGCTATTTAAAAACTTTCATCTGTAATTTATGATGTAGTGTAGGCTTATGTTAATTCCAATGTAGCATCATACTTGATTTATTTAGTTTTTTCAATTGTATATTAACTTTTGTCTTTGAATAACATTTTAATTCATTGTCAGCAATAAACTATGACAGTCAATGCTAGTTCTGATTGCTTATTTTAAAAAGCCTTATAAATCCAATTGTCAAAACTGCAGCATTATTTTTTTGCAAGTGTACGAAATAT
>KV751335.1:6101880-6145924 GCA_001698575.1 Mola mola
AATGAGCGCAGTTTCAAACTGTACCAAAAGGCCCCGCCGGCAGTGTCTCCATCGCCGTCCAGCCGTGCGCTCGGAGTCCAGCGCGTATTTGTGGTCTCGAACAGGCCTCTTTCAGAGGACTGGGTCCTCTCAGGCAGCGCTGAAAGTTTGATGGGCGTTTGGAGAGATGTGACGCTCTGTCCTCCTCTCAGCGCGTCAAAACGCTCCGTCTAGCAGCTCCGTCCTCCTCCATCCGTGATCCACCATCCATTGGCTGGCGCTGGAATGACTGATTGAATGTTAATGGAGGAGGGCCCACGATTTGGCACAGTAAAAAAAAGAAGGTTTTCCCATAAAAACGGGCGTTAGTCTGTTATATACGTGGCCAGATATGGCATTTTTATTCATTCTGCCCAAGTCATTATGCGCTCCTGCCGTTCTTCTATGTATTCTTAAGACAAATTAAAGACAAAGTAAAAAGCTAACGACAAGTTCATGGAAGTTGAAGTGGCATATGTTAAAAATGCACCAGGGCACACTGAAGATCAATGTTATTTAACAGTTCTGTGGCCGGGAACATCTAATGTTTTATCGTTTCAGCCAAATTGCGTATTATAATAGATCCGTCAACGTGCGCTCACTGTAGATAGATTGATAAGTTTTGCTGAAAAATGATATCGGTTGAAAAAGACAACAACTTTGTACACACCTTAGGGTCTGATGAATTGATGCTTCTGCCTGGCTCTACTTTTCAGGCGCTGTGCGCGTCGTTTCTCCGCTTGCTGTCTGTGTCACCTTTCAGTCTGTATCATAAGGCACATGTGTTATGGACGGGAATAATAAGTTCTCACTGAAACTGATTGGAAGCTCTTAGGCAGTGCTTTATGACCCGAAGGCTATTCATCATCCACATAGTGGTGAGCACAGAAGGAGGGAATATTAGTCTCAATGCTTTTAATTTAAATCATCCATATCCACTCTTTGTGATCAAACGCGTTATTTTCATATTTTATTTTAACACCCCGTTGCATTGGGTCATTTTATCTCCAGCTTTTTTTTTTTGAAAATCTTTTAAGCTGAAACTCAACCTGGTGAAATATTTAACCAATACTTTTAAAGCCTCGCACGTTCACCTTATAACCAAATGCAAAGCAGATTAATTCACTGCTACTCATGATGTCTTATAAAAGACACAGTGTAGATTCGCTGAAAATGTATTTAATTTAATGTATTTACTCAGTAACGCATTACGCCAGGATCGATTAAAATACTGTGCGTCACGTGAAATAATTGAAAGAGAATAAGATGGTATAAGTCTCCGTTTTACCAGCGCGTAATTACGCACATTACGTCCCTGTTTAGAGTAAAACGAAAGCAGCATCACTGAACACTGGCACTGGAACACCAGCACATGTAGAGCACAGCAAGGCAATACGTAGCCGTGTTTGTTCCTGGTATCCAGTGCCACATTAAATGGCCTGACAAGCGAAGGCCATGGGCTACCTCAGATAAAGTGTCGGGGCTTTGGAAGCTGCTTACCGCTCAGATTCAATGTAACAGGCGCCCAAAGTGACCGGATAATCACATTTTCACTAACTTGTCTCAGGGACAGACAAATGTGCATCGGGTTTGGAAGCGGCAGGTGGCTTTTTAAGGTATCACATTACACTACATTAACCAACTAATGACAAGTATATTCATTTAGTGACAATAGGTTTGATATTTGCAGGCTTTTAAAGGATCCACTCCACCTGTTCGTCTGTCCACGTTTTTGTAGATATGCATTTTCATGTCAAGTCTGAATAATTAAATTGTAGCATTTGTGTAATGCATTGTTCTTTGCCCAATTTTATGCAGCTTGTATTTGTTTTTATTAACATTGATAATAATATATTTGCTGTCGCAGACCCTTATTTAAGAAAATGTAGAATTTCCCTGATACCAAACGTTTAACTGGATCAAAGGAAATCTCCAAACAAAAACCAAACAAGCTGTAATTTGTTTAATGTGTGAGGTTATGCTAAAAAAAAATAAAATAAAAATGAAAATCAAACGGAAATGCAAAGACAGATCTGGTGTACGGTGCAATATATATTTTAAAACGCACCCGCGTCTCGCCCTTCACAATAAAGTCTTATGAGGCAATATCAGGTTGGACAAGGCCCGAGGTGTTTGTTTGGCAATATGGACAGACTCTGGGTGTTGGCTGCTTCACCCCGCCATATGTGAGCTCACCGGTGGCTTTTGATGGGGGAGAATTGGTCTGTTAAAGCTGTCACCTTGGTGGTCATTTTTATTTTTCTTTTGATGACATATGCAAAAAAAAAAAATAATAATAATGAAAGTAATACTCTCCCCTCAAGAATCATGTCATGGAGTTGGTGTATCAAGCGTTTTCAAATTTGTTCAAATGACTTCTTACAGTTGGCCGCTGCGGGATGACGCGCAAAAGTAAATATCCACTTCATCCGATTGTAATGCTTGTTTTATCCTGACTTTTCCATGGAGTTCCTCCAATCCTGCACAAAACAGACGAGGCCCCACTGGTTGCAGATGTTGGGTGTTAGTAATCGGGTGTAATCCGATGATTATGAGTGATTATGACACATTATCTTTGACCTACCGGGACACAACCGTGACGCCGATTACTCAGAAACACACCAGGAGAAGCCCCAGCCTGCCTCTTGCCAGCATTTCTGAATTTATTGATGGTCTGCATGTTGGGAGACAGCTTTGGGTCACGCCATTGCTTCATGATTACAGCAGAAAAGGTGTGAAAAAAATACGTAATTGATACCAAGAGTCCACTTAGCACACACGCACACGCGTTTAAAAAAAAAGCAGTCTGGAGGTGATCCCGATTGAGCCAAAATATTTAGATTCTGAAAAGCCACGCACGAACAATTAAGAGGTATATCAGTCCTCTTTTTTTTCCCCACAGGCAATAAAAATGCTGACACCATGATTCAAAAAGTCCAAAAGGAAACGACAACAAAAGAGTGAAAGAGTGCGATTTGTTTGAGAAATTACCACTTGATCTGCATAATCGGGGGTCTGGGCTGCAGCTCGGTACCCGGGGGCTGCGTTTTTATTGCGCGTCTCTTCGCCGTTATCAATTTCAGCAGCGCGCCTGACTTTTTAAAAGGGGGACGAGGCCGGCTGCTTCTGAATAATGAATGACACGCTTTTATATTGTCGCTAAAGTGCCCGTGATGTTACAATATGAAAAGGCAGCGGTAAGTAATAGTGCATTTAAAGGGGATGTAGTGTATTATTATGATGTAAAAGAGAAGGAGAGAGGCGGTGGAGAGAGGGAGATGAGTGGATAGCAGCACCCAGAGAGAGAGAGAGAGAGATTGTTTTATTACAATAAGAGGAGATGAGTTTGCCTCGCAGCGAAATGGGGACCAGTTAATGAAACTTTACCGCAGCTAACGATTTCCCCTCCCTTGCTCTAAAAACCATCCTTATGAAATATTTAAACTATTTAATATAGGTAGTATTAAGCTGAAAGACACTGGCACCGGCCATCCGACAACATTTACAAGACTGGATTTTAAAAAGTTGAGTAAACAAAGCTTTACTGCCCACCTTCACTCAGCCCACATACAACTAAAACTGTCTCCTAAATCATACTCACAATGAGTGCAATATGGAGCAAATGTCTTTTACTGTTGCCACAGTTGATTTAGTCTAATTTACACTTTTTTCTATACCATGTCATCTATATTTTCACACGCACATGCAGAAGTTTGGAGGGTCATCCTATCAATTTAAGCCTGTATTGTGTATAATAGTCTAGCGTGGCCCCAATGGGGAAGAGGGGATAGTGTTTCATATTGACATGCTCAGTGGGATTGTTGGATGAGGGGAGAGGAATGGGATCCCCCATCAGGGACTTAGTCAGGGCTGTCATCATCCCTAGACCACTGCTCTGTGCTTTATGCGGACACAATTTATCTGCCAAATCCCTAAAAAGCAGATACACTGTGTGAAATGTAAATGTAAATGTCAAATTTATGGCTTTGTAGATATTAAAGGATTTTAATTAACAGATATGAAGACTGTCACCCTGAAAGCTTCTTTTCATTAGAGTACAGATAATCAAAATGTTTGTTTAAAACGTTGTAGCAGCTGGGAACAAAAATGTTCCACTGGATTATTTGATTTGGAGACAAACAGTAGAGAGATATTCAGTGTGATTTCCTTGAATACAAATCAGTCATAAGCCTTTTCCCCTGCAGGTATCAGTATGTACGTTTAGCCACATAAATATACCTTGATATGGTGGATATTTGTCTCAGTGAACACTCCAGGAACCAAGACGCTTGGACTCTTTGTGTGAGGGTGGACCGTGTAAGCCTGTCTGATGGTTGAATGCACGGCTGCCCCTTCACGCTGGTTAAAAGTCAGGGCGGGAGGCAGAGGAGGATGGAGAGAGAGGGAAAAAAGTAACCACACAGACGTAGAATTATAGGGATGGACGGAGAGCGGAGGGCAAGAAAAGGATGGCTGGGATTGAGATGTGAGAGAAACGGTTAAAGCATTAGTGGAGATCATTTGGGGCTGATGATAATTGAACACATGGCTTGAGTTTGGACCAGAGGATTCCCGTAGCATTGTCTTGCCTGTCTTTGTATGAGATAAAATCTTATCTACTCCGAGCGCTTAAGCTTCACTGCGGTTTTTGCACAGACATTTTTAATCAGTGATCAGACTCAATGGCTTTCAGATGGACCCGCCATCGACAAAATGACTAATGCAATTAATAAGTGTGTGTCACTGCTCTTGCTTTAATGACTTATGACTGATTTATGTGTGTACGTGTGTATGTGACACAGGGAGCATGCCACTGAGGATTTGTGTTAAGAGCAGCTGAGTGCTCCTGAACGCCCCTGGACGTGGCGCTAATGTGTTAATTCATTACTGCTTGTAGCTGGTTGCATTGTGTCAGAGCTGTGTTTCTCCATCTCCCTCTGTCTGTGTCGTCTCCGCTTCATAAAAGCCGATTATCCTGCATGTCGCCGCCATTCCACCCATTCTCTCCTGCCTTTTGACCTCCTCACCCCTCCTGTTGCCTGCCCGCGGGGCGCTCACGCACGGGAGGAGGGGAGGGAGGGACAGAGGACCAGCTGCCACCAGCCATAGTGCTCCGGTGCCTGGCAGAGGGAGCTACTCCAGCACCCTGCTTTGCTGGGCCTTCTGGCCCCTCAGGGTGGATGTGTGGGGGGGCAACAGCCTCATGCCACCAGCCCCACCTGTCTGGCCCCAGGCGCAGGAGTGTGACCGATTAGATGCAGTCAGATATGCACAGCCCCACATGCATATTATTGCCGGATGAGCTAAAAAATGTCAGCCTTCCAGTAAGTTTGTCCAAAGTGTTTTATTGAAATGTTGCATCAGAATTTTTTAAGCATACAAATTCGCAAGTACACTTCCATTTTAATTAAATAATGCTTAAATAAAATGTTGGGTAAACCGAAAGACATCAAGCAATGCCCATATTTAATTTTTGCTCCACAAAGATACATATACTGACATACATTCACATTACACTGTAGTCCTTCTCTCTCACACACACACAAGTACAAATACACGGCAGCACTTTGCTTTGAGGCGTGAAAGAGCGAGAGCTAAGTGAGGCCACTCCAGAGCACTATTCTCTATATTGATTTCCCATTATCAGGCCCCAGTCCCTGTGGAGTCATTAGTGCCGGGATCAAACAGACAGACAGAGAAGGAGACTAATACCAGTCACTTACACCAGCACAGGGAGATCACCTTACCTCCCCGAGGGTAGGAAGGCCAGAGAGGAGCAGAAGAGGAGAGGAAACGAGGGGGGGGGGGTCGTGATTGGACGGACGGGTGCAACGGGCTAACAGATGGAGACAGCAATGTGCAGGGAGAAAGTGCGAGAGGAAGAGGAAAGAGGTGGTATTTCGCATTGGAACATTCATGGGCAAATGAAAGATAGCCTTTGATTACTTTATTTGGCCATTGGGTTTCGTCTGCTGCAGCGGAAATGTCTTGTCTCGCTCTCCACACTGTCCCAGATACACGGGTACCTTTTGTCATCAATTTAAGTTTGTGCGTTTTCACTAATGTATGACTTTTCTCTTTGTCCAACCTTGTAAAATGTAGCCAATAAAGCTCCTCGCCCTCCTTGCTGTCAATAATTTTATGGTAAATGATGCAATGATGAATGGTTTTCATGTAGCCAGCAGCTGTCCCCACGCTACAGCCAGACAAAGAGAGGGAGAAATGGAGAGAGAGAAAAAGTGAAAGAGGAATATAAAATGTGAGATGCTCATTTTGGTCCCTTGCTTCATAATTTCTGTGGATGTATTTATTCTCTATGGATTCAGGGGGAGCAATGAATTCGTGGTATGAATCAACACCATCCATCTTATTCACTTCTGCCTGACAGTGAGCCCTGGAAGTAATGGTCAGTCTATACTACACACATGTAGAAACTGAAACACACACACACACACACACACACACACACACGGCTCAGACGGGGGTGACCCTGGCCTGACCCCCCTGCTGACCCCCAATCTGTTCCCCAACCTCACACCACGAGAGACCGGGGCACACCAGGATGGGGACACACACATTCAAAGACGCACATACATTGGCATATCGCACAATGTGTGATCTGATGGATATCTCCTCAGACAGTACCGTGTGTGTGGGCAGTGTGCGTGCACACAGCAAGTGTGTCTAAGTTTGTGTGGTGCCATACCCTCTGCCCCCTCCCACTGGTGTTAATTGATTCTTGGTGCGCTTTGCTGATTGGTGTGAGGACCCCTAAAGGCGGGCCCAGTCTCCACTGATGCCCCATCCCCATTTGTGTAGCACCTCTCACATGCAAGCACACACGTACACACATACAGTACACACCAGAAAGCACACTATGCAGTAAATCTTCATGTACACGCACTTGGCTACAAACTGTGTTGACTATACACTGTGCACTAGTGAGACACACAGACGCACACACACACGCACACGCACACACGTGTCTTTCAGGGGGTTTTCACACCCCGATAAAGAGGAAGCTGGCTAGCTGACATGAGCAGATTGTGGATCATATGAGATGCTTCACATAGAAAAAAATTAGTGTCTTAGAGGAGATTCATGAACAATATAGGTGGGCATAGGTGTGTGTGTGTGTGTGTGTGTGTGTGTGTAAGAGAGAGAGGGAGCCAGAAAGACGGTAAGAGAGATGAATCTCCGGTTATTAATTTCCAGCCGCGGCCCCTGGGTGAGATGTTAATATAGGGCTGATTGTGACTAATTTCTTATTAATTGCCATCAGCGATTACGCAGTGGCCAGTAATGTGGCTAATTTGTTGTAATGAATTTGGTTTTCTGAGACATTTTAATTGCTGCAGGTGGGCAGCTTCCTTGGCACACTGTCACTTTTGTTTTTCAGCAGAAAAAAGAAACTTTTGAACTTTTGCATTTTTGTGCGTGCGACTGGGACAGTGTGCAAATGCAGTGTGAATTATACTGTGGTATATGACTATAACAGTATACATGTCTGTGCATGTGTCGTCCCTATATTTTTTTCTGCCTCTCTGCCTGTAGACGCACACACAAACAAGCAGCATTATTGTAAATGCCACCATATCTTATTCATCAGCTTTATGCATCTTCTTCCTTCCATATATCTCCGCATGTTCATGATCATTACAGTGGGGATGGAGGGACATTTCCCTTGTTGTCTTTGTTTGTTGAATGTTTATAGCTTCCGTTAGCACAGTCTCAACGACCACTGAGGAACCAGTAGATACAAAATCCAAATCCCCCTATAAAAGAGGAGATGCCCTCTGGGCAGCCATAGCTCATAGTTGGCCTGATTTAGTGGCAGCCAGGAATCTGGGCTTGAATAAAGACAGAGAGAGCAAGGGCAGAGTGGGAGAAGGAGAGAGAGAGAGGAAAAGATAGCTCCCTGTGTGATAAATAGCCCCGGCTCTCTCTATTGCATTAGCCGTCCGGGCCGATAGATTGCGAGCCCAATAGACCCAGACGTATGCGATTGGTTTCTCATATAAAAGTTGCATATTAAATTCCTTCACAGGACTGTGCCCCCCAAGCATGAAGGAGGGAAAGAAGAAATGGGAGTGAAAAAGCGTGAAAGTACAGAAAGGAATGGAGGAGTGAGAAAAAGGCTTTTTATGAGAGGCGAAACAAGGCAGAGAGTTGGGGAAGCCAGAGAAGATGGGGGATGGATAATGGTGGAGGAAAAAGTAGCTTGATGGTAGAAAAGACAAATGATGATGTCATGTGTTTAATAGGTTGGTGGATATTGGGCGATGAGTGCGACCGTACGTCCATTTAATCAGTATTGCTTCCCAATGAAGATTTCTCTCTTGTTTTTTGCTCACTCCATCCTTCTACTGCTCTCAGCCGTTCTCCACATGCTAACGACCTCTCTAATTGTTTCCAAGCTCATTAAGAGGTTGATGTTTTAATAGTAATTAATCCGTCATTTGCCTACACGCAAACGCGGGCCGCTGAGGTTTGTTCATTGCTGTTTCAATACACTGGTAATGCAGTAGCCTATTCAAAGGAGACAATATCCTGCTAATTTAGCTCATCACTGTTAATTGGTTGTTAAGTGCCTTTAATTACCAGGCAGGCTTTGGGATTTAGGTCGGCAGAAAGAGGGGGATCACTCTGATTGTCCCTGCTGCTCTAATGGATCTTGTGTGAACTTTGAAAACTGGAATAAATGATGAAAGGGTGAGAAGAGACACACTCTGACCCTGTTTTGTTTTACACTGCTGCTGTTTCCGTTCTTCTTCTCCTTCCTCTCTTCTGTCCTCTTGTCCCTTCCTCCATCTCTGTCTCATTCCCTATCTCCTTCTCCTTGATATTATTAACTCATTAAGTTTTTTTCATTATTTTTAATAAAAGATGAGTTATGGCTTTAGCCTCACTGTGGCAGCATCCACCCTCCACCCTCCTTCTCCCACTTCCCTCCTCTCTCCCTCTCTCTCTCTCTCTCTTCCCCTTCAACCATTTACTCCTTTCCGTCCTCTCCATCCCCCTCATTTTCCTCCTTCCTTCTTGGCCATATTGTGGCTCCTCCGATGCATCTGACCTTTGAACTGCTGTTTCTGACCTCGGTGTTGCTGGTTACAACCTTCTGTCCATCTTCTTTGCTTTCGCCACAGTCACTCACCTCTATCAATCATCTCTCTTTCTCATAGCGCTTAGCAGTCTTTAGATGGCATTCACAAGATTTATGATTCATGATTCTGTCTTGGGTGTGTGTGTGAGAGTGAATAAAGAGAAGAGAGAGAGACGGAGATGGAGACTGGAGAGAGAGAATGTAGGAGAGGGGCTTTCTTGTCGATGACAGAGTTGAATAATGACAGTATCTATGATTGATAGCCTATAAACAAGTAGTGGATTGTGTGTACTGTAGAGTGTGTATGTGTGTGTGTGACCATCCATACATTTAAGAGTGACAGAAAGAGCGAAAGCGAGTCTATATGTTCTGTTCTTCCTAACATTTATCTGATGCTAAAGAAGCAATGATGAATGGCTGTCATGTAGTTTGAGTTGTCACTGGTCACTCAAAAGAAAAGAGAGATGCAAGTGACCAAAATTACCGACAGTCACATGATGTTTATACAGCAATGGAGGGAACCTCATAGATGAAAGATAAATGTCTTTAGAGCGGACTGAAAAACTTCTGAAAACAAAATGAGAATTTACTGCATTCGCTTGCCATTTTCCACTCTATGTGAGGCATATTTTTGAAAAAGCATTTTTAAAGACACTTAAATTATACATTTAGTTTAGTTATTCTGGTTAATGAAATAGTCACATGTAAGACATATACATTACATGGAAAGGGTATAGAAATCTACAATGACTCCTCCTCAATAAAGCCATGTTTCCACCAAGGAGTACAGTTCAATTCAGTTCGTTATGCTCTTTGCAGGCATGGCTCCCCACCCAAGGAGGTGATCCTGTTGATCAATCAATGGACTGCAGTGGGTCTTGCTTCCCCTTTATGGTACCAGATAAGTCTGGGCGGTACTCCAAGGGATGGATGAAAAAACTAGAACGGTAAATTTCATTATTTAAGGGTACCATACACAACTTTTGATAATGAAAATGCAATCAAATGTATTATACCGAGCTTAACTGAATGGGGTGTAAATTATCTCCTCTTGCACTACTATACTGTAAACAAAATCCAAGCAGAGACGCAATTCTGAGGTTGCCAAACTGGATGCTATTCTTATTCCAGGTGCTCCTTTTCATCAATATCACAAACAGGATTTCAAACAACGGCAACCTTTGTGTAGTCCACCACTGACTCAGAATGTGAACACAGATCTAATTTTTGTAGGGACTGCATGGCTCTTATCAATGACACTGGTGGACCGTACTCTCACTGTAACCCCCATAACACCTCCCCTGGGGACACAATCTTTCAGAACACAGACTGGATGAGCAAACTCCCATGACACGTCTCCCAAGATACCTTCCAGGGTAAAGACCCGATCCTTTGATTGAATCCACATCACTCTTCCTAAATCTGAGGGTTAACAATCACTTGGAGCTGCCCCTGGAATACACTTTCCTGACGACACTAAAGTATACGACTTTACCACCTAAGCAGCCTCTGGATATGATATGGTGAGGCATTTCCCAAGTCTTCAGACACTCCTTCCTATCCAGAGAATGTGGCACTTTTTTTTTTATGGGAGTAACTCTTCAAGCTGAATCCTCATTGCTGCTCAGATCCTATAAAGAGCAGAACCTTATCTGCACTAGCTGCAAATCAAATTACTATAAATGTTTAACATTCAAGGCATAAAGGTCTTTAGAAGGACTGTACATGTTATCCCACATAATTGTGTTGTATGTTCAGTGTGTTCAGTGAAGATTGATTAAGATAGATTTCAAAATTTCTGCAGCTATTCTTCAATCCCATACTGCTCCAGTGGAATTTCTTACTAGTCAACCAATACCATTGTGAATGAGTGTGGAGCATTCATTCTGGACTATTGGAGTCCAGCCATAAAGGATTTATAAAATCAGTGAAACTGAGTTGAAGAAATGACTATAAATTCCAATAAGTGTTTTCATTTGCCTGAGTTGTTTCTAGGTGCTGACATGCACACTTCTTTGTCAGACATCAAGGGAAATTGCTTGAAATATGGAGAAGGTTAAGTGTTAATGTGGCAGTTTGAAGAAATGTGTGCTGACAGCTGTGATGAATTGTTTTCATTGTACTTACATTTCTTAACACTCACCTGGAGTTTTCTGTCTCTCACAGGATGATTCCTAAATTCCTATCCTATTTCCGATTTTCAGTCCCCACTGACTGTTACAGCATGATGAGATACATACACATCACCAAATGAAAAGTAAAGACTACAAGTCTAAAGACAGTTGTATTTTCCAAAATATACAATTGACATTATCCACATGCTACACATTCAAATGTCTTACATTTCAACACATGAAGTGATAAATTGAAAAAAACCAAAAAATATATATATATATTTTTTTTTTACCTTTTTCTATTCCATTATTAAGTTAAACATCCATTCCCACTGACTTTGTCTTGGATGAAATAAAATGATAACAAGTCCTTTGGAAAAGTTCATGAAATTGATCAACCAAAACATTAATCAGCTAGTCTCATTTAGTCCTGTCATTTAGTCTGATCAGAGCCACATATGTTTTGTGTGGTTAGCCTTACTCCACTGTCAGCTCTATTCCCGTAGAAGCATCCTTATTTGTTCGGTCCTGCTCAGATGAGGCTGGCTGTGGCTTAGGGTGGATTATTGCTGATGAGGTGTGGAGTTTCGAAGGTCCCATATTCTCCCATTTCTGTTCATTGGGTTATGGATGTAGTGATTGCTAAGAGGTGGAAGAGAGACACAAAAGAAGAGGATCAAAAGTTTGAATGTCTATTCAGTCACTTTAGCTGTATGGTAATATTAGTATGCAGGAACCACTGTGTTGAGTCTAGATTAGATCATACTCTTGTCAGCAAGCATAATATGTTGTATCAACAATCCAAAATAATCCAGGACAGCACACAAACTTTGCAAGAGGTAGAATTGCAAAAAGGCATATAGTTTTAATGCTTTTTCTATTAACATTAATTTCAATAGGCACTTTGAAACAAAATCATTGAAAAGAAAGTTAACAGTTTTGTCTGCAAATGCATTATGAAGTGAAACATGAAACAAAAACTAAAACAAATAATGCTGAAATATGTTAAATATTATAAATTATAATAATTGTGTTATTGTATTGTAATACAACAACCAATAATTGTGTTATACTACAATACATTCTATTCAGAGTTAAGCCTCTTTGACATTTTAGAAAAGATTATTGACTAGCAGCAGGAAATCTCTCCTTAATTAAAGACAGTAGTCATGAAACATAATGAGAGCTGTAAGGATTTCTGCCTTCTTAAGACATGATTGGACCTCATTAGTTTGTTTTGGTAATATTAAATGTTTATACATTTTCTCTCAGTTTATAAACTACTGTATTTATACAGGCAACAAATCTTAGGACTCTTAAATTAAGACATACTAGTATGTGCATACAGATAGAGATATAGCATGTTTGTAGATAAACACAAATTGAGATGTTCATTTGGGATTTACACTTATTTTGAACCTTAGTAATCATGAAGGGAAAAAAATGTGTTGCTTTAACTAATTAGTATTTTACATGCATGCACACAGAATGAAGAACACTGATGATGCTGTTAGCAAAGTATGAACAAAGAAATAAGAGCAGGAGTCAGTTGCATAAACTTAGTTCAAGACTAGTTTGAGCCTTAGATCGGTCTTAAAAAGTAAAGTTAGATCAGTCTAATCAAGGCTGCCTGTCGTATGAAACTTAAGACTGACTTAAATTGAGACAGAAAAAATAGCCACCTCTCCCCCTGACTAAGCCTAGGATGGGAGCTTTGTTGCCATGACAACTATCTCTTAGAACACAGGTAGGGGACTGCTACAGGCCTAAGATGTGAGGCCTGGAATTTCGTTTGCAGGTACCTGCTTCAACAGTGATCACCTGTGATCAAACGCGGGTGTGTCTTTAAAAAGCCTGGTTCCACACCTCCCTCTGTTTCTCTTCACACTGCTGCAGACCTTGGTTTGAGTAAGGCTACATAGGCAGGATATGGGGCTGCCATTTATCCTCTCTTATTCATTGTTTTGATTTAATAAACAGTATATACTATTTTTTTGTCTTGTGTTTCTCAGTGTGTTGCCTCCCTTTCAGCCAGGTTTGTACCAGAGACACAATGAAGAGAAATACTTACAGTTTTTCTAACAAAAAGTACAAAAAATAACAACAGGGTGACGGAAAGACTTCTAAGAAGAGAGTGAGTCTTCAGGGACAAAAACAACCCAATAGAGAGGAATAATAATCAAAAACTAGAGGAAAGATCTCATAAAACCTGCAACAGCAAGAAACCAATGTTCCTGCAATATGCAGGTTTGCGTGGCTGTATGCGCCTTTGAAGCTACAGGGACCTTAAAATGTCACAGTTGCATCCACCATGATTGTCTCCTCTGTTAAGTGTCTTATTTTACCCATGAATAGCGCTAGAATCAGTCTTAAAGAAGTCACTCATAGACAGTCTTTATTTCACAGGCTTGTTTGTGTTTCAATAGCAAGCCTAACTTAAAATTAAATTTAAGTCTGGGTCTAATTTTATGCTTCTGGCTCCAGGATGTGAAACTTGATAATGTGTCTCCTCTGTGCAGAAGGCAAATTTCATGACCTAATAAGCATATTGCCATATGGCCTGTGGATGAGACCACTAGGATCTATGTATCACGTGATCTAGGCCTGACAGGATGTGTAGTGGACATAGTCATGTCATGTACTGTAGGTTCTATGTACTTTACAGTTACTGTCCGGGCTGTATTGTGTCTTTTTGTCCGGCTGTTGCTGAGTTTTCTTAGGCCGATGAATTTGGTTTTTAGCTGCCACTATAGTACAGTGAACACAGCGTCCTCCTCACCAAGACAGCCTCAGCATGACCTGGGCTCATAGAAAGGAGTAAATGATAAGAGACATAAGACCTTTGTGTGATTGTCAGATTTCATGTTTTAAAGACAGAATTTATCATCACCCACGCTGTTGGTCTCATGAGTAAATACTTTATTAGCATTTTCACCTCGAGTTGGAAATGAACTATCACTATTTTTAAGAGTTGTGACATGTTTTAGTCCCAGGTTATCAGATATGGTCCCTCTTTATGTGGCCCTCGAGTCTCATCAAGACACACAAGACACTATTCAGCATCTGTGTGTATTCCCTAGGTTACTTTGGTTAAGTTTAAGGAAAAAACACACTTGATTGAAAGATTTGACACATGATAGATGTTTGGTTTGGTAGAGGACATGAAATTCTGTACCTGTGTGTGCGGTATGTGTCACTTCAGGAATGGAACAGTAATATTAGTTGGTCATGTGAGGTTGTGACATTCTGTGTTTGTGACCATGAAGACACAATAAGTATACTAATTTATCTTTCATTCCCATTGACATCTGTGGTGGCAGTGCCATTTGTGACTTGCTAGAAGGTGACAATCGGACAAAGAATAAAAACTGAAGGAACATATGGAAATGTCAAATACCAACTCAACTGTGAATGGAGCAATTTCTAAAAAAAACAAAACAACTAATAATAATTCAATTGAAAAATGAATTAACAAATCATCATAATATGAAGAAGTAAAAATTATGTTATCATTAGTATCTATCTATTATAATGTAGAGAAAGCCACTGGCATTAACATGCTGCTAGCCACAGTGTTTATATTGTAATACAAGTCATACTAAATGGGCCTCAAGAGGCAATAATGAGTCGCTGAATCTTTTGTGCAAGATGAGGGAAAAAAAGAGCAACCCTGAGGGTTTGTCAGTCACAGACGTGACAACCTACAGTTGTCACAGAAGCTAAAACTTAACGAAATGATTCACTGCTCCAAACATCTTCCCTGGGAAAGATGCTGTGTTCATAAGCAAAGGTCAGGATTGCCACAAACAAAAACGGGCTTTGCTTTGCACCACTAGAGACTCCGGTTTTATGCTGAACTTGCAACATTTCTTTTGCACTTATAAGAGACATCTGAATTTGGCCATTTCTTGAAACACATCTTGCATGCAAATAATGAAATGAGAATTATGCCAAACAGTAAATGTAACAGGAATATATTCATAATAGCACTGATAAAAGGTAATGTTTCCAGGTGGATGTTTTTTCTTGCTAAAACTGAGCCAAGCAAGCTGTTATATTAATTTTTAATTTTTCACTTACAATTTGCCTTTTATTCACGACACTTGATCTGTGTTGCAAGATGATTCTGGATGTTAGATTTGAAACATCTGGCATAAAGTCTCGAGGACACTTTACTCAATGTGCACAACCAAGGACAGAATCATTGGGAAAGGGTGAAATACTGCCCTCAACTTGTTTGGAACATGTGGCTGGTAATTCAAAGGTGCAACTTTTATCTAAAGAGCATAAAACTGTGAAGATACCTGCACACTTTAAGATCTTTCTACAGCTTTACCTGCTGTTACAATAGGGGACCGCCGACACCTCCTCCACCCAGTGTAAGTAGAGTATCGACATCTCAGCAGATGTGTGTAGGCGGACCTGAAGTCCCTGTTGAGGGCTCCATAGAGGATAGGGTTTAGGGCAGAGTTGGAATAACCCATCCACAACACAATGGGATATTCTGGTACTGTGGTCGCGTCTGGGTGCTCCTTAAGACCCAACATTGTAAGCAGAATGAAATAGGGCAGCCAGCACACCACGAAAGCTCCTATCACTGCTGCCAGCGTTACTGTGGCTTTGTGCTTACGCAGAGCCACTGCTGAAACACTGGAAACCAATGTAGTAGTGGTGGAGGGATTGTTCCTGCAGTTGTAGCTGGTGATCCAAGTGGGTCGGGTGCTGATGATGCGCTTGGCTTGTGTCCGCGCAATGCGCAGTATTTGGAGGTAGGTCCAGCACATTACAGTCAGAGGCAGGTAGAAAATGAGAATTGAGGTGGCCAAAACGTATGGTCTGTTCAGTTCAAAACGACATTTTCTCTCTGGATCCCCGGGCCCCTGATTCTGCACAGTTCCATTAACAGTATTCCACCCCATTTGGATGGGCAAGAAAGACACGAACATAGACACTGTCCAAACACTGCCCATTGCCACAGCAACTCTCCATGGCAGCACCAGTGAAGCATATCTCAGAGGCATGGTGACAGCCAAGTAGCGGTCCACACTGATGACTAGTAGGGTGAGGATGGAGGCAGTGCACAGCATTACATCCATGGAGATGTAGAAGTTGCAGAAGCCTGGGCCAAATGGCCACTTGTCGCTGAGCTGGAGTATAGCGGAGAAAGGCAGGACCAAGAGGCCAAGCAGTAAATCTGTCACGGCCAGTGATATAATGAAGCAGTTAGTCAGGCAGCGGAGGTGTTGAGAGGTGCAGACAGCCAGGGTCACCACCACGTTACTACCAACAGTTAGAAGGATGAGGAGGGACATGAAGAGACCCAGGATCATGGTTGACAACATTATTGCTCTGTGTTTCATTGAAGACAATCTGATGACATCATCACTGTGAATCAGTGCTGTAGACAGATGACAGGGCTCACTTTTTTGCAAAATTGATGAATGACAAATATTATGATTGAAAATGTTATTAAATGTTTTTACTTGGAGTGTTTGGGTGGCTCCGATTTATTTAATGAAGTGCATACAATCTAATCTCAATGTTTCCATGCTTGAATGTGATTCAAGATCTTAGCCACTTGTGTGATCAATCTATCTCCTCTCCCCTCAGTATTTCTTCTGTCTTAGTTAATTTATTGTCTGTGTTCTGTTCTTGCTGGGCCTGAACCCAAGCTTTCAACTCTCCTGTGACTTGACGCCAGCATTTCAATTCACAACAACATTCATCAAAAAAGCCTGGCAAAAAGTTGGTTGGATGGCATTTGTCTCTTGACAAACACTGCCACTAACATTGCTCATCAGCACAACACTTGGCTGTGATGTCTGTGGAACAGCTTTCTGACTGCACATCATACTGATCCATACTTGAGTTTCAGCACCATCTTCTTTGGCTGTGGTGTCACCTTGTGGACAGACATGAGAAGCACACTTAGTAACAGTTCACAGTCATGTGCACACAATCAATGCAGTTACTCTAACTTGGTTTGGCTCTATTCCCTGTGACACACTATATAAACCTAAATAACATGGATTAAAGCTTCTTAAGTGCTGCAACCAATGACTGCAATAACTGAATGAAATAAAAAGAAAACCTTTATTTAAGCATTATTCTTTTCTTGGCAGAATATTGTGAAACACATTTTCTTGTGTTATGTCTATGTGTTTTGTGTCTGACCAAATGACTACCCTTTTTTAGGCATACATGGGTGTTTGAGGTTTTCCATCCGCAAGTAGCTGCACAGCAAAAGGTCAGGTGTTGACTTTACCCTCATAGAGTTAATTGCAACAGTTTTTCAATGTTTCTATACAGTAGCTCCAAAATTAATAGAGTTAAATTAACACTATCAAAATAGTAAGCATTTTATACTGCGAGTGTTCCTTATTCTACTCATTAACAGACTGAGGGATTAGAGGAGTAACACTGCTGAGATAGTTTTTAACACCTTGGTTAGTGTTAGTTTCACTCCCTGAAGTGCCAGAATATCTACACTAAAAAGTATTCAAATGATTTATTTATCAAGTATTTAAACAAATGACGTTGAACAAATTTACTAAAAATGTGACCTTTTTAGTAAAGAAACAAATTGCAAACGGTCATATAGTTGACAGTCTCTCATCTGAAACATGGCACAAGACAAAAAACTGCGTAAAACTTTCAGCATGGTAACAGCTGCAACTTAGATGATGTTGGCATGTAAATGTGAGGTACGTACATTTCTGATTCTTATCCAGACCATTTTAGAGCGATGCGCAGTTTTATTTTCTGAACCCAATCATCATAATGCCATGTGTGCCCAAATTTTGAGTATGTGCTTGTGGGAATGAGGGAAATTACTTGGTTAGTGATGGTGTGTGTGTGTGTGTGTGTGTTGTGTGTGTGTGTGTGTGTGTGCATGTGTGTGTGTGTGTGTGTGTGTGTGTGTATACAAGTGTTTACTTAGATTTGTTGTGGATAATGACGGTCATCCAACTTCTAACACTGTAATGGGTATTTGGATGTTTGACATACAGGTCAAAAGGTACTCAATTATCACTTCAGAAAAAGAGAGAGAGAGAGACATGAAGAGTTGGGCTCGTTATCTTTACATAAATGTGAGAAGAAAGAGCATCAGACTGAATAATAATAATAATAATAATAAAAAATAAAAGCCTGAATGAAGGTTTAATTAAATCTGGCTCTGTATAAACCAGAACACCATCTCTAATCTTTGGACTGTTTTAATCTTTACTCCTTTGTTCTTTGAACACATTTCTGTCTCGCTGCTTTAAACTTTGAACAGTGCAAAAACTGATTACACAGCACTTATTGTATATATGAAGTGTTGCTCTCAAATGCATGTGACATCTCAGCCTTTGTATCTGACAGGAGCACAGACTGAGTCACTGAGATGACGCATTTCAGTCATTTTCTTCTTCAGCATCCAATCTGCCCCTCACCTTGTCAGGCTCTTTCTTTCTTTGTAGGAGCGAGCCTTGGATAATAACTTGTAATAGAATGGAAAACTAACCGTGGCCACTATAGAAGTTTGTCAATAACCTCGTCTTGAGTGTGTATGTGTGCATTCATGCAGAAAATATTTGTTTTCTGCCCTCTGCCAAATACGGTTAGTTTCGTTTCCCAGAGTGCATGTGTGCGAGAGCATATCCATATAAGTCCCCTAGGTTTATTTTTGCATAAACATTTGGGATTTCAACCATACTAATAGAGAATCCTGCCCACTCACTTTTCAACAAACTTGTTTAGTAAAAATAGAATGTAAGTGACTTACAGGGATCTTAACCTCATGAGTGCCAAATCTGAGTAAGTCTGTGCACACTGCAGTTAAGTCACAGTCAAAGCCATGTTGAGAAAGAGTGATATCTCTCTATAATAAATAAAAATACTCATTCCAGCAGTGCTTTATTCCTGACCATCTGTTTTCCTTTAATATCACATTAGGTTTTCCTAATAGTGACTATCACCTCAACTGTATCTATCATACACTTACATGTAGGCATCCATGCACAAACTAATGCTCAACTCAAAACATTTTTCCAAGTAATGGATTTTGAAAACTTTAATAGACTTTAATGGCTGCTTCCTTCTTAGTTTTTTTCCCAGATTGTAAAGGCCACGCTATTTGTTGCTTTGAAGCCGTCCTTGAGTGCCGTAATAAGTGATTAACTTTCAGGAGAGCTTTGTTGGGTTTCTATCTTATTCTCCTATCTTCCAACACAAGTAAGATGCAAATAGTCGAAAAGGCTTCATTCTATCCCATCCAGACCTTCCATTACTCTGTGAGTGACCCACTGAAAAGAGCCCAGTTTGGTTAGTGAGATGAAAGGCAGGCAGAAAAGAACTTGGAGCAGTGGCTTTCCACAACACATGGTCTGAACACAGAGAATGTTATTTACATCTCAGCTGAGACTTCCTGCCTGATTTGTGCTATTCTCCAAAAGTGATCTTTCTGCTGCTACCATGGTAGTCAGGCATATTGTCACAAGGCTACACAATGTGTTGGGATATATTAACAGAAAGTAAGGGAATTGATCTGCTTCTGAAATTACTGCAATATTCAAATGAGATTTGTGGTATCAGCAGGGTGTGAAATTAAATTGTTATCTAATTTCAATAGACCATATTCAAGAAATTGCTCATTCATTCATTTAGCCCATTAAAACTCAGTCTTGTTTTGCCTATCTGCCCCCAAATGTATGGTAGATGTTACAACAGTGTCTTAAGGTGATGTACTGAACCAAAACATTTGCCTTGCCTCTGCAATACTGCTGCAGAATCCAGATCAGTGACAGCAGTCTGAATGCAGCGTTTGCAGCCTTTCTGTACTTCATAATAATTTAATATGTATATACTGTATGTAATGGTTGCTTAATTGCAGAGTGGTCCAATATTAGAATGAATTTTACAGTAGCTGCATTTTATTCTGTCTTGTTTAGAATAGCTGTACATTGTTTCATACTTGATATACAACAAAGCAAATAATTTCCACTAGTATTAAGCGTTGAATTAGTAGAGACTGTCATAATGAAATGACCTAAAGATTCTTAAGGCAATTTTTTGTTCCTGTGCACCACATTCATTAGAGCATCGTATTGCACCGGACACCACTTTCAACCAATCTGTTGCTGTCTACATTTTTCTAAATGTGCAAATAAGTGACTGTGGGTGGATTTGTCTCCCACTTTGTCTTTGTTTATGTCCTTGACAGAGAGAGAGACAGAGAGAGAAACAGAGAGAGAGACAGAGAGAGAGAGAGAGAGAGAGAGAGAGAGAAAGGGAAGTGGTCTGGGATGGATGGGTTGCTTGGTAACAGTTACATGTCCTGACCGCTGGAAGTGAGAAAATAAAAACATGCTTTGAGACAGACAGGTACTTTTCACAGACAGGGGGATCAGACACATGAAATATGCATAGATACTAACAGCGTCTACCACTTGGTGAAGACGTGCCAGTGTGCACCTCTGTTACAATAGTTTCTGCATACAGCTATTTACTTTCATAAAGGCCAGTTTATGTAGACACACCCAGGCTTTTGTATGGATCTGTAATCAACACAGTGTGGGTCAGGAAACTTTCTTCTAATCTCAGGTTTGCATGTTTTATGTTTCTTTGACCATGTCATGACACTGAACCACATCCTCTTGTTATTGTGGCGGCTGTTTCAACTCATGTAGACATTAAAGATTGCACTCTTTGATTCCTTAATTAGAGAATTGGCTTAGGAGCCATTTATAAAATACTTTACATTTCCTATTCAAAATATTTGATGTTACATAGTACTTTGCCAATTAAATTATTTGTAGCTACAGCAGGGGTGCTTTTCCTCATTTTGCAACAAACAGAGTGGTTAGCATTTTCAGTGCCAGCCACAACTTCTGAGCTTATAAAATGTCACGGAAACGCGACCTTTGTCAACATAAAAGCTAAGGAAGAGATCTATAAATTCCTTTTGATCTATCTGTCTATCTGTGTCCATCTATGAATGTGTCACAAAGGATATTCACACCTTTTCCTTTAAAAATCAAAGGTCAAAAGTTCAAATATAGAGCTTAAAGGTAAGATCCCAATGTAGCCAAGAGTTAAAAATGAAAAAGGATACATTAGTTTTTTGGTTCTGTTACACATGCACACATACACACATACAGAATAATCTCACTACCTCATTTTCAGAACTAATTAAAGCCCTGTGTCTTATTGTGCATACTTTGGATTGGCTAAACTTCTCACAACCTCATACCTTTGCATTTAAATGGAAGTTATAACATGACTGTTTTCCCGACAAGTGAGCTGGCCAACATACAACGCAGGGATATCTGATGCTCTGCTCCTGTTGATAACTGATGTCATGTGTATAAGACTACACACACTGCTTCTCTGTAACACTTTGATACACTCTTTTGCCTTTCTATGCATTAAAGAATGCTTAACGTTGTAACTCTAAAAAGTAGAGAAGACTCAAAATATGATATGCATGAGTGAAAAACAATTAAACTACATTGTCAATGACATTGATAGTTATTTATAGAGAAATAGATACATATAAAAAGTGACAAATATTAAACTAAAGGAATTGGCTGCTGAAATGCATACCAGCAAATCACTGTTGGTTCAGAACATATATTGAGTTAAACTTTATCGTGCTGTCACACAAACACAACAGGTGAGTTTCCACATGAAAAAGATTCAGTGCATTTATAAAGTATAGTAAAGTAAAAATTGGGAATTTTTCAGCTTACCTCGGTGCTGCTTTTTCTTTTCTGTTACGACAGCCCCCGCTGCTCTGCACTGCACTGCTCCCAGAGAGAAGCAAGTGTGTGCGAGTATGTGTGTGATGAGTGTGTAAGTGTGTGTGGGAAAGACAGGAGAGAGAGAACAAGCAAGGGAGCACCAGTGACTCGCACAGCTGTCTCTCCTTTTCTTTCTTTCACTATCTCCTCTCTATCTCTTTGGGGTAATTTGCTTTTGAAATGATTTGAATAGCCCCTCCATTCTCTTATCATGCCTTTTAGACTGCATGTGCCAGCAATTGTGCAGCTAGCTACAAGTTAGCTGCACACAGGAAGGCATTTTATTTATACAAACATCACATCTTGGCTTTTTTTTTGTCCTCTCTAAACTTTAAATAATTAGTGATTTCTCAGAGCTTCATGGAAGGCTTGCGACGAGAACTGGTGCCCTTTGGACTGGAACGATGTCACTGACCCAATTGGTCACACAGATTTCTAAATCAGTCTATTTCTGGCGCGGCCTTTTGATCAGCCTTTGTTTCCTTTTTCTAATGTTTTCTGGTCCCTAGTCTGGCTTCTCTTCATTACATTACGTTACATTCGCTTCAGTTCATTGTCTAGGTGTAAGGCTAATTCATTAATTTTTTGTCACATTTTGCCTTTTCCTTATCAGTCTCAATCCTTGTCAGTCTTTGGCTTTGTATCAGTTTCCTTCACCTTGTTTCATATCGTGGGTGATGCTACAAGGACTCTTTCCGGGTCTCTTTGTATGACCTTCTTTTTTTTCTGTCCGTTTTGTTAATCTGAACATTGCTTCATCTTTTGCTATATCTGTCTGCTTTTCACCTTTTGTTTTCATGCTACATACCTTTAAATTCCTCCCTTATTTCTTCTTGTGAGTCTCAGGAGCAGAGTTCCCGTTTTGTTCCAACAAACTGTACTTTGCAATAATATTTCTTTATCATCTTTTTTTTCTTTTTTCTCTCCTTTCTTCTCTCAGAAATTTCGCCTGATTTGTTTCATGTCTTTCTATCACAAGCAAACAAAATCACCATCACTTGAGAAGATTCCCAAACTGGTTTATGTTTTTAATTGTTACATCCAATGGAGGAGAACTGATTGGCCCTATCTCTGGTCATCATTTAGGTACAGCGTGCTTTACAGCACATTTAAGACTATTGTGTGTTTTTTGGTTTTGACACATTTTGTTCCCAGTGTCTAAATGCCAGGTAGAATAAGGAAATTTACATTTTTTAAAACTGGCATTCATAAAGCAATTTGCAGTGGTAGTTCAGACTTTGTTATAGCAGACGTACTATAGGAAATTGAACCACAGCTCCCAGTCTGGGTCAACAATGTGTTTAAAACACAACATAGCTTGAGATAAGAAAAGGTGAGATGAGGGGGAAAAAGTGTAAATTGGAAGATGATTAAGATAAATACGCCCTTTTGGAATAGCACCATTGACACCATTTCAACAGAGGTGAGTCATTTCAGTCAAATCAGTGACTGCCTGATATCAACCCTTTGACGGCTGAATTTATTTACAAATATATACAAATTTTAATTTTTCGTGTTTTGGCTTTCAAGCTGATGCTATTTCGGCTTAAGTCTGAATGCAAGCGGTATGCTACGCTACGCTAATGATCGATGTTAATGGGTTAAAATCATCTCTCTGAATCAAAATGCTTCTTAATAAAAAATGAATGTCAAATATGAAGTATCAAAAGGCCAAATACCACTAATATTTGTTTGACAAAGACTAAAATATTAAAGGATTTTAGTTTTCCTGTACTTATTAGAGGTCCAGTGTGTAGAATTTAAGAATATCTATCTGCAAACATGTAATATAATATTTTTAACTCTGTTGACATTTGTGTGTAATCACCTTAAATAAAAAACATTTATAATCTTAAACTAAGTTAATTTATAATTACATGGGAATAGGTCCTACTGCCAAGGAGTGCGCCATCTTGCACCACCATGTTACTAGCTGGTAGCTGATAACAGACACAAAGCCCTTGTGTACCGTTGTGTTATTGAAATTGCGGATGGGTACAGGTATTAAGGTACTTGACTACTTGTAGGGGACATTATTAATCGAGTAGTGTTTTTACTTTCACATACCTGAGCAGTTTTGTTTTGAATAGTTGAACTTAGTCAGCATTATGCACCATGGCAGCCATGAGCAGAAAATTGAGGCCTTAAATTATGACCAAAACAAAATATGTGGCGTTAAACTTATAGAGATACTAGATTGATGTTTAACCACATGTTCTTAAAGCACGAGAAGTAACCAGCGGGGACAGACAACAGACGGTCTCACATCACATAATCTGCTAACTCTGTCAGCACACATTAACAGAGCGGTGAAGATTAGCCTGCTAGCACTAGTATAGGAAATATACTGTATACTTACTGTCATACAGTTCTGCAGTATTTCAGTTAACTTTACTAGCTCAACCCAGAATCCAGTTATTACTTTAAATCTTTAAACTTAGCTAACATAACAGAACAGTTAAAAGCTAGTTACATCCTTAGCACCATAAGACCAAATTTTTTGATCTTTCTCTTGACTGTTACTTTTTCCTGCTGCTTATCTCAAATGCATCACCCATGCTAACATTAAAGGTCCAGCGTGTGAATATTAGCAGCATCTAGTGGTGAGGTAGTATAATGCACGCAATGGAGCGTTGCCTCTCTGCCCCCTCCCTCTCCAAGCACGTAGGAGAACTATGGTGGCCGCCTGTGTATGATCTTCCGCAGTAACAGTAACACAGGACAAACTTTCAGCAGACTCATGAAAAAAAAAATCCTTCTATTCCTTTTTCTATGTTGCTTTTTACTGTGGTCTTTTCATTAGGTTGTTTTTTCAATACCACTACGGTACACAAATACAAAGGGTTTTTGTCTGTTATCAGTAACCTTAGTAACAAGGTGGTGCAAGATTATGCTGTCTGTAGAAGGAGGACCCACTGCCATGAAACTGCATTACATATACGCCACGTTTTTTTTTTTAAATTTAAGGTGATTACACACTAAAGTTAAGATAAAGTTAGATTTTCTACACACTGGTCCTTTAAAAGCTTTAATTTAGTCATTTTTTAGAAGTGCTTGGATCTTAAATGCTACTCTCTGATCCATAATTAATGAAACAACAGTGGAAAAATTGTCCATTTGATCTTTTAGCAATGTATTCAAACATTAAATTAAACCGATATCACAGTGTTGAAAAAGGTCTTATCTGTTGCTGACAGTTATTGTCATTTTGGGCATGTACTCAGAATGGACAGTCAGTTTTAAACCTCAGCAACATCATCCCTGCAACAGGGAAAATAGACATTTGATTAGTTATTTGAAATTTCAGATATGAACTTTTGCTCTTTAAATAGTTCTTAAAACAAGCAGTCTCATCTTTCTTGTTGTGGAGTAAGGAGAGTGGAATTGAGGACAGCACACGAGTGAGCCACGGCTTGAAGAACACGACATCAAGCAATTTCCTGTGGTAGTGCACCTCTTGACTCACAGCAGTTTAAATTTTGTGAGCTTGAAAGATGAAGCACATAGAGGTTAAAGTAAATAGGTTAAACTATTTGACGGAGCAGAGTGTTCATCAGCCTTGTTGTTTGTTCAGATTTGCTTTCCTCACACATTTGAAAAAGGATGTTCAGGCTCAACTTCACTCTAATGAGAAATCCAAAATAATTTTAACATAATTTTACCTGCTATACACAACATAACTTTAAAACAGTTTGTAACAGGAGAGGCATGTAGGTGTTTGACACTCACAATACAGATACTACAGATGAGTGAGTCAAAATGAGCAAAATGGAGTCTGCACATACTGCTTTGGCCTGTGGGCTCTAAAGGACTCCACCTTGTTGTACTCACTCACTCACTTCCCCTTAACCGCTTGAAGGCAGGAAGAGATGAGAGACAGAAGAGGAAGAGAGGCGAAGGGGGATGGGCTTATTGTCTTTATTTAAAGTAAAACAACACAGAAGTGAGAAGTTTTAGTTGACACTTTTGAGGCAGAAAGAGAAACTGAATCAGAGAGAGGAGTAGAGAGCAGGTGACAGACTATATGCAGTCATGAGCCCTTGGATGAGGACCGTCTCAGAGCGGTATGGTGTAGGTAAGTCTTTGTGTGCTCACTTGTGAGACCGAGCATATTAGCAATGATGCATTTCTTACTTGGGTGAAGTAAAGTACCCATGCGATGGAATAAAATGAAAACAGCAGGCACCTCCTGCTTGAACAGGATGTGAGCAGGTGCTAGCAGCCTCCTAAAACCACAGCAAGTACCAAGCAGACGAATCCCTCAGCACAACTTTAGTCCTAAAATTACATTCACCGTCTAACTTCGATGCAACAGAAATCATGAGGCGCAAAGTAAAAGATAAATTCTAGAACATGACAAATGCGGGTGTGAAGAGAATGATTTCGACACCAGGAACAGTTCATTTTCTGAGAATGCAGCTGCTGGGCCATCATGGCCGAGCTGATCAGAAGTGAGACAGCTGCAAGAACAGAGTTTTCTGACTTTTAATTTAGGTTGTCATAGCAGAGATTGACTTGCCTGTCTCAGATGATGCATTGATTTATCATTTACTTGCGATGCGATAGGTCAGGGTTATATTATAGTAAGTGAGTAAAGACAATTTCAAACTTTAAATCCCAGTAGTTCTACTACTTCTAACTTAATGCTGATGGTGAAAATTGCAATAAATTGCTAAAATGCATTTTCATACAAATATGACGACTCCATCAAGTTTTGTTTATCTACGATATTTTGTGTGGATATCTTCCCGGTCTGTGTAAGACTACAAGACAGGAAGTAGAGAAAGAAGACAGAACATACAGAAGCTAAATACTGCAGACAGAATTGGTATTTTTTTGTTAGAACATCAAATTAAATATTTGCAAAAAAACATATACAGTATATACATATTTGAATGGATCAGAAAACCTGTGAGAAACATGGTGACCTCACAGACACATTACATGTATCTGTATCTATGGAAGATGCTATATTTTATATAACTTCCTGCTTGTGAATTTATTCTGGATTTTAAAGGCATTCGCTAAACTAAATTGATGTTACCATTTAAGTCTATTTAACGACTCTCCCTCTGTCTTCAACAATTTACTTTTTAGTGAAGTGGAATTTCGTGGGCCAAGGAGAGAAGCAACTTTCCCTGGAGATAGGAGATACAGTCCATATTCAGGAGGTCTGTGATGGTAAGAACCTCTCAAAGAATGAAAAAACTAATACTTTAAAATTTAAAAAGACTTCTGTGTATCACTCTTCTTCATGTTGTTTCTAACATGTAAAAAAACAAACAAGCAAGCAAAAAAACCCCAAAACATTTTGTTTCAAAGTAATATGCTTATACTTTATGAACCAGCTAAATCATAAAGTTAACTAAATCAAAAATTACATGAACAAGAAAGAATGCACTTAGAGAGTGTAAACCTCCGCCAATGCAGCTAAATTCCTCACAACATATGCTTCTTCTTCCTCCCTCAGCTTTACCTAGCATTTTCCAGGAGTCGCCACAGCGACTCAGCCTCCTCCATGTCTCCCTGTCCTCTGCTGCTTCTTCTCTCACATCAACTATCTGCATATCCTCTCTCGCCACATCCATCAATCTCCTCTTTGCCTCCTGCCTGGTAGCTCCATCTTGAGCATCCTTCTTCCAGTATATTCGCTGTCTCTCCTCTGCACATGTCCAAACCACTTCAATCTGGCCTCTATAACTTTGTCTCCATCTGTGCTGTCCCTCTGATGTGCTCATTCATAATCTTGTCCATCCTTGTCACTCCCAAAGAGAATCTCAACATGTTTGACTCTGACACCTCCAGTTCTGCCTCCTGTCTTTTGGTCAGTGCCATTGTCTCCAAACCAAACAATATCTCTGTTCTCACTAACCTCTTGTAAACCTTTCCTTTCACTTTGCTGCTACTCTTTTGCCACAGATCACTCCTGACACTTTTTCTCCAGCCGTTCCATCCTGCCTGCACTCGCTTCTTCACCTCTTTACCACTCGTTGCTTGGAACAGTTGACCCCAAGTACCTAAACTCATGGACCTTTTTAACCTCTACTCCCTGTGACCTCACCGTTCCACTTTTCTCCCTTTCATTCATACACGTATCCTGTCTTGCTACAACTAACAACATACGCTCCCCAGCAATAAATGCTTACCTTTCATGGTCGTTTTTCTTTTCTTTGAGCTCATACATCAGCTATCTACTTAACTGAGATGTTAGTGTTTGTTTTAGGCGTGTGTTATTTTTAGGTCAAGGTCGTTTGGTGTCAAAAAGAGCACATGTAGGCACTACCTAATGGGTGACACATGAATCACAGAGTCAGCTGCTTCTGGCTATATGATGGACCCTGGAAAAAATTACATTTTTCTGGATTCATGGCCAAAAAAGATTATTTTCTAACTTTGAGTGACCTTTTCATTTGACCTTTGGCTACCAAAATCTAATGAGCTGTAGATTGGGCCAAAACACACCTTTGATAAAAATTTCATCAAAAATAGTTGGGTGGTTTTTATGTAATCTGCTAACGGAAAAAAAAAAATGCCACCAAAAACATAATCTCCTCTGATTTAGTTGCAGGAGGTAATTAGTGTGAGTCCTGTTACTCATATTTTATATGTCAGTTTCACAGTTACAATATTGAGAATTAGTATATTTGATAAATAACTTTACTACACAGTGGTTTACAAATATTGTGTATTTGTTAAAAATGTGTCCATCCTAGTCTCACCACATGCAGTCATAGCTTTAAGTCCTCAGTTTTTGATGGCAGTAAAATGACACTCAGTTTTTCTTTCAGGATGGTACAAAGGGTACCTGGCAAGGAATAAAGCCCGACAGGTGAGAAGTGACACAAACGAATAACCAGTTTTTCTGTGCAGAACTGCGCTAATCCTGTAATTTTTGATTCAACCAACTATAATAAACTGGGAGAGTTTTTTTCAGTTTTGCGGAGAGCTGTCTGTTGTTCATCTTTCCTCTCCTACACATATTCTCCTCAAGGGACTGTTCCCTGCCAGTTTTGTCCATCTTAAGGAGGTCGTCATTGAAAAACGAGGGTAAGTGTTGTCAAGTTTTCATTTGTCTCCAGAAGTTCCGTTGGTTGAATATTTCACGTTTATGACTACAGAGATGAGGAGGTCGTGTTGTCTGCAGAGATGCCCCTGGTGAAGGAGGTGACCACCACACTGAGGGAGTGGGGAAGCATATGGAGGCAGCTCTTTGTGGTAAAATAACAGACAAATAGTACTCGAACATGTGTATCTGTGTGTCTGAGCGTAACACCGTACATTTGCCCATCTAGGCCAATAAAATGGTACACGTGACGCAGGTGCGGGGACTGATGTGGGAGCTAATGGAATGGCGTTCCCAGCTCCTCTCTGGCACTCTGCCCAGTGATGAGTTGAAGGAGCTCAAGCAGAAAGTCACCTCCAAGATTGACTATGGCAACAAGTATGCCCACTCTTAACTAAATTTGCTCCTGTATCCAGTTCCCTTGTCTCTAAATCTTCCTCTTTTAACCTCCCCAGTCCTCACCTCTCCTGCTTCCCTCTATAGAATCCTAGAGCTGGACCAGGTAGTTCGGGATGAGAATGGGAATATTTTGGACCCGGAGCGGGCTAGTGTAATCAGTCTGTTTCGGGCCCACGAGGAGGCCACAGCCAAGATCAGTGAACGCATCAAAGAGGAGCTGGTAAGCAAATGGACAAGAAGTGTGGTAGGAAGCAGAAAGGGCAAGATGCTGGAGGGAGAAGTTGCAAATTGCAATTTTTATTTTACTACTTATATGACATTGCTGTGTTTTGACTTTCCAGCGACATGTGTTGCGTGGGATCAGACAGTGGACTGACTCGCATTCTTTTCTTGTGTTTTTAGCTCAGTTTTAATTCGTTTAGACATCAATTAAATGACAGTTTGCATTCGTTTTACTTAAGAATTCACTTCCTCAAGAATTGTGTGTCATTGCTTCAACTTCATACAGTCTAGATTACATTTAAATATTGATTCACCAGTAAGACCATAAACTATCCCATTATGATTTTCTTTAACAGGGATTTTTTGGGAACACCCCAAAATTAAGTAAATAATTAATGTCCCACTGAATGAATTACTGTTTGAATCATTGTACCTTCTACTTTTGTCCAGAATTTTGTCATGTTACCCTTCATGTCCTCTCCGGCAGTCCAATATCCAGCCAGACCACAGCGGGATCTCGGCTCGGATCCAGTCTTCCCCGACCCACAGCCTGTACGTGTTTGTCAGGAACTTTGTGTGTCGCATCGGAGAGGATTCGGAGCTCTTCATGTCCCTCTATGATCCCATCAAGCAGTCCATCATCAGGTGCCACTTTTCATGTCCTTCTCTTTCAGTTTTGGGTCAGCCTTGTACATTTGCCGGTATGTTCTTTTCAGGTTGATTTTCCTTAATGATTTGCCCAAACCTCAAATAATAAACTACTATTAATATAGTTCTTATCTATAATCTAATATTTATCTTAAAACTTTGAATCTTCTTATATTGTTACAAATTTTTTATGATTTCCCTAGTCAAGGACTGAGATCACATGATGAGTAAACTCTTTTTCCTGAAAAAAAAGGATAAAATTAAGCTGAAGTTGATATATCCTGAACTCAAAGTAATTTACTCTACCTCGGTGCAAACACCCCCCCCACACTCTCTCTTTTCCTCTGTATCTCATCCTGTGTGGTCTACAGATCCTCATTAGTCCTGTCTTAGAACACGTTAAATTAGAACAAAGAATCGCCAAAAAAAAGATACAGAGAACACAAATAATAGGGCAGCTGAGGGTGATTGGCAGCACTACAAAATGCCTGACAGTACTGACGCTATGCCCTGTCACAGTGGGCATATCTCTGTCTCAGTCACTGCAGCTGCAGTTATTGTAATTATTTCTTCAAATGTATTCACCATCATTCAGTCACCTCTTACTCTCTTGCCATTTGTCCTGTTTCTCTTCTGTCTCACCAGGACCTATTCGATTTGTATGATTTGATTAAATATTTCATTTTGTACAAACCATTTCCTCACCTAATCTAACTATCCGTCTCCACTGGAAAATAGTGAATGGTAAAGTTTTACGATAGCAGGAGGTATCAGGTTTTTCTCAGCTTTTATTCACATCACTGTTATCGTCATCTGTCTATTTTTCTGTTAATCCTTATGTCAGGGCCTCATACATGCTTGTCAGGAAAATCCCTTTGGGAATAGAAGGAATTGCTGTATATTTAGCTGTGGTAATTGGCAGAGTGGTTTGTTTGGAACATTAACTTTTCCCAGGGAATCATGTAATGACCACATAAGCAATGAGCATGCATATGGCATATGCATGCTCATGTACTCCAAGGAGGCTTCTCCTTGATCCTGTCCCAAATAATACCAACCGACAAGGGAGCCAAACTGACTGGCATTATCTGGACCAAGCAAGTGCTCACTTTGGATGTAGAATGAGGAAAAGGCAAAAGGAAAATAGATTTTTTGGTTGAGTGAATCTGCACATTTTTCAGTCTGAGATGAGCTTTACTATAGTTGTGACTATGTGTGGCTGTATATTAAAACATTTCATTGCAGTACAATAACAGAATATGCTTTTTGTGTTTTTTTTTAACTGTTTTGCATGCTTGGTGCAGTGAGAACTACTTAGTGCGTTGGGGCAGCAAAGGATTCCCCAAGGAGATTGACATGCTGAACAACTTAAAAGTTGTCTTTACAGTAAGTGGCCACAAGAGAGCACTGTCATACTGTTTCTTAGCACTACCTGCACAGCAGAGGGTGCATGAACCTATCTCTATTGTGTGGGTTGTCATTGTTTTTTTCCCCAGTTTTGCCACTAACTTTCTGTTTGCCATCTCCTTGTTTGTCCATATTTTTTATCCATATTCCCTATCCCATTTCTTTTGTCCCTGTTCTCCCTTTTCCAATTTTCTCAAAAAGGACCTGGGAAACAAGGACTTGAACAGAGAAAAGATTTTCCTGATCTGTCAGATAGTGAGAGTGGGCAGGATGGACCTGAAAGAGCTACACAACAAGAAGTGCACGCAGGGCCTGAGGCGGCCTTTTGGAGTGGCAGGTACATGACGAACATCCAATACAGTGTTTGTTGTGGGTAAATCTACTGCTTATGTGCAGAGCAGGATATGGAGCATCATTTGTATTTATTAGACTTGCCAAAGACATCTCTGACTTCTCAATAAATACAAGTATTTTTTTCTAGTAGCCTCACTCTAAAGCTGCAATGATTTTGACAACATTTTGCCTCATTTCACCAGAATACTCCACAATATTGGAGTTTAGTAGCCTCTTTAGTCATTTTACTTTTGGCCCCTAAATGTCATAGTCATTTTGTCTGACTTGCCAGCTGCTGCTACTGCTGCTGCTGTCGGTATTGTTACCCATACTGTAGTCACACCCTGGAGCTATGTGGAGCAACCAGCCATCTTTTGCACAAACACAACTAAAATATTGATAGTCAATGCCCATTTCTTGTTATGTGCTCTTGGGTCTGTTGTTTTTCCTTCCGGCTAAAAGAAAGCTGTTTACATCCTCATATAAGCGTACAAAAACAGCTTTCAGGGTATGTAGCGAGAGCTGTGTATACAAAATATTTACAGGGTCTGTCGTCACTCACTGAAGTGAACTCACATCAGAATTTACTGTATAGCAATTTCTTTGATTTTGTCACCAGAGAAATATTTGTTTTCTTTTCTTGGCAGTGATGGACATCAGTGATCTCATCAAAGGGAAACTCGAATGCGATGAGGAGAAGCAGTATTTCATCCCCTTCTTTCCGTATGTTTTATTTTTCACTTCTCGACTTGACTTGACTCTCGACTCTCGACTCCTTTCTTATCTTCTCTAAGAAACTCAAATCTCTGTTCACTGACCCTTCCTGTGATGAAAAATAGCAGTAGTGCAGTTTGTGTAGGGGAAGGTTTTAGCACAGAAAATTTCATGATTAAACAGTGTCTGTGTATTGTGAGAGAGTGTGTATGTTCACTTGGCTGCAGGGTAGTTGCTGAGAATGACTTTCTTCACACCTTGCTGAACAAAGTGACGGCATCACGAGGAGACAGTGGCGGCCAAGGTACTTTCCCACACTCGCAGGCTCTGCGCTCTGTTTCTGAGTTAGCAAAATGCAGCATGCATGTGGTGTGTTCATGTCTGTGGCTCTGAATGAAGATCATTATTCTGATGCATAGCATGCACCCTTGAGCCAAAGCCTCTACATTACCCACTGCTTTCTCACCAACCTCCAGTCTCGCTGCCTACTACCTCATGTTTACGACAGCCCCTGTGTGTGGCACTGGCTCGTTCCACATAAAGTAACCCCTTGTGTTGGACTGTACTGTTACATCGCTCAGCTTTTATCTTGTGACTCCCTCTGAAGACTCTAGTTATAGCTTCTATATGAGAAGAGCATCTGAGGCCACCAGATGTCTGTTCTCTAACTCACCCCTAATCTCTCTTTCTTCTTACCTTGTGATGCTCCTGCCACAGTAAACACACACATGGGTGTGTGTGTTCTGGGTTTTTGACGAACTATGTATTACCCTGAAATAGATCAATTCCTTTTTTTCCATTTTATGTGCTCTCTTTGAGCTTCCTTGTGCAATTAACTAGAAAGCTTTGAAAGCCCATGCTCTTTACACAAAATTTATGCCAATTTATTAACATCTTCCTCTTTCCTTTGTTTCCTTTGCTTCCATGTCTGAAACCCCTCTCATGAATGCTCATCCCCCATCGTCACATCCCTTTCACGTTTGGACACTTTCGCATTATGTCCCTCACAGATAAACACAAAAAATTTGCACAAAGTGGATTTTACTTTAAGTTCGGCTGTTTGGCCTCACATTTCAGGGTTTCTAGCATTCCTGAAAACATTTTAAAAAGTTAGAAATTCAATTTTAATGGTACAGCCTTGACATTTCTTCTTAATTCATATGGCTTTGATTTGAAGGTACTTACCAGTGGAAGAGACATTGTCATTTGAAATAGTCTGGACTGGCAATTTTTTTGTCTGGGGAAAATTTATCAATACTTACTCAGACAAAGTTCTATGAAATATTAAATGTAACTTTCTGATGTCACCACATACGCTGTATTTTCCCATGTTGCTTAGGGTTTTCAGCTGTTGTCAATATGGCATTACAACACAAGAGTATTTCTTTCTTTTGTGCAATTACAAGCATTGAATCATCAGCTAACAGCTAGTGAGAATCAGATATTGCCTGGATTGGTTGAAAGTTCTTTATTGATGATTCACAAATAAAATACCACAAGGAAATGTGTGCTTTATTCCTTTTCCTCAGCAGTAATACAGCCAAAACAAGAGAAAATGTGCCATGCATCAGTCTGTTAGTTTCTATCATGTCCTAAACGCCTTTTCAGAGGGTTATCAAGTAAATATATTTTTACGTGATACTGAATATGGTTTTAAAAGAAACAGGAAATCAAGTGCCAAACATTGGAACATAATCCTCTCTCCTCCTGCGCCCCTGCCTCCCTCCAGGTCTGTGGGTGACCATGAAGGCTATGATTGGGGACATAGTTCAGATTCGGAAGGAATACCCCCACCTGGTGGACCGCAGCACTGTGGTGGCCCGCAAGCTGGGCTTCCCAGAGATCATTATGCCGGGAGATGTTCGCAATGACATCTACCTCACGATACAGGGAGGCGACTTTGACAAGTACAACAAGACGACGCAGAAAAACGTAGAGGTCATCATGTGGGTCTGCGATGAGGAGGGCAAGGTCATACAGGTGAGGGTATGAGAGACTGTGTGCAGGTGCATGTGTACACCAAAGCGGGCGATTGCGCAAGCATGACACTGACCAATCACATCTTATACATCCAGAAACACATATACATGAAATCCTTCAGCACTACATGACAAACATTTTGTGCCCCATCCCCCATTTCCTAGAACTCCATCTGTCTGGGAGCAGGGGATAAAGTGGTCAGTGAGTACAGATCTGTCATCTACTACCAAATCAAACAGCCTCGCTGGATGGAGACAATTAAGGTGTGTGTGCAAATTTTTGTATGTGTTTAGAGGGAATTACTTTGGGAATTTTACTTCCCCAGATTATTAAAGTACACCTTTAGGAAAAAATAAGAAATCTGTTATTTTATATTCTACAATAAAATGAGATGTCCTCCAGGTGGCAGTCTCTCTGGAAGAAATGCACAGGATTCGGTTTCCCCCCTCTGTTTTCTGCAGACATCCACTCTCCTTTCCTCGGAGCCCCTGAGAATAATATGACATCGATAGGACAGAATGATTGCAGACAATTTAGAAAACTACCCAAGCCACCGTTGCAAACACTCATTATTGTACAAATCAAAAATTGGGATCCTCCTCTCACATTCTTCTTCCCTCTGTTTGCACATCCATTGTCACCAGCCAAGGACAAAAGCGAGAAGAACTTTGCCATGGCCTTTGTACGCCTGATGAAGGAGGACGGGACAGTTCTACAGGATGGGCTGCATGACCTTGTAGTCTTCAAGGTCAGAACCAAAGCAGAATCTTTGCAGAGAGAAAAGAGACAAAGTCAATCAATCGATTCAGTGGCGCTCACAACATCCCCATCATCCTTGACTGGCAGAATAATTACGTCATACAACTGAATAGCAGTTCACAACACAAAGCTTTCAGCCTTATACAAAAATTGAAAGCAATAAACAACATTGTTAAAATTTTATGATTAGAATGTGCCACAGTCATTACCTGATCTGGACTAAAGAGCCTAAGTTCAGTAAATATGAACTCTGTAAAGTAGTCTGAAATGAAAGTGTGAGCTTGTCTATGCACATACCAAAGCAGTTTACAGGATTATTTTGGTTCATCATTCAAGGTCAGACATGAATGAATTGGCACCTTGATACTTACTTCACCAAAGCTCTGCGCCACTCATCATGTAATTCTGAAGGCCTTTCATCTACACGTGTATGTAATAAGAGGGTTGTACTTAGATTACTGGAACATCTAAAGCTTGGTAGAATGAAACAGATAGACTCTTGGGTTTTTCTCACTCAGAGGGGCCATTGGAACGTTTCTGTGCACGACAATATTGGTAAAAAAATCAGTCACCGTTTCTTCATTTTCTGCATGTTGAACACTTGAGTGATATGTTAAAACATTATCAGAGGATTTGAATCACGTAACTTGTTCTCAATTATATTTGCTGGTGCTGGTGATTTTCCTAAAACCTCTATGGAGGCACCAAAGCTCATAATTAATATTTATTCAATAGCAAACATCATCAATGGGGACCTAAACATACAGAACAGTGAGTCTGGACAGGAGATTACGGTTACTCAGACAGGTGGAGTGAGGCCAAATAGATTTCCTGCCAAATGAGTCAGAGCTAATATTGAATCCTCTATTGATTAAATGCCAAAAGCAATGAAGATTAATTACTCGTAATTCACTCAACGGCCAAGTGGATGGTACCAATGTGCCCTCTTTCTCGATTATCTCTCGTTATTCTCGTGCAACCCCTCATTCTGCACCACTCATGGCCTTAATCTCAGCCTCCCTTTTCCAACAACTTACTCATTATTACTTACTGGTTTTTGCATTGAAGAGGGCAGAGCTGAAGCTGGAGAAAGAGGGTAAGTTTATGTTTAAGAGAATGCACAGAAAGTAAAATTTGGTTACATAGACATAATAAAAAATGAATATGCCACAAAGATAGACAAGTGTTTACTTCACATTTTCAGCACTCTATAAACAAGAAAATAAGTGCTTCACTAGTTGTTTTCCTATTTTTCAAACCTGTACTGGCCCCACTATTTCTAAACTCGAGTTTAAAAACTGAAATAGATGAGGCATATTGACCACAAAGGATTACGTCAGTGAGGTTGAAGACTTCAATCATTATTTGACATTTCTTCCTTCTGGGCTGGCCTGATAAATCATTGTCAGTGCGAAAAAACCCAATGCCTCCCAGTCTATTGCTCCTACATGCAGCATTGCAGCAAGAATTTTTAATCAAAAATAGGAAGTATACAGTGATTTCTTTCACATCTGTGCCACCATTAATGACCTTACAGTATATCACTGCTGCTGTATCAACAGTGTTAGGTAGCAATAACTCCCTCTCACATTGCCGTCTCAGGGTGACAGCAAGCGCATGGAGGATGTGAGCTGCTACCTGTCGTTGCCTTCGACACGCCAACACCACAGCGACCAGCACAAGGGTTCAGTACTGAGCCGCAGCTCCAGCAGCGCGTCAGGGGGTGGAGGAGGCCTCTCATTCAGCTCTAGAGACAGCTTCACCATCTCCACCTTGGTCTGCTCCACCAAACTGACCCAGAACGGTAGGTCGGCAGGAGTAACGTATGTGTGGAGCTTTTGAGATGCTGGAGACTTTAAAAGGCAAATCATTCTAATTGAGTGAATTGAAGAATGGGCAGGAATTGAGAATTGTGACACATGAAAAAAAACATTAATTACTGTCTTACTTACAGAAAGTACAGTAAGGGAAAGTCAGGACAGTTAATCATAGGTTGTGAAACTGGAAGAAAAAAAAATGCTGGTCCAGGGCACAATCTGACGCATAGTGCACACGTGATTAAATGCTCATTACATTTTCTTGACCTCAATCTTATTTTTAGTTTTGGGGCAATAGTTGAGTCAGGATGACAATAGCTGAAGGGAGAAGTGAGGTTGGGGTCATAGTAAAGGACACGTCCAGCCAATTAACAGTGATGGTATGTTAATGAGGTTAATGCTATACAAGAATTATGCGCGTGCTTGTGAGCGAACAAGGTTTAAAGGAAGTGTGTATACATAGGTTTCATTAATGGGGAGTGTCGTCATTTTGTCTTACACAGTTTGGCTGATGGCCATGAAGGCATGCAAAGACACAAGCACACAGACTGTAGTGCACTTCCACATCTTTGAATACGGATACACATAGGCACATCAGAGACACAGGTGCAATGCAACAGCTGTTACTGTGGAAACCAGTCCATCACTGTAATGAAGATTATCCTGCAGTATTAATCACCTGTACCACGCACACACGCAACACATAGACACAACCAGACACACAAGGGCACACAGAGCCACAGCATTGGTTGGGGCCACCCAGCAGATGTGCAGCTTGGCTTGGTGTGTCACAAATTATCTGACGGGGAAAGCAGCAGGCTCCAAGTGGGCAGCTCTGCAGGGACATGGAAATCTGCCCCATGTCAAACTGAAGCAGAATTAATGAGAGAAACTGTGGATTTGAATGTTCAGCTCATAGTCTCACTCAGCAGAGAAACAGGAACTGTCCGTATGTCTTATCATTGCATGACAAATTGTTACTTTGGTGCTGAATATCAGTCAGATTTGCTTGGAAAACAAAAAAAATAAATACTAATCTATATATCCATATTTTATTGGCTTGTGTTATTGCGTGCAAAATGACAAAAAAACAAAAACAAAACAAAAGCACAATACCCCAAGTGAAGTCTTCAATGAAGACTGTGCTTAAACATTTTTTTGTTTTTTTCAGTAAATATATGCAATTGCATATCACTCTTATACAATTATTCAATTTAATATCCCATCTCCATGCAAAGAAAAAACACGTAAAGGGCTTAAAGACGAAACTTCCCCCACAGTCCACTGGGGCCTAACTATAACCAAAACTCTGAAAAAAGTCATTCATTTTGTTTTCATGCTGCACCCTTTCTTTCCTCCTCCTGTCCTCAATGCTCCTCACTCCCATCTCTTTCCTCTCGTGCCTGCATCTCACTTTCATATCAAGATTTGTCTACAGCACAAAGTTGTGAACCTCTTTAGTCCGTAACTGATGTTCAAACACTGGACAAGAGAATTATGATAGGGGGCAGTTTAACTGAGTAGCTTGTGTTTCTGTGTCAACACATCTGGTGCTAACGCTAGAACACTGGTAACGCTGGTAAAAGTTGCATAATTGCTAAATTGTCAATTCCTAAAGTCTGAAACTTTAACATGACATTTTTGGAACCTAATATACGGGTAACAATCATAATCGCTGTTAAATTGCACACTGTAATAATGATAAAAACTCAAAAATCGTTTACTCTGACACTGCCACAGGCCCAGCTTGCACATAATCACCATTGAGCTTAATTACATTTGTCTTTTTTGGCGTAATAATTTAATTTGTTGATAAAGCCTTAATTGATAAATTACAAAGCATGAAATACTAGCATATTATAGTGTGTGTTATAGTGTCAAGTCACCCATGCTTTGATCAGCAGCACTCTTAACACAGTAAATTAATTCAGAGGTAAGGCAGCTGAACAGAAAGACTTTTCTGTGTGTCTCTCCTCCTCAGTGGGCCTGCTGGGGCTGCTTAAGTGGAGAACTCGACCTGAACTCCTCAAAGAGAACCTGGAGAAACTCAAAATTATTGATGGGGAGGAGGTGGTCAAGGTCAGTGGTATGAAAACCAGCGGGCCTCTGCATGAAAGTGTAGACTTACATATGTTGGGTCTCATCAGACATCTCCTCTGTTTGTGTGTGTGCACAGTTTCTGCAGGACACTCTGGATGCCTTGTTCAACATCATGATGGAACATTCTCAAACCGACGACTACGACATCCTTGTGTTTGACGCCTTGGTGAGTGTATTGTGTAGATGTGTGACTCCATGTCCCTTGCAACAGTTTCTTGAGAGACTGTCTTTGTGTGTATTGAGTCTGACGTCTTTCTGTCTCCCTGTCAATCTAACTCTTCACCACCTGTTTTTCCTTCTGTCTGCCAGATATACATCATAGGACTCATTGCTGACAGAAAGTTCCAGCACTTCAACACAGTGTTGGAGGCATACATCAAACAGCATTTCAGCGCTACACTGGCCTACAAGTAGGTTTCCTCCTTCTCTCCTACTTCTTTTCATCTCAGTGAATGTGAATCTTCCATAGGGAGATACATTTAAACTGATCCTTTACAAATTCAGAGCAAGCAGTATAACCATTATAAGCAAGAAAAGTATTATGTGTATTAGAGTGAAATATGATAAGATTTGCAAGGTTAAAAATAAGTCCTTTAGCTCTTTATAAGTGCTTCAAATATAAAAGATCATTCAGTTTTTGAGATATTGGCTGTAGAGAGATTCACCCTCTCTTCAATATCATGGAATTAGATGGTTCTTTTCATGTATAAAGTATAAACAAAAATTACTGTTGACAAACTCACCAACAACAACTCATTCTAGAGCAGCTCAGCTGAACTATTTTCTTTTGTATCCCAATAGAAAATGAGGTCTGTTTCTCCTCATGGGTGAGAAGCTAGCTAACAGAGATAATGTTACAGCTCAGTTTGTACAGCTACATCTGTTTTCTATATACTGTCAATAGTCAGAGTTCAGCCAAAGAGGACACCACTGATGTTCTCATCTCTGACCAGCAGGAGCCTTTCCATCAATGGAGACAGCTCTGATTGCATATGCAAAAGGGTGTTCTTACGCAGTAGCTGCATGTTGCCCCTTGCTTGTTGCTGGGATGTTATTTGGTAGATAGAAAATAATTCATGCAATGAACACATATTTTTGAATCTTGGAGACAAAATTGATGTTCCAGTGAAACTCCGAAATTAGACAAAACAAGCTAGATGGGTAAATAGCATCAGAGGAAAAGTGTATTTTGACATTTTGACGCAGTAGTGTTACACTAAACTTGACAACAATGACAACAAACTAAAAATTGCCATGTTCTGGCTTGTATTTAAATTTCAAATAAAGACCCACATGATATTTGCTCACCTCTTAGGAATTCTGAAATCTTTCAAATCCTGTCAGATAATCTCAATAATCTTGCGTCACTAATCCAAACAAATAGCCTATTCTGTGATTCCCAGATAGTTAAAACGAGCATCTTACATAGCAGTGAAGCTGTCTACACACAGAGCAGAGCATGAGTGGGATTTTTCTTAGACTAAATCAAACATTGGCTCCTGTCAGGTATCTCATACTCTGCACAATATATACAAATGTTAAATCTACTGTGGTTACCTAAATGCAACCTGTTGTTCCCATGATAAGCGTTGCACTGTTTGAAGCTGCTGCTGGAGGTCAGTGTGTGTGCTGGCCTTGACTGTACAGGACTACTTCACTGTACACCCATGTAGCCAGAGTTTTAACCCTGCTCTCGCTGAAGTGGCAGCCAAAACACTCAGTCATGCTCCCCACACTCACTCTGTCTACTGCTTAGTCTCTGAGAAATCACTACACTTGATGCAACTGGCGCTAGAGGAAACATTTGTTTTCACTGTTAAGGAAATTAAAATCATGTCTGACTCTGCCTGCTCTCTTTTGCCCCCCTGAATCTTTTTCTTGCATTCCCCTAACTGCTTCTCCTCCCCTCAGCCTCCTTTGCACAATTATCCCTGCCCCTGTTCTTCACTGCATCTATTCATCTGTTCAACCTCTTTGAGAGGGTCACTGCCCAGGGGCTGTTATATAAAACTCTCTAACTCCCTCTCACTTCATTTTAAATTTCCTATATCTTGCTCTTAAAAAATAATGAATCCTCCTATGCTAAGCCATGAACCAAAGCAAAACCAGGGAAGTCTGAATGGTAACATTTCCAAGGCCTACCTGACAGCAGTGTGGTCAGTGGTACAGTTCATTTTTAAGGGGACTTTTATTGATTAAGAAGATTTGGTCATTTTAGAGGGATCCCCTCTTGTCATTTGATGGAAATGGAGCCAAATGTCTTAACTCTCTCTAAGCCTACAGTGTTGCTTTATGTTTTACGAACAATGCTAGTCTTCCATTAACAAATGCATGAGGGAGATAGGATAAGGAAATGCTGCTGTCATAAACTTAGACTGAACTCTGCCACCCATCTCTCGCTCCAGCTGCTTTGACACACGGAATAGTTCCGTGTGTGTCTAAAGATGCCTTTGGGCTGTGCATGTGTTTGATAAGGATATCTTTTTTTCATCATGCGTCTTTGGGCAAATAAAACTGTGAGCTATGTGAACAGTTCATCCGTTGAGGTGTGAAATACTATTTATCCTTTTTTTCACCTCCACCTCCCTCCAAGTCTTCCTCTCTCTCCTCTTTTTACTCTCACTGTCTTTCTGCTCCATAGAAGTGAAAACTGGAGTTGGTGATTAACTTTCCAACCCGTGGAACATCACAAAAAGGCACTGATAATCCTGACTGAATGCTTTTGATGTTGTTCTTACTTTATCTTGTTATTCTTCCTCTGTGACTTTGTTTTCTTTGCCCTCTTTTTCTCTTCCTCTCTTTTTCTCTTTCTCTCGCTTCAGTTCAGCTTAGATATCTCCTTCTCTTATCATTCTCTTACAGAAAGCTGATGTCAGTGCTGAAGAGGTATCTGGACGTGTCTAGTCGAGGGGAACTGTGTGAACCTATCCTCCGAACCCTCAAAGCTCTGGAGTACATTTTCAAGTTCATCGTCCGCTCACGCATGCTCTACTCTCAGTGAGTTTTTGTGAACTGATCATTGTGATAATTATTTTTTTTGTTTGGACCCACTTTGCTCCAACACACACAAGGGACTCACCCACAGAGTCTGGTGCTCTTTGCTGGAAGACTGTGGCAGTTGATGACAAACTGTGGTTAAAACGCTGTGTGCTTGCATAGATGAAGTTCATTGTCCCAATGAGAGCTAATGACAGGGAAAGGCTACTGAATGGGCACCTGAGAGACACCAGACAAACTTCCTGTTCCTGCAGGAGATACTTACTGCCACACCCACTACCATGAGCTGAGAGCTGCACAATACGAAGTGTAAACGCCATTTATAACTGACACAGAAGTCAGTGCTGAGAGATTGGAGACATGATCCACAGTTGTTTCTTGTTGCCTTGCCTGTGGGTGACTTGAGTATATGAGTGTTCGTTTTCAGGTGTAAAGGACACACTCAACTCTGTAATTTAGTGCATCTTCCTCGAACGATTGCAAGGGTTATTGGTGACAAATGATGCTTTTTCTGTCTGCTTGTTAGGGGCAGTGTAGCCGTGGTTTTATAATAGAGTTTGTGTGCGTATGTGTGTACGGTGGCATTTGTACATGTTTGTCATTCAAATAAGGGATGCACACAAAGGCTTTATGAAGCTCATGTAATGCAAATCTGTCAATACATAGTTTTCTTGTGATGCCCAGTGAATGTGTGAATTTAAAAAAGCATTGACTGTCTGCAGAACATATACTGTATATCCATATCGGTATCAACACTGTTATTTGTCCAAAAAGAGTTTGACAATGCGGGTATGATCCACTGGTTGATGAAGGTCTGTGTTTTAGATTATCAGTGTGTTTGTTTACCAGTGTGATGGGTCTGATTGTTTATTTATTCATAGTGTGTTAATTAGTGATGCACAAGCATAGTTACCTTCATATTTGCTTGTGTGTGTTTATGTCAATGCATATCAACCACATACAGATGTGTGCAAATACACAAGCCTAGGAATGCATAATTGTGTGAGTGTTTATGTGGTGTGCACGCAATGCATTACTGCTCCACTGCTCCTGGATTGACTGAGCTCCAGTTGCCAACCTCCCCCTGGGTACCTCTGAACCGATAAATCTCAGTTTCCTTCTCTCTTCCTCTCTCTCTCATCCTCTATCAGTTGCCCTCCAAGTGCAGCTTTAACTCGTTCTGCAATTAAAGTTTTCACATAAAATTTTTACTCCTCTATGGATATGCTGGCCCTTTTTAATCAGGTAAATGCCTCATTGACATTCAAAAATCTCTGAGTGACCTGGCCAAGTCCTTCAATGCGTTGTCATATGATGTAATCAGGCATTTAAGGGAGCCACAGATGTCACTCATTATCATTGCCATTTAGGATAGCAGCAATCAAAATGGAGTCAATGAAAATTTCCTGTTTGTCAAACTGCTTTCTTGTTTATGCAAAGTCTATTAAGACCTTGTGATGTTTACTAAAACACTATTTAAAACATGCTGCACCAGATTTGCTCATTACTTCACCTTTATGGCCTGTAGCTCTCATTATTTCCATCAGAGCTCCAGATATGTTTTGTATTTATCTTCCATTCTTTCA
>KV751335.1:6146058-6194690 GCA_001698575.1 Mola mola
TAAATCATGTAAAAAAAGGTTTTCTTGTTTTTTTTTTTCTTTCTCATTACGTGATAAGGATCTTAGTATTGCTTCCTTTGACAGCTTATGTACAATACATCAAAGGATGCATTTGGAGCTGAAATGGCCCTAAGCAACCCCTTTTGCCATTTTTAGTTGCATATACATCTAGTTATAACATGCTAATGGGACACAGTACATTTAAGTGTAATACTGTGGCTGTCACATGTACACAGACCCCGACACATCTGGAAATGCCCTCTGTCTACACCCACACACACATCCATGCATAGACAGGACTGGGGGATTAAACAAGAGAATGCGTCTGTGATCATAACTGTACTCTGCAAAGAGCCCAGTGATAATACCTCTGTGTGTCACCACCTAATCCCTCCCCCTACATGCTAAATTCACTGTGTGCCACATGCTAATCCTTCCCTCCAGCGCTCATAATGTCTATTGTAATTAACAACTGCATAGCTCCCCCGAATCACGCAGAGATAGTGAGGAGATCGGGAGAGGAACGGGATAGAGAGATGGCTGGGAGAAAAAAATTGCTGATGGTGAGGGAATTAGGATGGTAGGAAGTGTGTTTTGAAATGCTAGTAGCAGCAATGAAGATAAACCAATTTTTTTTTGTTTGTTTTGATCCTTGAGGAGCATTATTTTAATCACAGCAGCCAGTGCTTGTGACATAATGTAGTTTCACCTTGTCAAGTTTATGATTCATTACAATTCATTCACTTGCTAACATTTAGCTCTTATGCATCTATGACACGTTTGGTCTCAAAGCTTTGTATGCAAAATGAAATATTTATATTTACTTAAGAGTTAAAATTCATATATTGCACTGTTTTGTTGAATCCGTTTTCAAGCTTATTTTTGAAAGAGGATTCAAGGAACTGTAGCCAATTCAGCAGATGCTCCAATTTCATATGAACACTTGGCGTGAGCAATGCAGTACTGGCTTGATAAAGGATATTTCCAAAGCCTCGCTATTACCAACTTGGAAATCAATTTAAACTTTGGTATTAAAACAACTACTGCAGAACTATTTAAATCCCAGTAGAAAGGAGGAATAATAGGATGCTGAAAAGCTAGGAAACGCTGATGTTTGTGTACAAATCAAAGTTTCTTTGAGAAGTATGTAGTTCTGAAGCTTGGCTTCAAAGGAGCTACACATAATCAAACCTGTTTATTAGAGGAAGGTGCACTGTAAATACATACCCCAGCAAAACCAGTACATAAATAATGATCTCTGGGCTCTGCATGCAGATTAAAAAGATGAAAGAATCACATCAGGAACTCACACCTGGTTAAGGAATGATAGGTGACAGATGAGGAAATGAGCAAAGGAAGGAAGCTAGTATATAGAGATATATTGTAAATTAATACTTTAATGAACTGTCTCTCCCCGCGCCCATATCTACCTCTATGTTGTGTTGATTACACATATCTGTTACTCAGAGAAAATTTAAATATTTAAATATCTGTACTTATTTACATCCAACTTGAGGTTCTTCTCTCTTAAGCCCACTGCCCTTGACTTTAAGTTTTTTCTCAGTCCGTTTCGCCTCCATCCTTCTTGTTAATCATCTCTAGTCATGTTTACTGATGTTCGATTCTTCCTTTTCTGTTTTACCCATCACATTTCCATTAATTTGATCCTGCTCCCCTACAGGCTGTACGAGGGGAAGGAGCAGGAAGAGTTTGAGGAGTCACTGAGGAGGCTTTTCGAGTCCATCAACAGCCTGATGAGAACGGACTACACCACCACTCTGCTGCTCAGGGTAATCAAATGAGTTCAACCTGCACCTAGATTCTTCTTGTCTTTTGTCCTCACTTCTGCTTCTTCCTCTGCCTCATCTTCTTTCTCCTCGTCAGTCTGACTTACTTCTCACATGGCTATTCTAATGTTTGCTGTCTCAATATCATTCTTAACACTGGCACCGCGGCAGACCGAGGTCGAATCACAAAACGCTTGGCAAACAGAGTGGGCCTGTGAAAAATAAAACTCACCGACATATTCCACAGTCTTTGAACACAGTAATTTAACAGTGTTTATTTGCGATATGTTGTATGTCATCAGGTTGCTGCTCTGAAGTACCTGCCAACAGTTCTGCATGATGTTGAGAAGGTGTTTGATGCCAAACTCCTCAGGTACCATATGCTTAACATTTAAACATATACATGTTGGTATGTATGTCTTTATGAAAACCCTCACTGACACAATGTATTCCCTAGAACCTTACTCTAACACTGACAATCACAACTAAATGCCCGACAAGACAAGCCTTAAAGCCCTCACAAAGCCAAAATGACCTCATGTCAACAACAACAAAAATGTCACACGCTTGTTCTCATTCAGACAAACTAAAATGGAAGAACAAGTATAGGAACTTTAACTTTAGTAACTGTTTTCCTCCTGCCTTTGTGTCATGACCCCTGTCCTCCTGTTAGCTACAGTTTCCATCCTGGTCAAGCCTTATACCTTCTTTTATCAGGCCATAAAAATCTCATAAATTGGATAATTACACAAGGACACACACCCAGACGCACTCTGCACCTCCCTCATGTGCCCCCGACTGAATTGACAATTTGGGTGAAACCATCAAAGAAACTCTTTTAAAGCTGTTCTCTTGGGTTTATTGTCAGCCTCCTGACAAGCCAAATGATTCAGAAAGACATGTTTACTAGTTGTACCAGAATCAAATGTTCAACATACTATTTAGCACAGGGAATGATCTCATTGTACGTACTTTGCCAGCTGGCACCAAACAAAACACTTCAGGCACTTTGCTTTTCTTTTGGCAATTCCACAACCAAACACTGATCAAATGCCTGGGTTTGATCTTAATATTTTGCTGAAGGAAATTTGTTATTTTCAATTATTTTGCTACTTCACTATTTTAAACAAGTTTGCTCCCATAGTTTCTCTTTGTGTTTGGATATGTACATTTTTTGATTATCCTATTCGGCTCCCTGTGTTCCTCATTGTCTCATTGTAAACACAGCATCACAGTGGTGCCATGAGTAAGACCAGACTCCAGGCAGTAAGTACACGCAGGTAGAAAACTGATTAGGGGCAGAGTTTACCTTCATTATATCCCGGATAAACAGTGAAATCGTTAGTGCTGCTGCATACACTGCCACTGAATACCCTTTGTGTCAAAGCGATAGTGCAAAACTATTGGAGGATTTCATTTTTTTGAACACTAGTAGATTTCCATGAGATCTTTAGCTGATTAGATTTTCAGGGTTTTCTGACATCAGGAGTTTCACTTTCGTTAAAAAAAACCCAACAAAAAACAAAAACTAATATGGTTCCTGTGTACAACGAACAAAATGGAATTAATCAGGAGCTATATACATCCATGATTACACCCTAACTTGTTTCCTGCTGTGTTTCCATCTTTGCTGTGGCTGTTGTTACTGTCAAAAATAATGTTTACAGGCATGCTGAAAATCTTTTGTGTCTGCATCATAGCACAAACTATTTGAAGCTGGATTTTGATTTTTGCACACTAGTATAAAGCCATGAGACCTGGAGTTTATTAGATTTTCAGCATTTTTTGACACCAGAATTGGCTATCAGGAAGTATTCTTAAGTAAAAAAAATATAATGTGTAAAATGTATGTTTTAAGCCATATCTTTATTAACTGTGAGTTCATTCTACACTAAATGAAATTCAAATCGATCAGGAGATTATATATTTTCATGTTGAAACCCTAACGTGTCTCCTTCTGGGCTGCAGTTTATGTGTGTACATCAGGGATTTTCAGAAACACACCCTTGCAGTTGCATTTCCACCTAGTTAATTTTCTCTTTCTTTCTCCAGCACACACATTCCCCTCATCCCTGTGGTCTACCTTCTTCTTTTTTTTTTTTTTTTTTTTTACACACACATACACAGACATACCCGGGCCGTCTAAACATAAATGAGAGGTCTTTCAAGAGCAAGCTCTGTGATTTACACTGTGCAGGAGGTGGATCTCAAAGCTTTCCCCTTATCTTCCTTATAGTCATATTCCTCGTAAACTCAACCAATACACGATACACAAAGTGGTTCAAGCATGCAGATTGTCAGTCATGCATGTGTCTGGTTAGCTATGAATCCCTTGCACGTCCATTTGGGAATAGGCTGACATTTTAGGTCTTAATTAAATTCAGCTTAGATGATTAGTGCCCATGATAAGTCTGCACTCAGCCTCTGTGTCCCGATGTGTCCTCGTGCCAGCTCATGCACATGAAAATTTAAATGAACCTTTTTGTTGTGTTTGGGTTTGGGACTGGAGTTGGTGCATTGCATTCTTTCATAGGGAAAGTGCTTCTGCAACCTGTGTGACATAAAATAGGGAGACAAAGCGAGAAGCTGGCAAAAAAATAGAGACAGAGGGTTTGTCATGCTCTGAACAGTTAATCTCTCTAAGTGGCATAAGGGCTTGCAACTAACCTGCTTAATTATTCTGAAATTGAATTTGGGGTAGAGGATGACTCAAACCTGTGTCTTTATTAAAGCCTGTTTAGGCTTTGGGTCATTTATTTTCATGCAACATGCACTGATCTGCTCATGTATATGCTGCATAACCCTCTCTTTTAGTGGTTGCTTTAGAGATTCAGAATATATGAACCAGTCTTGAAAGGGATTTTTGAATAATTACTATTTTTAATTTCAAGAGAAAGCTGTTACTCTTTTAGTATAATAATATTACTGGTTATTTATTCCACTATTTATTGCTTTCTTCTATCTAGTCAACTGCTTCATGACTTTTATTCCTGCATCCCCCCGGAGAAGCTCCAGAAACAGAAGGTAGCGTCCATGACTGAAATCGTCAGCAGCCAACTCTTCCAGAGACAAGGTGTGTCATTTTCTCATGTCTGACCTGCTAACCACGAGCTCACCAAACAACTTCCATCCACACTGTGTGAAATCCCCATAGAGCATTAGCTGCTTTTTGCTTAAAGGTTGAGATCACATTAAAAGCTCTGTTATACAGTGAGTAATTCCAGTTCATCACCAGAGTGGGCAGACAGCTGTTCCCACTGTACTTTGTGACCACTGAGCTAGGTGCTTTGCTTTAAAGGTTTTATCTTGATATGGCACACTGGATAAAAGTGTGATGCTGTAACATACTGTAATACTTTAACAGTAATGTTCCATTCCATGTACGGCAATCCAGGAAGGCACTCTAGATAAAAGCACCGGTCATATAGTGAACGGGCACACTGGTGACACATGCAAGCACATTTAAGTCAAGTCAATTTCATTTTTGTACAGTAAACCTGTATTTAAAGTTGTAGTTTCATCATGATTCTTTTTTTATTTGGTGTTAGATTCAAACAAATCCTTAGATTTATCGGCTGATTCAGGTAGAATTCAGATAAGAAGCAATGTATATTAAGGTTACTTCTCCTCCTAGGCTGTATTCTGTTGAGATAAAAACGATTTGACACGCAGTTTCACTGCAGCACTGACTTTACAATCATTGTCAGATACTATCTCATTACAATCAAGGCAAGTGGCAAGTGTTAATGCATTTGTTCACTAACAATGAAATCATTTTACATCATATCATGTATAGAACTGGGGATTCTAAAGCAGAGTCAAAAAGCAGGGAATATATTAAACAGAAATGTTTTAATCAGAAACAGTTCAGAACCGGGAATCCAATAAACCAAGCGAAGGTACTAAATCACAAGAGTAAACTCAGAGACCAGAGGACAAAACAGGATCATACACAAGTAAACTCATTAGGATAGATAATGCTGGAATGCTGACAAAAAACTGACGAGTAAATTTGGCACAGGAGGAAAGGAACACAGGGTTTAAATACACAAGGAGGGGGTAGACAATTAGACACAGCTGAAAAACATTAGGGAGGGGAAACAATCACACGGGAGGGAAGAAAACTTGACAGGACATGGGGATAAAGACACAAAATACTTCAAAATAAAACAGGAAAAAAAGATTGACCCTAACAGACCTAAACAGACACTTAACACTACCGGAACCTGACACATCCCACATGCTGAGAGACAATCTTTAGGCTAAAATCACATTGACCTGAACAGATATTTGTCAGTCACTGGCACAATCTAATGTTTTTTTGTTTTGTTTTTTTGCCCTTAAGGCATTGATGTTCTATCTTCAGCCAGACTGAAAATGAACAGAAAATAAGCACACCATTCACGCTTCGGTGGGTGTTGGTGGTGAATATAGCGGACGATAGGAGTCATTCATATTAATGCCATAGGTGCTACCTGCCAGCTGCCAAATGACAAGCCATTCCACGTAATGAAGGAGGGAAGTGTTTGTAGAATGCTGCAGTTTCACCATCATTAATGTGTCACTTTTCACGTCACGCTTATTCTTTAAAGAGGTTCTCACTAAATTTTGCATATTTACAGTGACATAAATCTGTCTGTATGGTACCTTTTAAAGTTTGCTACACGTCATTGATCACATACTCTGTGCCAATCGGTTCACCTCCTACCTCTGTTCAGCTCTAATTTTGTCTGTCTAATATTGCTTGAAGTGGGCTGATAAGTGGCGGTTTCCACTTCATTAGACAACAGTTATGGATACAGTGGGCTAATGTTATGCTGCTTTATAATACAGGCTGAAGAAGGTGGGCCAAAATCGAACCCCTGCAGTACAAACTGAGGAAATGGAAGTGTTTGTGGTAGATCAAATTTTGTTTGAGACAAAAAATTGCAATATATTGAGCAGTTTTGAATTAAGATCCATGTAAGCATGAATGGAGAGTCAGCAAGCACATTTTTTATTCATTTGTTTCATGGACATGACACCATATCTGGGTGTGAGTGCGTTTGTGCAGCGGTGGACGCTGATGTGCACTGCCTTGAATTCTGTTTTAACTCTGTGTAGCAGCAGGTCCGCTAATTAGTACTTGGCTGCCAGCCAAGTCAGTAGCCGGTCCTCAGCTATTGATCTTGGTTCAGATGATTGATTCCGTAGAGGGCGAGACGACAGGCTTGGCCCTCTGGCTAGCTGTCAACACACTGAGAGTCACACTCTGTCACCAGGTGAGGAAGTGGAGAGGGACGAAAGCAATAAAAGTAGAAGGGGATCAACTGATGGCACGAAAAATAGAGAGAAAGAGTAATGAAAATATACATGCAAAACCAGATTGGAGATGAATTCTGGCGAACACAGAATTCTGAGTTAGCACTCGATATGTGAAAAACACTTTTTAGTCACTGATTGGGAAAATTAAGATTTCAAGCCCCATTTGTAGATTGTAAAGTGTTTTGAATGAATGCCAAGTGGTAGATGAGTGTTTGTGTGATTATGGAATACAACACTTGTGAAGGGTGAAGACACCACGATGATCAGAACAGACAAGATGAAGAAAGGATGGAGCCTTGGAAATTTGCAAATAAAGCAGACAGAGACAAGAGAAGGTAAAAGCTGGAATGACATGATGAGTAGTGGAGTTGGAGCAGGGGCAGTGGGACATGTAAAGGTATGGGAAAGATGGATGACAGTGCAGGTGGAAAAAAGGAACAAAGGATATTAGACAGATAGTTAGGAGAGAACAGGTGGATGGCAGTGCAGTGAGAAAACAAAATAGCCTGACTTGGGAGACTGGGTTTGTTTGAGACGAGCTTTGTTTTGCTATTAAACAGTCCAGAAGTGTTTAATTTTTAAGGCCTGTGCACACGCAATCTGTCAGCAAACCTGCCCGCTGTCGGCCAGCTTTAACTAGGCCCTCCTCTGCTCTCCTCTCTCATTCTTCTGCCACAGCGCTTATTCATTTATTTGTTCATTTATACATGGCTCGTTTCCATCTCGATCCCTGCCTCACCAAATGGGGGCTGACACTCTAAGTCTAATTGAGATGCATTTTAGCATTGAGATGCTAATAAGAGTGCTTGTATGTGACAATGCCAGCCACGAGGCTGAAATATGCAGTGCAACCAAATAATATATTTATAATAGCTAATGGCCCCCAATGTCCTATCATGGCAATGCTATACATATTTAATAACCACCACCTGTCAGTCAGTCTATCTGTCTGTCTGTCTGTCTGTCTGGAAGGCCTGTCAAGCTCACCCTCCAGGGAAAAATGTCAAACGACTGACAGCGTAGGAGAGTTTAGCAGATGAATGGAGGGAAGGATGTGTGTGTGTGTGTGTGTGTGTGTGTAACAGGAGATTTTTTGCTTGCTCATGTTTGAAAAAGAGCGAGAACAAACAGTCTTAGTGTATATAAAATTTCTGTGAATTCATTGACCTTTATTTTAAAAAAGTGCAAACGTAAACTATTTGTTTTTTATTTTTTGTTTTCTCTGAGGGGCATTATGATCCTTTGAATCTGCACAGTGTTTTTTTTTTTCCTCATAGACTGTCACTGGAGGGTTTTTCGAGTTGTCCTCATTGCAAAAGGACATTGTTTATATCAAACTATGTTGGTGAGCATTATCTTTCTGCAAAAAACATCAAAATAATCTGCTCCTTTCTGAAAAATATTTTGAGAAAATCAGGAAAAACAACAAAAAAAACTGTAAATCCAGTGAATGATTATAAAATTGTTCTATACTTATACGTAAGTTTGTTGTTTTTGTAGTTTTTTTATTACGAATGTTGCCTATTTTTCAATTTATTTACTTATTTTTTTTACTTCTGACTGCATATGAGTATCTATGTTGGTGTCCAACTTTCAATGTGCTTTGCTTTTTCATGACTGGTTCCATCCACGAGCAGTGTTTAAAGGGATTGGATTTTTTTTTTTTCTTTTGCTGATTTATTCAGCATACGCTGCTGGGATTAAGCATCTTGGCAAGCATTTACTGTATACACACACCAACACACACAACGCAGCCGTCCTCACACTAGCACACACACGCATGTGCATCCTGTCACATGGGTTAATCTGGTTTTGAGACAAAATTAAATTGATGAGGCGCATTATAACTCAATTTAGTAAAATTATAATGCTGTCCGTCAATCACTGTGACAGATTGAGAGCGTCGACAAAAGGGTTGGGAGGGGACAAAAGGTTGGGGAGAGCAAAGAGCAGAGAGGCGGAGGGATGAGTTTGTCATTTTGTTTGTCCACTCATTTCCCAAAGCTGGTCATAGTTCCTGATTCCTGATTCAATCCACTAACCATCTGTATTTTCTCAACCAGGCTGACATTTCCCCTCCTCAATCTGTACAGCTGGAGAAAAGACAGCAGTCACGTGACTCATCTTGTAGCAGTTATTAAACAGATTAAAGGGAATCCCATATGTTTTAGCATCTCTATAACATGACCGTTAAAATAGCACTAGTAAAGAAAATCAAAGAAGTCAAGTTCCCAGCATTTTTGTTTTTAAATCTTTCATTTATATCTCGTATAAACAGTGGCAATCTCATCACTAAATTGCTTGCATTTTACTGGAGTGCGTTACGTATTGTTGTCACTGTTCACACCCGTGTATTCCCCTGCTGTGATTACTTAACAGAAGCATGTCAGTACTTGATGAATATGGATGAGTGATGTACTGTACAGTTATTACAGTCAGAATTTAATCAGTGTTGCGACATCTCAGTTGTCCTCGGGTTCTCTTTCAATCAGCATTAGTCTAATGGCTGGCCTCTCGAGGCCCCAGTTATAATGTTGCTGAAGGGTTCTGTACATTAGGCTTGTAAGAGAGCAATAGATGATAACACTATTGCCAAGTCAGCAATTCAAATTGTGTGCTTTGTGGTCTAAACAAATATAAAACTGTAACTGAATCTCCTTTGAGATGCTGTGGTTTTTAATTGAGGAATGATGGCATACGTGAGGGTTACCCCGAGGGCAGGGAAGAGTGTCTCTGTATCAGAGGAACCTGCATTTATTGTTATGCATTTCTACTGGCCTCTCTCAAAGCTGCTAGATGAGCTGTAATTTCAAAGCAGTCAGCTTTACTGCTGCTCAGGGCGTGAGTCTGTCTGCATGTGTCTAACAGGTTGCTTGGTGGTCTGATAAGCCCCCATGCACCCATGTGCTGCATCCCTAGTTATATAGGCATATTAAGAGATGGGCATGGTAATCATAAAACATCTAATTGTGATATTGCTGATGTGTCCCCTCAGGCTGTCTTAAAAGTGATTCTCTCCATTTTGCTCCCTCTAAACTATGTGTCTTTGATAGACATCTCTTCTCTTCTCCTGTTTGTTGCTCTGGTATACTATTTTATGGTGCTTTATGTTATACTAGCATCTGTGACATCACATTAGCTGCATTGAGACCATGCTCACAAACACTCAGCACAAACTGCCTGCTATACCTGTCAGAGAATTATGAATATAAATCGGCTCATAAAATTGATTGCATGTTATTATGTGTGTTTTGGTGTTTGACAGTCATCTGACACAAATGATTTTTGACTGTTGTTTACCCAAAATAGCTGTGCCCACTGTGTAAAGGTTGACAGTTCCACAATGACAGACAGAGCAAAAAAATGGAGAATGTGAGTGGTGGTGTTGGTCATTTATTTTGAATTCCAGAGAGTGCACTTTGGGAAGTTATGGATGAAACAGCGAAAGAGAAGAGGGATGTTGTTAAGACTAATGAACCAAAGTGAGCAGAGTTTTAGGAAATTTCTCTGTGTCACTCTCTCCTTTCGTCTCATTTGTATTTTGATTTATGCTTGTGTCTATGGCTCGATCTCAGTGGAAACTAAATGCATTTTGCTTGTGCCTTTAAAAAATTATTTTACCAGGACAATTCCAAAATCTCTGCGGCAGCAAAACAAAATCACATAAAATAACAAGCATTAGCCTAGCAAACATACAGGACACAAGCAGCAGATTTAAAACAGACAATAAATCTTACTATTGATTTATTTGTTGCAGGTCTGAGACAAGAAAAACCTGTGCAACAGCTTGGGGCCATCAATGCTCACCTTTCCACTGCACAGCTGCGTCTTCTTCTTGTTATGGCAAAATATAGATTCTGGGACTGTGTGGGGCTTAATGATCCCTGCTGGGATAGTGGGTCACTGAAGAGCAACAATAACAGCTGAAGTGGATGACATAGACAAATATATGAATATAATGATTTCAGTACTTCCCCACTGCAGTTAACTGGACATAATGCAAAGTAAAAGTGGTTCACAGTTTTAGCACATGCGTTACAAATGTGCTCATCCCATGGTCTAATTTTAACAAATGCAAAGCAGTGCATTAATTTGCATGCATGCATGCATGCAATTATGAGCTTAAATCAGATATATATCACAGCCGAAAGCTAAGTGATATATCCCCCTACTATGAGAAGAAGCTGAGAATAAACGGAAAGAGACAGAACATTTTGAAACAGTTTGAAGCACAGGGTAAAATACTTAGAAGCTGCAGGAAGAAGCAATGCAAACACAGTAATGTTTCAAATTCCTAAATTCTGTTCTATTATGTGGTGTTTGTATGCATAAACATGAAGAAAAGTAATTACTGTATACTAAAGGAAGAGGCCATTTTATTGATTGAGTTTACTTTGGTTTTGCTGACATTGTTTGTTCCGTTTCAGGTTTTATCAATGTCACAGGAAAAATCCCAGTGAAAAATGCACTTTCAGACATAAAATACTGTTGTATATCACTATTGCTCAGTAGTGCACTCTGTCATCTGGAGCTCATGGGCCTGCAGTTTGGGGGAATAGTCATTCACACAGGCAAGACAATTTGATGTTTTTCTATGAGAAAAAATATTACCCTGCAAAACCATTTTGTAACAGCTTTCTTGCTTTTACAAATCATATGTGTATAATATGTATTCATGCAACACCAATTTGAACCGGTGATTAAGGCACAACATAAATGCAAGGAGAGGGAATTTAGAACTTTAAGTTTGTAATTGGGCTTATGGATGGAGCACGGGAGAAAGTGAGGTAAGAAGCAGGAAGACAAATGAAGGCTGGACAAGAGGAGACACCCACAGTGAGACAGAACGATGGAAAACCTGCTGAGTGATACATTTAGTCATCACCAAGTGGGAAGGAAGTTGGCATGCTTCCAGCCTGCTTTTAGCTTGGAAGATTTACTTGTCATTGAGCCTCCAGACCTCCTCATTATCATATTATCTTCCAGAAAGCAAGGCACAACAGCCAAATAGAGGAAAGAGAAAGAGCGATGGATATAAATTTGATACAACTCTCATTCATGTGTCTCTTAGTAGATGAGATATCATTTCATTGTGGTATCCTTGAGTTTTTATCATTTGCTTGACAAATGATAAAATCTATCAAAGCCAGAAACTCAAGGGAAAGAATGAGCTGACTGCTCAAAGCTGCTCAGTGTGTGGTGGCGCACCGGCACTGCTGGATGTCCTCTCTCTCAAACTTTGTAACCCAAACACATAACCACACTCACTCACAGAAAGAGAGAGATTCTGGCTCTTAAATGAATTAGCAAATAAGGCAGCAAATCTGACAATTCACACTTGGGATCGTAGATACACACCAACATTAATAATGAGAGAAATTGCAGCTAGGAAAAAATCTGAATGTGTGCACTTGTTTGCGTGTGTTTGCACACGGCGAAGATGAGAAAAACTTAAAATGCATCCCAAGACCTCGATTTCCATTTGTTTGTTAACGCCCCTTGGCCAAGCTCTCCTTCACAGCATGGATGAGTTTATTTACTGCATTTTTGCACTGTGGGCTAAATCACCTAACATACAACAGCTAAAAATCAACCAGGCACCAGGAACATAGAAATACAGGTGTGTACCTAAACATGCAAACCTTTTTCATCACAAAATCATATTCATATTTCTTTATAATGTCAGGACTGCATCAGCTGAAATGCCTCTTTGTCATTTTCTCTTATGTGTTTCCTTCAATCCTTGATGTCCTCACTCACTAACCCCCCACCTCCCTCGCCTTAAGTTGAGCCTCTCAGGCAGCATCTGTTGTTCAGCTGCTTTGTTACAAAGTAGCCACTAGCAAGCTTCACCAAACAGACCTCTGCAAAAAAATCATTTAAAGTTATAGGATTAGGGAAACGACTTGGGTTAGACTCTGGCGATCCAAGTAAAGGATACCAGATTTGCATGCAGCCCAAGTTCCTGATGAGAGTCTCAAGCCAGAGTAGATCTAGCATATAGCATATGTAGTACTGTTCTGCCACTGGGGAAAGATGCATGTTTAGAGGCGTTTGACAACACAGAGTGATCAGTTGGCTCAGGAAAGGTGGTAAATTACTAAAACATTACTGAAAGTTTGTGGTAAAATCAATTGAGTTGGAGAAGCAGACTTATAACAGAGGTAACAATAAGTTAACATAACAGAAATAGGAATCAAGAGGGAAGGTGTTAAAGGGCATGTTGAAGGCTGCAGAGAGAGAAAAAAAGATGAAAATTGATAGTAGATGAAGAAAGTCAGACACCCGCAGTAGTAAGAGTAGGTTGATAGCTGCTGCAGATTGTATTAAAAAACTACATTTGCAAGCTTTTTGCATTTATATCCAACAGATTGTGTATTCTGGGACTGCTAAATGCATTTTGTCAGTGAAAAAATGCTTTTTACAATCTGGATTTCCTTTGAGCTCAAACATGAGTAAATTTGTACTTATAATTTAATTCAGGAAATATGATAGTATTCTAAAGGTTAAGCCTACTCTCTCAAAAAATAAAATCCCACTAAAATGACCTCAAGTGGTTCCCCTCACAATAGTCTATGTGCTCTTGCAATATCCATTTAAATATGCAGAAATAAAAGCTGGAGGGATTCATCATGTTTGATTGGACTATTGAGGTGATCCCCTGCAAGGAGGCATCATTTGTTTTCAAAAAAACAACTTACCCATTAGTATGCAAGGTTGTATACCCATCCATCTTCACAAATACACGTACAGTATTTCATCATTGTGTACAGTTATCCAAGGTGTAGTATGCCAGAGTTACTTGAAATTGCAATCATATGAAGTGGCCTCTTAAAGAATGACCTATACCTGGGAGCTGCACACCAATGTATAGTGTTCTACAGGACTGAATGCCCAGAGGACCACGGTGCAGTTCAAAGAAGCCTCTGAGAAAGTCACCATTCAGGCTGAAGCAGCAGAAATTAACATTCCTGATCTTATTCCAGCCTAGGCAAGGCACTGAGAAATACCTTCACAGTTAAAGGCAGGTTTCTGCATCAATGAGTGAAGACAATCTGCCCCCGAGTCTGTAGGAATATTACCAACGCAGCCTGTACTTCATCATATTCAGGGGCTCCAGAGGCGTTATGAGGGGATGGGGAATCTGAGTGGAATCAACACAGATAATACCCTCAAAGATCTGTCAAAGTTGGTTGCTGAAGATGAGCAAGCAATAAGGATGTTCAGGGCTTTCTATAAGCTCTTTGAATTGAGAAGCAGCAGCTCACTGAACCAAAGATGCCTCCCTGTGCAAGCAAAAGCTCCCCGAAGTGTGCAGATTATACAGAAAACATGAGAGTCCAGTTGTTTTCATTCAAATTGGAGGAAATATATAAAGTACTATATTTTGAAAATATATAGAGTTATAGCTACCATCCCTGTAGAAAGGTCTACCGGTGACAAGCAGATTGTGGCCCTTTGAGAAATAAAATTATCTGTAGTTCAGTAAGTAAAATCTGTTACCTAGTACCTGACCATTGCTGAAAGTTTTTGTTATATAAAAAAAAAAAAAGCATTGTGTTTCTATTGCACTCAGTCATGGCTAGCCCTTTGGTGGATATTGGCATGTTCTACCATGTCCTCTTAATTTAATTACCAAATTAAATTGCCTCTAAAACCTAGTCAGTACGACAAACTACTCAAAGAGTATTTTTGTGAAGTGCATAAAGCTGCGGTAAATGTGTTCTTCCCTCTTCTTGCACAAGCACCAATGTTTAGAATTTGTAAAGACCTTCAAGCTCCACAGGTTTATGGGTACATCGAGTCCCTGGAAGGCAGATGGATTAATTCTCGAGCTTGTGCACACAGCAATACTGCTAAACACTTCTTGTTTTCTCTACGCAGAAGGACAAAAGATGATGAGTTTCTGCTTTGATTGAAGACAGATTTAGCAGGGTTCCAAGTCAAATACAAACCTGGTAGCTTTAAAAAAATGATCCCCAATCTTTGTAAAAGGTACCGACCAGGAGGGCTCCGTTTTTTATGTTCTCTCATTCTGACAATATTACTGTTTTATTTACAGTTGCTCACTATACATTACGTTAAATAGGCTTTAATATGTAATCCCATGTCTCCTGGTCTCTCAGCTACACATCAGATTTTCTCCATCCCACCAGGCACCTCCTCCATCCAATCCAATGCACTCTCTGTGTCCTCTTCTCTGAGTCTTTTAGGATGTTTAGCGACTTCTGCTTTTTTTTCCCTCTTGCTGTTTTCTCTTTGTGTGATGGAGTGAGTGTTGTGACTAGGGCCCAATCAACAGGCATGTAGGCTTGTTCAGTTAATAATGCAGCTAACGACCATCAGCACAAATGAGCTTTTAATGGGCTTCATTCACTTGCAGCTACAAGAAAAAGATGGGCTGTGCGAGGCATATATAAGAGGGCAAGGAAGATGAGAAAGACAGAGGTCATGGTAGATAAGTAATAAAAAAAAGAATCAGTTGCATTTCTTTGTGTTCTTTTTCATATTTGCAATGTTGTCTGTTTTATACATTTCACCTTGAAGTAATTCATTTAACCTATTCTTATACAATGTATTTCAATACACTCACTGTAGCTTTGGGTTTTGACTGCTGGGCAGCTCCAGAGAAGAATTGTAGAAAGATGACCACCTCATGAAAAAGAAAAAAGTTACCTAATTTATTTAAATTTCTTTTAATTTAATTTATTTAACTTTACCAATAAGTTACCATCAGTGTCACTGTCGACTAAATAATGTTTAGCTGTAGACTCCTGGTTCGGTGTCAAGTTCTCAATAAAAGGTCAGAAACCTATTTAAAAAAAATGTCAGCCACTGTACCAAGTAAATTGAAGGTTAATCCTCTCTTTTTTGTGAGTTTGATATGAGTCATATGAAAATAAAGTTAAAACTTTCAAAGTTTTAACTTTACTCAGGTCTGCTTTCATTAAACTTTACCCAATAATACCTACGTCTCAGTAGTCTCTGAGTAATTTCCTATAATTTCTAGAATGTCTTTGGGTGACCCTCAGAGAGCAGCCTCAACATCCATAAAAAATTTATAGAGTACTATAAAAATATAACTAATAGTATACTCATGTACAGTAGGTTCAACTCTTAGAATTAATGGAATTGTTTACTCACTTCAATGTTCTCCGTTTTGAATTTTTAATGGATGCAATTACTTATGATGCATTGCGTGTGTGACCAAGTTAACACATGAATTAACTAAAGACTAGGATTAATCAGAAAGATGGGAGGGAGAAAACATTAGGCCTCCGTGATCGATGTGTCGACTGTGTGGCTGACAGTTGAGCTGGCATGCATGGAACTGTTAATAGACACTTTGATTGATATCACTCCACCCTACAGTCTGGGGTTAAGGTTGAATTCCTTCTCCTTCATCACTGTGTGGGCACACTTTTCTTCACAGGTGCTGCACCAGTTAATGTGAGATGACTGGGTTTTGTTTTGAAGGGTTCTACAGAGAAGAATTACATTAAAGTAAATCTTAACTTTAACAAAATTTGATCGTGGTGGTGGTGTTCAAACATCTTAAATCACTCATATCTTTTAAGCCTATGCCTAATTTAACTAAATTAAATAACACTTTTGGATACAGTGTTCCACAATACCAGATCTTTCTTTTTTTGAGGAGTTGAAAATTGAATGTGTTTCATTGTGCTTCTGCATATGAAACCTTTCACCTTGTCTGTTTTTGTTTCCTCACAGAGTGCCGTGATGTGTTGTTGCCCATGATGCTACGGGAGCTGAGCGGGGCACTGGCCAGTATGGCTGACGGGCCTCATGATGAGAGGAGAAATAGTCTGGAGCTGCTCAACAACATTCTGGAGGTCCTCAGCAGGGAGAATGTGGTGAGACGACAACGCTTTGTAGTAAAGAACACATGCTGCTCTGTCTCAACATGCATTAAACTGCATTCTGGGTGTTTCTGTGTTGACAGAAGTGTAACAAAACCCAGTAAGAACATACAGATGATCTCATTAGGCCTCATTTGCATATATAGCAGAGTACAATCTATATACTGTGGTGCTTTTGATCTCACACAAGACAACCTGCTCTATTCTGTTGCTGCCCTCATGATAAAAATGTCTGCCGATAATAACGGCACTGAAACAAACAAGATAATAAATGGATAATGATAATAAATGTCATATGATATTGACGTATTCTGTATCATATATATTCCCAGCATTAGGAGAATGTTGCCAAAAAAGTGTTTAGCCCATGAATCAAAGGACATTTCCTATAATGTTAGCATCACTGCCTTTAAATACCCCTGAGCTCTGTGCCACCCCAGTGAAACCTCTATCTCCTGAGGAGTAAATAGCTCTAAGCTGTGTTGTCTTCTGTCATCAAGTCGTGCAATGAAGCCGGCCTTGACCAATTAGAATCTAATGGATTTTGTTTGCTGCATGTTGGTCTGTTGAAACGAAATCCAGTTAGCTCCTTAACTAAAAACCTTTAATACGCACACACAGGATTAATACATCATCAATATCCAGTTCAAGGCTTTTTGATTATTACTGCAAGTTGTTGACAGCCCAATGAGTCTTTGAATTAAAGGTATGGCTTATTTCAGCTCTATTTATTTGGATAAGACTAATGAAGCATGAGCCAAGCGACGAGAGACGTAAGAGAAGGGTCGAAGAGTAATGAATGCAGTGGAGTGGATTTGATGAGATAGATTTCTGCTAGTTGAGGTGTGAAGACAAAAGTAGGCAGTGGCAGAGTGTCAAGCAGTCAGGACGGGTTCAACTACATTCATGTAGACGTTACAAAACCAGTGACGCGCAGTCTCATAAGGGTTTTCAATAAAAAGGCTCAGGGGCAAATCTGCTATTGGATAGTGTCTAAAAATCTTTATTCTCTACAGAGATGCTTCTCTACTGTATCTGCCTCTGTATCACACTAAACGCTGAAGACAGTTTCAGAGTATTGGATCTGATATTCAAATTCAAATAGAGCCCCCAAACCGACCCCCCACACATTACTACATTGTCTAGTGTATGTGTGTTGCTAAATTGTTGACCAAGAAACATGTCTTCCTTAAACACCTCTACATTTCTTTTTCTCTTTATGCTGCACAGCTTTTTTTATAAAAGACATTGCCATGCGACCAAGAAGAAAAGCAAACTATAAAAGATTACTTTGATATTGTCAAGAGAAAAATGAACTAGAACTGAAAAGGAAAGAGAAATGCAGGGAGCATGAATGCAAAGCAAAGAAGAAGAGGGATTTAAGAGCTAAGTGGAGGTGAAAATGTTTGTGATGAGAAAGTGATGTTAGAGGATTTTACAAGAAAACAGTGCAGGAAGCGGGGATCTGATCTGAAAATTAGAAGGGCACAAAGCAGATGGAGCGAAAACAACAGTGGTAGAGAAGGAAGAGGTGATGGGAGAGGCTCTCACCTCCTTCACCTTCACCTTATATTTTCTCTTCTGCCTTGCCCCTATCTCTCTGTGCTTCGCCGTAGGTGGTGATTAAGTTGTCACACCACAGCTGTCTCCGAAGCAGAAAGAGATGCAGAGAGAGATGAAAGAGAAAGACGGCACGATAGACGGATGCTTGAGACTCTGAGAGTTTGTGTTGAATTTATAAGCAACTTTGTGTAACCATTGTGTGCATGTATGTGATAAAGGGGGGATACTAACAGAAAGACAGGAGACATTTTTGCTTTTTTCTTTCCCCCAGCCCCTAAATATTGTTTTTTGTTTTTTATATGATGTTGCCAGTAGACAAGATAAACTAGTCAGGCTACGGTTTGAAATAAATGGACAGAGTGTCTCAAGAGGAGAGAGGGAGATAAAGAATTGTGTCTCATCTCTCTTCTTCCTGCTCTGAGAAACTGTTTTCAGGAGAGCAAAATACCGACAGTGAGCCTGAAAGATTTAGCTTTATTTAGGATCGACCGCTGAGCCATTTTGTGTATGTGTGATTGAGTTTGAGTGAGTCTGAAAAGTAACGATGACACACAGAGTTGTTTGTTTTGTTGCGTCCAGTGGGTGTGACTCAGTTCATTTAATGTTGCATCATTTTTTTTCTAATCAGGCCCCTTAATCATCGGCCCTCAGGCCTGCACACACACACACACACAGAGTAAAACAGCAAAGCAAGTGTGTGTTTGACTCTTTGAACATGAGTCCATTTTACCTACTATTGTTATTTTTGGACCTTCCCTCTTTGCTTTTATGCTTTGTTGATCACCTCGTACAAGGACATACACTCATAAAATACACACACACACGCACACACACACACACACACACACACACACACTCTGCAGCATCAACGCTCGGGTGTGTTGGATGTACAGTAGCAGATGCTTGATTTTGTCTGAGTCAGCTTGTACTGAGCGATTCAATGACACATTATGTGTGTGTGTTTTTAGACAGGGAGCAATGACTCTGTCAGGCTGCATATTTTATGCGTGCATGGTTACTTGTGTCCCATTTTTATGTCATTAGATAGAAATTTTTTATTTCCAAAATTGATGTCTTTTTTCCATTTTTGATTTCATATTAGCCCCACTGTTAACTCATAGCAGGTTTTCACCTGAGTACCCCAAAAATACTATCATGTTATGGAATTACATACTGTATATAGAATATTAACTGTCAGAAGATTTTTGTATATCTATCAGCTTTGGTTCAAGAATTATATTGATTTTGACGAATACTGGTTGACCTGAACCGTTGCAAAAGCTGCGATTACCATGTACTATGCATTTTGTTTAGTTTTTTTGTCAATTGATGAAATAACAAAAAGAAGCAGAATGACATATTACTTCTCATGGTCATATTGTGTAACATCTCTTTGTTGTGCAAATTTCAAATAATTAAGGTATTTCACACAGGAAACAGTCATTTGGGAGTGGTGTGTGCTTAAATACAGACTGTCAGCATGTCTCCCCTCTGGGCAGGAAACATGACAAAATACAGTCTTCAAAGAGAGGGGGAGATAGGAATAAGAAAGCATGTCTGCACAGAAAAATCCATATCCAAGTGACCTTTAAGGTTCAAAGGTCCACAGTGAATTTCCTAGTGAAACTCAATTTCTGATTTTAAACTTTCAGATTCAGAAAACTATATTCTCTTTGTTTGCTTCATTTTGTATCTCTTCCACCCAGTCAGAGCCTGCTTCTGCATCTGTGTGTGATTTTGATGCCTGCGTGTGCATAGGCACTATGTTCTTTTGTTGTCTCATTGGCTGGTCTGTCCATCTGTCAACTTTGGCACAAACATTCACTTCAGCTTGATGATGAACTGATTGGAATGTGGTGTGGTCAGAGGTCCAAGATAAAGGTCCTTTGTCCTATTAGGCACATAGTTGCTTAATAGTTCATGTGCTCATTATGACCAAAATTCACACAAACTATACTGATTGTGTAGATCTGTGCTGGCCATGTATGTGAAGAATCTATTTCAGAATTTAGAGTTTCTTTGCAGCTACAGCCATATTTGATGTAATTTAGTGCACCACAAGCTCCATACCACAAGAGCGAAAAGATTTTGTTTGTAACGAACTTCAGGTGGTTGTTGTTTAGTCTATCAGTCATTATATATACAGTATTTTGTAAGTCTGACAAGTCATTTTTAGTTATAGTTTTTCAGTTTTTGACTTTCTTTCACTCTGTAACTGTTTCTCTCAGGGGGAAACCTTTCGACACATCCAGGATATTGTAGTGTCTCTGCTAAGGATCATCAACAGGACAGTCATCACAATGGGTCGAGAACATGCCCTGATTGTAAGTACATGCAAGCACCATTTACAGTATGCTTATATTTTTACAGTTGAGTGAGCGTGAGTGAACTTTCTTATGTCTTTTTCTCGCTTTGCCGACTATTTCAAGTGGATTTGAAGAATCTCAGACCCACCTTTATCTAGTGTATCCTGATTTCACTCTGAAACACAAAGTATATCAAAGATAGCTCATTTTGTATAAAATTCACACTTTTATTGTACATACAAGATGAAGATCTCCTGATGAGAGAGGGGCATTGTGGGAGCTTACAGACTATAAATAATTCATAAGAGTGGTCCAGGATTCTCTTTTGTGACAACTAGTCACCCAGAAGCAGATTAATGTTTACACACTGAACTGCTGTGGATTAAGCTGTGCTTGTTTTTTGTGTTCAAAATATTAGTTTGTGTTTGCAACTTGGATATATTTTACACATTTTTAGAGATTTAGTTGAAAAACATGTCAGCTAATATATATATGTTTACAGTATCTGTATTATTTTATTATTCGACTAATTGTGTCATGTTTACAAATGCATATTGGTCAAAATTTCACCGTTAAATGGAATAACGTGCCTTAACATGACAAATTAAACTCAGACACTTAAGTGTAACTATACTGATTTTAATAACCAGCGGAGATCAGTAATTCTTACGAGCATTATTTTTTAAATTGTTGCTCTACTGAAGCTTAATGAACCAGCGAGCAGGGGAATAACTTTCCAAAAAGTTTGGACATGCTTTGATTGTGTCTGTTTAACTTACTGTACTGAATATGTATCCATAAACGAAACCATGAAACTGATAGCTTTAGGCTCTCCAAGTGTTGCATGATAACAGAGCTTTCTGTCTGCACAATGTGTGCAATGTGACATTACATGTAATTCCTACAGAATTTGTAGGTGCCTCGTCAGCTCAGACTTCTGCAAATATTGATACATCTTTAAAACAAGAGAACAGGTCAATAACTGTACAGTTATAACTGTAAGGTAATATGTATGTGTGTGTGTGTGTGTGTTTGCCTCATATTTTCTTTGATATGCCTATTTATTCATGTGTTTGCATGTGTGAAAATCCTTGAAACAAGACTGAGCTTACATGATAGGATGATACATGATTGGATACATGATTGGATGGTAATAAAGGAGAGAATCAATCATTCTGTCAGTCAGCATTGACGGAATTTTTAAGTAGCTGACACGGACTGTCTTGTCTCTTAATGTATTCTTAATGTATTCTTAATACAATCTCCAAACTGCTCTCTCAAACCCTGATATCCATAAAGCGGGTTGTCTATTTCCAGAGAGCTCGTCAGCTTGTTTTCCCCACTGTTATCCTTTGCAGTTGTTGCTACATTCAACTTTTGGCTGTCGAGCCATCCGGAGACAAAATACTGTCAAATTCCTTTGATTTTCAAAATTGTTTGGCTTCCCTTGCTTATTGCAGTAATTTTTTCCAAAATTCTTGTGCGTTCATTTCCAGCTACAGGTGTGGATAAATCCGTACATACACCTGTCACTCTGCCAAGTGGCAAACAGTACACCTATCTTCGTTTATCTGCTCCAGAAGCAATATGGGAAAACAGGAGTCTCACTTAAAGTCAAAAGTTAATCACAAATTACCAGCTGAAGTCAGGCTTGTGCAGAGCAAAGGTCATGATGACCTCAATTTCCATGTTAGACGGATAAAAGGGAGTGTTTTTCTCCTTGTTTGGTCCTCTTTTTTTTCATAAGTACAGTTCCTCTTCCTCGTCCTGGTCCCCTGGAGTGTATTTTCAGAGTGCAAGTTGGACTCCTGTGTACTAAATGCCACTTACAGGGATGCAGCCTGGAAAATGCACCAGCTGATTTAATAACCCTTAAACGCACCCACAGGACCATGAGATTCCAAATCTTTGGCTTCTGGGGTTCTCTTACATAATCATCACTGATATGCCTTATAGCCAGAGAGGTGGCTGTGGTTTTCCCAATAGTTTACAGCCACCAGAAGCACTTCTTGCGGAGTTTTTTCACACGGCCCTTGGTGCTGGGGCGGGAGGTGGAGGAAGGAGCTGGCATGGGCTCGGTCAAAGTTGGTGCAGGCACATCGTACTCCCCTTCAAGGGTCTCCATAACCCCTTGTAAACGTCCTTCCTGCTGTCGGAAATCATGCTCTACGCTGGAGGGGAGAGAAAGAATGTGTGAATTTATCAACCAAGGTAATCAAGTGCAATGTACTTATATATCTACCTTTTTAAAAAAAGGAATTAGATATGGAGCAGAGAGAGGGAATTAGATGACAGAGAGGGATACTATAAGGAGAGCGAGTGAGAGAAATTGAAGAGTTTTAAAATGTTGCAAAAAGCTGAAAGAGACGCTGTACTTGCATGTAAGGCATTTTATCTGGAGATGCAACATCGTGATCTTAACTTAGATATATGCACCTTCAGTGCACCAACAAACACACTTTCCATAATCTTTCACGGTGGCCTCAACCTCAACGCTCATTTTAAATCTGTAGTAGTCTTCTGAGCTCCACAGATCACAGGTTGCAGAGACGAAAGGGAGTGGAAGGAGGAGATTGAAAAATAAAACAGGAGAGGAGAGAAGAGGAAAAGCGTATCTGCACAATGGAGAGCTGATGTATGGAGCGAGGGAACAAATTTTTTTTTTTGCTCCTCTGATGTGTTCAAAGAAGACCCTCTTGAATTTTCCTTTTCTATGATTCCCTCTCTCACCCTCTTCATCTCTCACGCTCTTATTCCTCACCATCTCTGAAGTGTACTCTGTTGCAGGTCATGCTGTTGTGACTTGGTAACTGTGTTTTTGTGAGTGACAGCGTGTGTGTGTTGATGGGTGGAGCTGCATAGGGCCTGACATCTGGAGTTAATGAGCCACATGAGGAGGGAATGAGAGCAAAGAAAACTGCACACACACTGTACAAACATGTGTTCCCTTCGGCATCCAGCGTGTTCAACTTCCACAACAAGCCTGCAGCTGAGTGAAGGGGAAATATACTAGCATGCAAGGAATTATGGAAGGAGAAAACAACTGTCTTGGGGGGAGATGGAGCAATGGATATATGAAAGAAAACTTTTAATAAAACGGGTCGCTCCAGACTAAAGGAGTGAAACAATAAGAGGGAGGGAGCACAAGAGGAGACACCGAGGGCCACCAGAGACGAGGAGAGAGAAGGGCAGAAAGGTCTTGGCTGCCTGAGGAGTGCAGGGATGGAGAGAATGAGGGGAAGAAGCAAATAGACGAGGAAGCAAAAGCTTTGGTGTGCACAGAGGAGGGAGATGGCAGCCATGAATAAATGATAAAGGAGATGTACCATGACTACACATACACGAAGCCAGATGTTGTTCTCACACACATAATGGAAGGAATACAAAGTGGTGCACCTGTTCTACATTCACTTTAATTATAGTCCATCTTGTTTTAAAATGGAATCTTCTTCATTAGCACATCTCTTTAACCACACACTTCACTAGGTTTCAATCCTCTCTAATTACCTCTCTACCTCTCTCTACCCATATCCTTCTCTCTCACTATTGCTCACAATGGGGATGTTTGCAAGCTGTCATCCTCAGCATCTTTCCCACAGTTATTGTCGTCTTTAGTCCTCAAAGGAAACAGTTGAATTATTGAGCACTCAAGTTTGGCTAAAGTGTCATGTAATGGACTTGAGAAGCTCGATTCTCGTCTTCCACAAGATGGGGTTCAATTCTAAAATGTCAAACCAATTGTTTCTTTGTTTTTAGATAATAAAGTTGTGTCAACAGAAGACCGAAACAGCAAGGGCAGTTTTAAAATGAAAAGGCCGTGGGTCTTATTTAGCAGCTGCATTTCATATTGTGTTTCAGTATAATGAGAGCAGATAGGAACACAGATTTGGCATGCAGCATACAAAAGCAAGGGAATGCAAATAATATGTTAATTCAATCAAATATATGTTTTGGATTTAGAATTGTTTTGAATCAATTCAAAACAAATTGTTCTTCAGTGGATGTGTACGAGAGAGGGAAAAAATATATGTGTTACTGTTTGAATGTGTCTGCATATATCTGTGTGTAAAAATGCAGTAGCTGTCTCTCCTCTGTGTCTCATCATACAGATTAATTAGGACTGACAATAGCAAAACATCTTCAGACTTAATCCCCTGCTTGTGTCTCTCTTTTCATATCTGCAAACCTCTTTACCCACAATCCTCAGTGAGAGTTTGATAAAGTCCTTAGTGTCCAAACAAAACCCAACTCTTGTTCTTCTGGCTTCAGGGTGTGTTAGTCACAATGGGTCACTGCTTTTTCTTCATTTGCTAAACGTGTAATTTTTCTCGTCTGACAACTTCCACTGATATATGAGAAGAAAATGCAGAATCTGCACATTTGTCCAAGTCATTAACATCTATCACGTAGCGTGAAATGTATTCATTTCTTTGTTTCTTTATTACCGCATGGATGCAAGTATGCACAGAGTTAAGCTGAATGAAAGACTTTTTAGTTGGATGAATGCTACATCAATTAGCATGTGTGTGATTTTTTTAATATGTGCATGTATGCAAAGGGAAAAATTAGAGCAATAAAGGAATATATTTGAAATGGAAGAGAAAAAAAAGAGACAACAGTGATTTGAGAAGTAGCAACATAACATCGGAAACCTAAAAAGTCCTAAAAATTTGTGATGATTGTTGTAGGGCTTCAACTATCTAATAATTTGTATTATGGTTTAATTGCCTTAAATTATCATATTAGTTAAATTAGGAATTGTTAAGTTTGTCATGTTATATACAAATTACAAAAAGTAAAACATATCCATCAGTGCTTTTTAAAGCCAAAGTGAACACATTTAAACAGTCCAAAACATGAACATATTCAGTTTTCAAAAGGTATAACAAAGGGGAACAGTAAAAATTTCATCTTAGCTCTGTGGCTGTAAACTAACCTGTGTGTGCAAAAAGGATGATTTCAGTTCTCATATAAACTCTATGTGCATTTATGTGATTCTGTATAAAGTTGATGTTTATTCACATCTATGTATATCTGTATGGCTGCATATACACAGATGAGAATCCTATCATGTGGCGGTTTTCTCCCTGTGGGCTTCATTACAACTTACTGAGCTAAAAATCCTCCTGTATTAATTAAAAACAAGGGGAAGAGTGAGTGTGTTGAGGAGGAGGTGGGAGTTGGAGAAGTGTGTGAAGAGACAACAGAAGAAAAGCAAGTGAAAATATTGGAGGGATGGTTATGCTGCTGGGAGGTGGGTGTTTTTGTGAATTAAGGACAGCAGGAGAGATAAAGACCCTGTAAAATGTGTCTTTATCCTTTGTAGCCTGCAAGGGACGTTTATGTGATGGCAAACAAGCAGAAATAGCTCCAGGCCTGTAGCTTTGGTCTGATACACACGCACACAAGAAAGTTTTTGCCTTTTGTAAAAGAGTTTTCAATGCCATTTTATTCCTGATAGAACCAGTATGTATTTATTTTCTCTTCAGTTTCTGTGTTCTGTTCCATACAAGAAAACACACATTGCCAGCTTGTGTGAGCAGTGAAAATATAGAAACATCTTTGTGGTTTGGTCAGAGAAGGGCCCAGGTGACTATTCATTCTTTGCTGATAGATGGAATGTGGCAGGGATGAGAAGAAACCAGTCTGATTGAAAGTTAGGGATGAAAGAGAGATTGAACAAACATGGGATATTTACATAATGAAAAGATGAAAATAGGAAAAGGATGGGGGAGGCAATTGGTGGATTAAACTACAGTATGTGGTATCAGATTATGAGGCTTTAGCTCTGGAAGTTGCGGAGGATCTAAGAATACAGTCATTTATTTAGGTCACATACACACAGAATGGCTAAAATGGAAAAGACGCATCATTTACATTCTGAATTTGTTTCCTTGTTTGCACATTACACATATGGAAAAAAAATCCCGGAGAGAGCATCCCCTGCTAATCCCTGGAAGACAACATGTATTAATTTTAATAATGATGCAGGGGATAATAATTTTTTTTTTTTTTTTGACACATTGCATGAGCAATTGGAGAAAAGGGCAGAGACAACAGGGTACGAAAAAGAAAGGCTCATGAAAAATGATACCAAAAAAATGCTAAGAAAATGCCTTGAACATTTGAACGAAGCCAGAAGAGGCGTGGAGTGGACTAGAAGATTTGGGGGTGTTTACAGGAAAGAATGAGTTGTCATTGGTGGGTTATGTAATGCAGTATGCTCATTATCTCAATTAGATTACCTGTAGATGATGCAGGCAGTCTTTTGGCAGGTGGGGCAGTTGTTAATGTCCTGACCGGTTCTGTATGAGCTGCGACTGCAAGAACAACAGATGTAAAGCATCCACGCATACATGCAGGAGTTTAATAGAACACATAGCTAATGTTACAGCTAATTCATCATTGTCGTGTACTTAATTAACATCCTTGGCGTTTTTTGTAAACTAAAAGTAATTTTGCACTAGAAACATGAATAATTTTCCTTTCTTTGGAAGAAATTCACTCTTGTGACTGTTGGAGTCACAGTTGTTATTGCTAACAATGCAATGTAAAGTGTTCTCTCTGGGGGTTGTCAAAGGGCACAAAATAAGCTTGTGATCTTTAGTGCATGGCATCTACCTCAACAGGCAGAACATCCTCTGGATAAACCTGGTGGGGTAAAATCTGCCTGTTTGGCATCACACCGATGTTGTATGTTATTCAGTTAAAAGTCTAGTTGTCTTGTCTTGTCTTGAAAATCTGTGCGCAATGCAAAAAACAAGCTGTGTTATCAAGGTTGAGCAAGTATACAAAGCCGTTGCAAAATAAAGTCAGGTCTCATACTGACTGTCATGCCATTAAAACACTTTATTTTTGCCAGGAAATTTTGGCTTTGCCTTTAACTGAACTGTGATGAGGGAGTAAGCTAATTGACGTTGATGAAATACACATTTTAATTACACGGAGGGAGACTGTGTGACTGCATCAGTTTCTCTCCCTACCAGATTAATCAAAGACAACAGGAACACCAAGGGAAGACAAGTATTTGCTGAGCCGCTGAGCACAGCAACAGCCTTCCAGCTCAGCAGTCACTTTCATCACAGCAGCCCACTTAAGAGTACTTTCATTTCAGGAGTATTTCAGTATCACACTTAGTCCCTTATACTCTCTGGTTCTCTTACTTTTCCCTCTTCTATTTTTTCCTCTAAATTGTTCTCTCTTTCTGGCTCTCCATTTTCCCTCCGGCTGCCTTTGATTTTGCGTCTATTTTTCCATATTTTTTTTTTCCTATCTGCCGCATGAGACATAAGTAACACCATAATAACCACATACACTCTGAAGGATATGAATTAATGGTAGAGTCTCACACACACACACTCATACAGGGTGGGACAGATTGTACACTGAGTTTAGGAGACTTTTGTGAAATTTAAACTTTAATTTAAAGTCTCAAAAGGTAATCTGATAGATATTAGATTAGTCTGGAGTCAGAGATATCTGAAATATTTAAAGAAGGTGTTAAGGAGGAATCAGAAACGTCTTTTTTAAGAAGATGAGGCTGAAAGTTGAGAATTTGATTTTCAAAAAAAATTAATATGAGACATTATAAATGAACGGGAGATTATTGACAGTGAAGGTGAAATATTGAATAGGTGAAGAGTGGAAAGAGATAGAGGAAGGGGGGGGAATGTGTGACAGCATCTGAGTATGATGGACAAGCTGTCAGAGGAATATCAGGTAATGGTGAGAGGGCAAAGGGAAGATTCACAGTAACTGCAAACATTCTCCATATGTGGTGGTCCGGAAATAAAAATTATAATGGAGGAAAAAGGTATTCATAAAGAATGTTTTATAGGTGGTGTGAGGAAGGAGATATGGAAGAGGAAGGGAATGAAACTTGAAGCTGCTTAAGTAGATGAGGAGAGGTTAATTAAAATTAAGAGAATAAAGATACTGATCTTAGATGCATGAAGAAGTGAGAAACCAAAGAGATGATGCAGGAAAATGTGAATGAAAGAGTTGACAGGAAGAACAAAGAAGAACTGCTTAGTTTAACACGGTGGGCAGTTTGATGTCTCTTAGGATAGCTATTGCAGTGTACAGTACATGCCCTGGAAGGCATGTAAGATTAAAACACAGGGTGAGGATCTGCAGGTCTTGAGGCTTGCAGGAATCATATATCCCCACAGGATTGGATCAAACACACTTGTACACTCATATACCGACTACAAGAATTTTCTGCCCTGTTTGACATTTAAAACCTATTAAGTCTGTCGCTATTGCTATAAAAACTCAAACGTGCTAATCTTGTACACTCCCCTGACACCTTCTTTTCTTCAGCAATTCCTTCTCTTTATCACTTACTCTCATTCATACATTAATTATTGCACTGAACACGTCTGCAGTACCTCTCCATTTTATCCTAATCACTCTTTTTTCCTCAGTGTCTTGGTGTCAAAAACTCCTTTTATGGCATCATTTCACACTTCATTTTCCATTTCTTTCTCCAAACTCTCTGTCTCCAATTCACTCACCCTTCACTGAGGGCCTTGCTCTTCTCCAGGTCTTGAATGACATTGAGAAGCACTTTGATCTTCTCCTGATTGGACACTAGGTTCTCCTCCACGTTTTGCAGCTGCCTCTCCAGCCCACGTGGCGCATTTGCTGCCTGTTCACTCAGCAGTCCACCCGGAGCCCCATTACATTGTGCTTTCATATGAGTTTTACAAGGCAGAGTGTGGTCGTCAAATGATTTGCTCTTCTTTTTTGCGTAGTCCTTGAGTTTGATCCGTCCTGATGATGTGTTGTTGGGGGTATTTGTGGTCTCCTGGGTGTTTTTGGTTTGCTCTACAGTCTTGACCAGTTTAGAATTAGCTGGTTTCTGAGAGTTTTTGGGTGGAAGAGGTGGGGTGTTGGTGGGTTTTGAGTCGTTATGAAGGGAAGAGGTTACAGGTTTGGAAGTTATGTAGACTGATGTGTGCTCATCACCTTGCTTGATTCTGTCATATTTGTGTTTGTCAGCTGACAGTGGCTGTTTTGTTTCTGTAGATGGTGTGTGTGCTTGCTGTGTACGTGTGTCTGTTGTTTGTGTAGCTGAGTTCTTGTAATGTATAAACTCTGCAGAGTGTGGCCTTGTCTGCTGCTTTGATTCTTTTGCTTTGTTCTGAGTGTGTGCTGTATGGTTAGAGTGTGAGCTGTGTGTTTTTGGTATAGTGTGTGACAGCTGTGGTATTTGGGAAGTCTTTACTGACGTGCGTGTGGTTGTGTTTGCTGTGTCTGTGCTTTTGGTGTAAGATTGAGAGTCAAGACCAGACTCTTTCCTTGACTGGTGTAGAGATGCACTAGTTGTCCGCCGTGGGTTTGGTAAAGTCTTGCTGGCTGTTATTTGATTGGCAGTCTTCCTGCGACATGCACCTGTGCACAGTGTAATCTGCGACCGTCTCCTCCCACACGTTCCACAAAGGCGGGGTGGGGAAGTTGCCATCACTCGACAGGGCCGCGGTGGGGTGGCATGCACGGTAGTACAAACGCTCCCCGTCTTTAATACAGAGCGATGGCCCTCCACACGAAGAGACTGCACCCTCCTCTTCTCATGAGTCGGCTCTTTACTCTCTGTGGACTCTGTACAAACCCCCCCCATCAAATCAGAGGCCACCACGCTGCCATTTGTATACCGAGCTGTCCTTTTAGCCTTTGTGTCCTTGGGGGCCTTTATAGTTTTAATCTGGCAGTAAACTCCACTGCCCGACCCCTGAGACCCCATGTCGTCCTGTGCCAGGCTGTTGATCTCGTTCTGAGATGTCTCCTTGGACACGGGCAGACTTTTGTAGTCACTGCTGATCACTCTCGCCGAGTCCGCTGTCTGTGTTTTATCTGTTGCCATTGCGAGTGGCCGATGTGTGTTGTCTGACTGGCTGCGGGGTCGTTTGATAGAGGGGAGAGTCCGCAGCTCGGGAGATGTTTGCACCCCAACATTGCATAGTGGGCCCCATCGCCCACCTGCTAGGGGAACCCCCAGTGCAGGCACTGGATTGGTTGGGTCAGCCACCCTCCTTCCCATACTCCTCTGCACGTTGGGTCAGCCCCCTGAGGAGCTGAACGGGATGGAGGCAAGTGGCGACATCAGTCAACTTCTTATATCCAGTTGACAATGAGAGTGAGTCCAGCTTTTGTTTACCTAGATAACCTTGTGTGTTTGTTAGGCAGTGTGACAGAGTTTGTATGCAGAGAAATCTAATATCCAATAAGGCTATTCTGAATACTTCTAGTGTCCTTCCATCAAGGATTTCTTTACTACTTTGGATACTTCTGATATGACATCACTTTTATGGCCTTTACAGTCTCTAGACAGTGGCCTGCAGAGGATGTGCTGGATGGATTTTCTGGGCATGGCAGACTTTCTCTGGAGAGAGAGAGATAAGACAGAGAGGCACAGAATGAGAAAAATGATAGAAGAAAGAGTAGACAACAGGGAATATATGGTGAGATTTATAAGAAGTCAAAGATATTAAGTAAAGCACCAAATAAAAGCTTTGACCTCAACTGAATGCACCCACTGACCACTCAGAATTCAGTAATGTGTATTGTGACATAAGACATATACAGTATACGGTGACATAATAATGTAACTCTATGGTGGTTCTCAAGCCTGTGGAAAAGCAAATTGGTTCTTTATAGATAGATACCAACTTTGAACCAGCATTAGCATCAACTAGGAACCAATACTGGAACCAGCTCGGTCAAAAAGTCCTAGCAGTCTGACATAATTCAGATGAGGCGCTATTTGCCATCCATAGCAGTACATAATGGATGATGCGTCATGCCTTAGCATTTCTCATGGAGGCATTTTGGGAAGCTGTCAAAATAGTTCATGATAGTGTAATTTAGTTTAATTAAATTGATGCTGTTTCTTTTTTTTTTTGCCAGTTAAAGATGCATCTTTTACTTTTTTAATGTAATTTTTTCTTAAGCAGAAAAAAATATTTAAATACATCACTATCTGATATGAACATCTTACTTTTTTTTGTCCTTACTTGTTCTTCCTTTTTGGTTGTTGTTGTTTTTTTGTTTTTTTTTATTAAAAAGCCTGATCAAAGTTTTTAGATTGTTTGGGAGGGGTGCAAAGTTAGCCTTTGTTTTTCTTTGTCACTTCAAAACACTTTAAGAACAGACTTTAATGCTGCACTTTTATACTGTGAGTGGCTGATAAACTTGGAACAAGATAATTTAATATTTGATTGTTCCTTGTTGGAAATTGAGCCACTGCTGTTGCTTATATTTGCAGGGTACATTAAAGACAAAGAAAAAAATGACAGCTAGGAGAGTAAAGCAGCTGTTTTCTTCTTTTAAATTGGCACATACTGTATATACAGCATCTTTATCTTTGCATGTAATACAATTCGTTCAAATGCTACCCAAGATAAAAATCCATATTTATGTTGTTATGGCGTGTTTGTGAGGATGGACTGATGGACAATTAGGAACCACAATGGGGAAAACTGGTATCCCTGACAGTGTTCTATGTGCATGTAGTTTTTATTTTCACTGTTTGGAATTTTGTCAATAAATTAATAAGTAAACAAGCAAGTAAAATAAAATAAACAGCTCCTGGGGTTAATTGACATTGCTTTACTGTAGAAACCTATGTGATTATTACAATAGTATACAATTAATTATAAGAAGTTTGTCTCAAAAGAAAAGACAAATTTCAGATTCGTGCTCAATGTTTTCCATTAGCAGTGGCCCTGTAACAACTAAAATTTTCTTAGGAGCAGTCAGATGCCAATGCATACTGACTAAGATGGGCCTATGTGCTGCATTAATGGGTCATATACATTCAGGATTAGCGCCATGCACACATTCACTCACACCAGTGCTCTTTGTGACCTACATGGACCTGTTTTGAGGCCTGATGTTACTGTTGTGACAACATGAATAGAATAAAAAGATGGCATTTTATCCCCTTTATTAGCCTTTCCCTGACAGCAAGTGTTATTAATATTTTCTTACTCTTTGGAATTTCAGGTAAAATTTGAGATCATGAAATATTAAAGCTGAATTAATGCAGTCATGCCAGGGGGGTTGCGAAGAGGACGTGGCTCAGAATTTTTAGTGGTTTAAATTTAGGTTGTTCTCTGTGGAAAAGCTTGGACTCATCAAAGAAAACAAAAAATTAGATATCTCATAATAATGAGTTAGTAAGGGTGTGACAAGATCCTGTGATATTAAAACGTGCTGACATTTTCTCGTTGTGAACAGTGAACAGCTTCACTGTGAACAGCTGACTCACGAAGCAGAATCCCATCCAAACTTCTGGCCTGTGAGGGACAGCAATAAAACTTTGCTGCATCTAGTCTGTCTGAAAAAAAAAGAAGAAAAAGAAAAACAAGCCTTTCCACTTGCAGTCAGTATGACATCAGAGTCTGATGATATTGAGATTGAAGATGCCCCTATCACTTTTAAATCGTTTGTGTAGCAGCATTTTGAGTACCAGGTTCAAATAATGAACGTTGACAGAGTGGCAGACAAGAATCCATCAGTATGTAAGCACTGAAAGAAAACATTACACCAACGCTTACGAAGAACCACCACAGCTCTCTACTGAAATCAACTGTGCTTGTGGTCTCTAAATTTGCACCTCAACAGCAATAGTGAGTGATATCATAACAGGTGATATGAGGCTATTTTCCATGGTAGTAAAAGAAGTATTTCAGGGACTCCTCCCTGCATAGTTCATGCACCCCACATTCCAGTCGACATTTCAACATCTCTCTCATCACCAACGTCAGTGACAAAGGTCTAGTCACTCAAGAATTTGGTTTTGATTTAGCAACGCAAATCAATTTTCAACATCTTACAAAATAAATACATTTTATTTTTGAAGTAGTTTTATTGGCAAAAATATTATGAAATGCTGAAAAAAATTATGTATAATCATTTCAAAATCTGAGGACATTACATGATCATTACAGATCAGATCAAAATTTCAATATTGATTTCTAAGAATTTTTTTGCATTTTTACATCCAAGTTGTTTCAATTGTTGAAACAACGCATTATTTCAACCACACGCAATTTATATTGGTAAGTTTTAAAAAGTGTCCCGTCTCATTCTTATGAACCCAGCACCGTGTATCATGTTGTAATTACAAAAAAGATCTCATAATTATGAGACAAAATTGAGTAATTATGAGTTTAGGAGCTTGTTTTTACTCAATTTGACTTACTTTTCATTATGTGCTTCTTGACTGTGATGTTTACTTGCTGCTGGCACTTTAAGTTGCTGGAGGGGACCTTCCAAAAGGATTAATAAAGTTTATCTCATCTCATCTCTCATCACAATCTTATAATAACAAAGAAAGATGTAGTAATTACAAGGTCGGCCACTGCTCATTAGAACTACTGCATGGTCATGGTAAGGAGCTTTAGTTACATTTGGCTTGATACTTTAAATCTCCAGGCTACATTATAAATGACATTCCTAAATGGACATCAGTTTTAAAGATGATGCTTTTTACAGCGGTCCCTTTTTTTTTGCCCGATGTTGTGTAACCTCTGTTGGAACAGTGACATTTAGCTGTAGGTAGCACAGGATGATAAACTTTGGATTACTATTGTAAAGTAAGCTTGTCAGCACATCCAGCAACAGCACGTTACATAAGCCGATCTGAAACCATTTTAAAAGCATTAGTTTATATTCTCACAGTAGCGGCACGGTGGTGCAGTGGTTAGCACTGTTGCCTCACAGCAAGTAGGTCCTGGGATCGATTCCGGGTCAGGGCGTTTCTGTGTGGAGTTTGCATGTTCTCCCTGTGCCTGCGTGGGTTCTCTCCGGGTACTCCGGCTTCCTCCCACAGTCCAAAAACATGCAAAACTGGGGGTTAGGTTAATTGGTCACTCTAAATTGCCCGTAGGTGTGAATGTGAGTGTGGATGGTTGTTTGGCTCTATATGTCAGCCCAGTGATGAAATGTCAACTTGTCCAGGCTGTACCCCGCCTTCACCCGAAGATGCTGAGATAGGCTTCAGCCCCCGCAACCCCTAACAGGATAAGTGGTACAAAATGGATGGATGTGATAGTTTATGTTCTCAAAATATCCTCCATGTCTTTAACTATTCCATGGAAAAAGAAAGACTTCTCACTGGCTAGACTGGGCTTTCTGCCTGAACAATCCTAAATGGAAATGCTTTTCAGCATACCAGAGTCAATGCCATCCACTTCAAGTAACATTAATATTTCCCAGTGTGTCATAATAACAAAACAAAAGCAGATCAAGTGCAAAGGTGCCATGTTGCCATAATTCTGAGATAATTTATATTTTTTCGTGAATGCAAGTGATTGCATCATATCCCAGTTTTCTTTATTTTATGTGGTTGCTGAGACAATCAGCGACAAATCGGTGCTCGCGTCAAAGTTCCTGTGCAAAATTGCTTTGGAGAGCTTTGCTGATGGACAACGGAGCTATAAATGTAAGGTATTAAAGAAAGGCTCTCTCAAAGGAAATGTACCTCAGTGACATATTGCAACTATTTATATGAACATGTTGAAGATGTGTTTGGGTCAAGGACTGCTACATTGACTTGGAAGCCAGCACAGGGTCACACATAAGGGATGGAAATTAAGGTGTTACAGTAATTAGAAATATAATGACAAAAATAACAACAAAAGTAACTGCGGTAACAATAATGATAGTCAAAGTAATAATAATAATGATAATAAAAGCAAATACTAAAATAATGAAGTGTAGTGAAGGAAAAAGAAGCAGACAATTAATAAAGATTTTCATACATGAATGTAATTTACAAATGTAATTAATAATGACGGTATGTAACCCTAACCCAAAGTGAAAGATAGAAATAGTATGACTTGAGGCTTAGAAAAGATGCTGGATCAGAGCCTGGAGAATCTCAATAGCTTTGGACCAGTTAAAAAGGGTGGCAAATGTTACTCCATTTAATGTGGCTGTGCATTTCTCTAATAATCAAATGTCAAAAAAATTAATTATCTAGGTTCCCTGAATTGGAATCATCATCATGTATTTGAACATGCGTCCATCTGAGTCTGTTGTCAAGCAGTTTTCCTCAGGAATTCATTCTAGTCAGATGAAGTTAATTCCATTGCAGCTCACTTCAATTTGTTATTCTACCAGCAACTACAGCGGACACAAGAGCACCTGATGCAACAAACTTTTATTTCTGCACACTTGCTGTCTCCACCTGTTTATGTGTGTGAAGATGCATGTTTATGTACCTGCTATCACCTAAAGTCTTAATAGTAGTCATGTGACCTACTATGGCCTCAGTAAATCACCTCTTCTCTCTGTCTCTGCACACAGTATCACTCTGTCCTTTGTCTTTCCCTTGTCTTTCATCGTTACTTATATTGGTTTCCTTTTTCCACTTTTCCACCCCCTTTTCCATCTCTACAATTATCTCACTGATTTGACGTGTTTTTCTCACACTCCTCTCTCTTTCTCTATAATTAATCTTAGTCCCTCGCCCACATCACACCTCTGGCAAAAACAACGGGGCGTGTTAGGGGAGGCAATGCTATCAGCTGGGGGGCATGAAGAGGAGGCGACAAAAGGGAGAACTGGGGAGATGGAAGGATTAGGAGAACAGAGGAAGGAGAAGGTGAAAGTGATGCGTGCGTGCGTGTGTCAAGGGGATGAGCTGTAAAGACCCATTTTCCCGATGTTAAAATCTCCAAAAGTGTCTGATAGAGTTTATTAAAGAATAAAGAGAGAGGCGCACAGGAGAGATGGGCGTGACGACATTAAAAGAGAGGAGGGAGGAGGTCTGTGAAGCTGCACACACGACTTGCTAGTAATCAATATGCATTGTGACTGCGTTACAGCATCTCCCACCACACACAAACACACAATTTAAACACTACAGGGAGTTTGGTGACAGGATGGGAGCTTTTTCATGAAATCTGTTTATACATGCAATGAGTTTAATTTACCAGTTAGTGGGTTTGGGCTGCTCAGGAATTGTCTACAATGCAGGCAGGCCTTGTGTGTGTGCACATGTGTGTGAACAAATGCGTGTCCATTTATTTGCAGTGGTAACAGAGCACTGAATGCTCCAGTGAATTGAGTCCCGTCTTTTCAAGGTGAGACTCATTTTTCAACTGCCAATTGACGGGCCACAATGTGCACTTGTGTGTGTGTATTTTGATGAGACTGACTTTACTGCACTGTAATCACAACTGCTTCTCTCACTCACTGTCTCTCACCCACTCATCCCCTTGATGGAAAAAAGAAAACTTTTGAGAAGAGGTACACGCTGCAGTTTGGGTAGTATAGTCAGTTTTTTCTCCTCTGGTCTCTGGGCACAAAGTGGCAGACAGAAAACTTTATTTTAGTATTTTTTATATTCACATTAATGCATGATTGATATTTTATTACCATTACTTTTTGGACTATAGAAGCTTTTGAAATGCTACATTTTAATCTCAGACTTAATTCTGTCAGGGACACTTTTCATCAAAGATTTACAGCCATTCATTACAACAATGGTATTTGGCAGGAGACAGCTCTGCTCTTGAATATGCTTCCTAAATCAATATCAGTAAGTACACAAGAGTTCTTTCTGTGTTGCCCAGTAATAATAAATACTTTATATTGGTAAGATTATGAATGACAGCACTAAACTAGACACTTCAAGACAGCTCACACAGGCATTTGTGAGTGATGTGTGATGTAAACACAGGAATCCACAGTCATTTGCTACATCAGAGCGTGAGCGTTTTAATTATTGAGAACTCCTGTCTGACTTGTTTTAAGTTGATTGATGATTGAAAAACACTGCTGAACTGACATGTCTGCAGACAATCTATCAGACAGGTCGGTTGGATTGATCAGCTCATTACAGGTTTGACTTCGCCGCTTCCCCTGAATGATCGTGAAACAAAAAAAAAACAGAATTACTAAAAACTCTTCCTTAGCTTTACTTCTAATGTGACATTAAAAACATACTGTGTGTATTAAGAGTAGTAATGGACTTTAGAAAAGGCCCTAGTTTAATGTCAGTATTTACAGTAGAAAATACTAGTATTTGTTTAATTTGTGCTTGTAAATTAATAGTTTCTATTTGCACAGATCCAAAACAAGCATACTGTACTGGGTTGATTTAAAGTATGAATTTTCTGTTTGTGTTTTTCTTTTGCTTAAATAATTGCTCACTACATTATGTTATTAATGGTAGGCTATATCATTTAGCCCAGCTTTTGAGATGAAAGAAAAATGCAGTAAAGATTGCCAAAACAGCAGAAAGCCTGCTCAGCTTCCTGCAGCTTCATGTGCGTTTTAATTGGGAGCAACTGTATTTTTCAGGGACACTGCATTTTAATCAGCATTTCAACTGAGGGGCTACAAGACACAAAATGTAATGTTCATATCACCCAAAAGCCGAACCTCTCAGTCAGCACAGCATAATTTAAGCAGGATCTGAAGCCTTCCATGGGGGACTTTACGTCTGTTCAAGGCGACATTCAAACTACGGGCACTTTTGTTCGCTGTAAACTAATATTTAGACACTTATATAATGCGACGTTTCTCACCTCCATTAACAGCAATGAAGAAAGATGCTCATCAGTTTTAGATTTTATATTGCATTATTTTTTTCAAGGATCCTCTCCACATATTAAATTCTGTAATATGGGTCTGGTTTATGCAAGGAAAAAGTAGAATTACCTAATTCACATCTTTGAAATGGGACCATTCTCAGTAAAAATACCAGAATAAATAAATGTAGAAATATTTTTCAAATTTAACCATCGGACACAAAATATCTCCTGCTTCAGTGTAACGTCTGTTTTGTCATTGGGTTCCCTACTCACTTATTATTACTGGACAGGGAATGAGATCTAAACTCTTTTGATGTCACATTTAATGCTCACAGGACTGCCTCTCTAAACAATATTTTCATTCAGCAATGAGTGTGACAGCCCTCTCGTGTCAGACTGTGGGATTCAACAGGGAACATGAAGAAAATCACATTTTTGACTGTATGGGAACTCAACTATGTTTTTATTGAATGAATAATAGTTAATATTTGATGATGACCCATTCTAAATTGTATTTTAAAAAATTAAATTTTCCACAGATTTGCAGAATATTTATCTTAAACAATGGAGAAATGTATTTCTTTCATTTCTTTTAAATGAAAGCTCATATTTAAGGTGTTGAAGTACAGCCAAAGAGAAAGGTGCCAATATTTTAATAAGGCATGTGAGCCAGCTGTTGATGTAGGGGAAAAGAGAGCAAATCTTGTACTGACAAATCGAGGGAGAGAGAGTCAGACCGTGGCGTTTGGAAACAGCAAACATAAAGAACAAAAAAGCTGATAACTAATTTAGCTAGAAGTTACTAGATTCTCACTTGAGCAGAGCTCTGTGGAAAACAGGCCTGGACTCTCTGACAAGCCCCCAGCTGTTGACAACATCTGAAAGCTTTTTCACAGAGCAAAAAGACTGTCAGCTGTTATGAGTCAGAAAGTTTAAGTGATTTAATTCATTGATTTGTTGGCCATATAAAAGAAATACCTGAATAGCAGTTTAGTCTTGTGTTCATTTACACCTCCACACACATTACTTAATTAGGCACATGTTTAAACCTGTCTGAGGCTCTTTGTTATGAAAATCCAGAATTCATCTTTTTAGCACCATTTTACTTGTTCATGAGGAGATAACTATAACACAATACAACGAACCAATCTCCTTTTCCAGTCAGATGGTCCTGAGAGAAATTAAAAAGTGAGGTCTGTGTGGTTTTATGAGCTTATGTGAAGCCAATTAATGGCTGTAACAAAATATATACACAGACAAATCCATCCGCGAGCTTAATTAATATATTTGTTTCTGGTTATAAAGGAAGGTGTGTTTGTTGAGCAGCAGAGCATAGACACTAATGCAAAACTGAATATTTAAAAGGTATTTGCTGTCAAATATTTGATAATCAGAGACACAGCTACATCCTATAATCCCAATTGTCTCTGTTGGAGGTGGAGCTGTAGTTGCATGACCACACACATCAGTGCAGCAAATATGTGTGATGAGGTCGGGGTTTTAGATATTTTCTCATACTCTCCCCTTCTCTCTTATAGCCTTTTCTTCATAGCTCCGCTTTTCATCCCTCCTTTCCACCTGTCCTCGTCCTCTGATTGCTCCCTTCTCTTTCTCCGTCCTCATCTATCATCTCATCTCTCTGTTTACCGTATCGCTCATCCTGTCCGAGTGCCCCGACAATTCTCTCCATCATTAACCTTCCGATCTTTCTCTCTTTCTCAGGTCTCTCCATCCAAGTCATCCATCTGTCTGCCCTTTTGACTTTCTTGTCCCTTACTGTTTACACGCAATCTCATTTCCTTTTCATCGCCTATTCACTGTCTGTCCAGTTAAGAGAGTGGCTGAAGTGACACATGCACGCATAAGGCTGGATCAAGTGCAAATACAATATTTCTCCATCACTCATCATCCTCCAAAGAAAAAGTGATGTGATTCAATGCATAATATCACTTAAAATCTTTTGAATTTGGTTCCCATATTGTTTCCAGTATATGCATTATTACCTGTTCTTATGTGTATTCATCACTATAAAACAAAGTTTTGAAAGCATATTTAAAAGGCCTGAAGTTTTGTCTTAAAACAAAAGTAAAACAATCCAACTGAAATTCATAAGAAAGAAGAAATTTGAAAGAATTTTTAAGGATTGATTAATATTGAATACATTTCTGGCCTATGTTTATTGGCTAAACACAGGCCAGAAACCCTAACCTTATCCATATGGAAACAAGGAAATATATCTAGCAATTGTTTTCTGATATATACTTTACATCCAGCACAAAAAGCTTAAAAACATTATTGAATAATTTATTAGAGAAAAACATTAAATCTGTAAAGGTCTAAGATTGATCAATGTTTGTTATATTTTTTAAGCAAATTTGTAAGAATTTATAAGTTCAATGTTGCTAATGTAAATTTAACAATGATATTTCTTTCAAAAAAGTATTTTAATAGCTCTTAAATAACCCCACAATAACTTACCAGTTTTATTGTCAATTGGGTCTGTTGGTAACAATCATAGACATCACACAGATGCATGTGCACAATTAGTGGATGTTCTTATGAGTGATGAGGTTATCGGAATGTTAAAGTTACATACTGTATATCACCACTGCCCAGTTGTAGATCTCTGCACACATCTGTGCAGTCTTACTCTCTCACAGACACACACACACACACACATACACACACACACACACACACACACAGGTGCACGCAAACACATGAGCACATTCACAGACGCACAGGGGAAGCATTAGTGTATAAGAGAAGGGTTATTGCAATATAATCCCATATTAAATCTACACTATCTGTTGTGACGATGGGTTCAGAGGCTTTTAATAGCAATCAGGCCACACGCACACACTAAAATAAGCAGAAGCATTTGGAATCTCTATAAGCAAGCGTAATTAATGTTGCATGAAAGAAACAGCACCTACAGTACATACACTCACTGTACACAAACAATCATTGTCTCCTCTACGAACAAATTAAAAGAATTACTCACACACAAATATGTATTGACATGTGGTGTTCTGATCTGTGATTGTGCCACTTCGTTAAACCAAAATACACACATACAGTTGCATTAAAAAAAGTGTGCATGCTTTTCCTAACTTGTGTTTGCTACTGTGTCTGAGGGAAAAAACACACCACCAAAGCTGATGTGTTTGTGTAATTCAGAGGGGATGACCTATGGATTTCATCCTGTAGCCAGGTACCTTCACTTGCCTTCATTCACTCAACATTACCTCAATTCATTATGGGCAGGTTCTTACATCTTGAATGAGCTGCTCTGAGAATAAATTACTAGCCGCAGGCTGAAAGGCTAGAGACATTCCTCACAGGGTCATAACAGAGCATCTTTACTAAAAGGAGGAAAACATTTCAGGCTTATGTGCTAGCGCTTACACATGTACCGCAACTGCACACATGATTTAATCTTTCTTTAACTACTATCTTTCATTGCTCTCTCGGTTGCTTACCTTCTCTGATGTTCCTCTTTGGTCCACAGGTTTCTCCACTCCCTTGTTCTCGGTGTCTCAGGTCTCAGTCCTTTAGTCCTCGGTAGCTCTCCCCTCACACTGTTCACAGCTCTCTATCTCTCTCGCCGTCTCATTCTGTAGCTGCTGATCCTCGCATGCTCGGAGAGCCTAGTGATCCTCCCTCCTCTCTCTCTCTCTCTCTCTCTCTCTCTCTCTCTCTCTCTCTCTCTCTCTCTCTCTCTTTCTCTCCTGCCTTTTTAATAAATGTGCCCTCTGACTCACTTTTTCTTTTAAGCTTTACTGTCACTGTCTTTAATTCCTCCATAGTCTCTCTATTTTATTCTCTCTGTCTATTTCCTGATTTCTGTCTGGTGCCCTGGTTTTGTGTGTGTGTGTGTGTGTGTGTGTGTGTGTGTGTGTGTGTGTGTGTGTGAGTGTTTGTGTGTGTGTGTGTGTGTCTGCATTGACCCTGGCATGGTGGCAGAACCAGTGAAACTTTGGCAGACAAACATTTGGCATTAAAGTGTCTGCTCCTGGGAGCTGAGCCAGGAAACAAACAAACAGCACACAGTCCAATGCACAAAATAACACACTCTTGCTTCTATCAGTCATTTTATTCTTATCTAGGCTTTCTCACATTAACATGGTCTGTTCTCTCACTCTCTCTCTCTCTCTCTCTCTCTCTCTCTTACTTTCTCACCCCCTTACTCTCCCCTTTCAGCTGTTTTGTCGCTGTGCTCCCTCATCTTTGCCCCACTTTAGCCTCGGTAGCCCTTCTTTCCTCTTCTTTCATCTTCATCTCACTCTTGGTGATTGACTGTCCCACCCCCCTTTGTCTCTCTTTCTTGTCCTCTTCCTACCTCTGTTCCTATTCATATGGCAGACAATGTTTCTGGAGGCAAACAAGACAAAAGCGTGAGATGAATTGAAGAGACAATGAGATTAAATGGTACACGATATCAGGTTCTAATTATGCTCAATTATGGGTCCTTCATCTTTTTCCTGCACAACAGGACATTAGCAAATTAATTTCCTCATTTGTCTTGCTTCAGGAAAGATGGGAATGTTTATCTTGTGTTCTTGTCTCTTACAAGCACGTTTATGAATTGTAATTTTAAGTCAGAAATCCGTGTAAATTTAATTAAGTCTAAGTAACATTGATGCAAGTGTTTAGTAATCAAATAAATGCAGTCTAATAAAGCAGATGTTGTCATAAATATAGTGAAATTTGTATTCTCTAAGTGGCCCCCTTGATGCCGTGTCCATGGGACTGTCCCTGCTGGCAACTCTCCCATCTGAAAATAACCACTGATGTATGCGCCTCTGCAAAGTGGTTGACTCACCTTGTGTTTCAATTGACCCCTGGCGAAACGAGCAACGGTTGCATGTGCACGTGGCTGCACGAAAGACAGGCCGTTTAACAGCGTTACATAAGCTGAGGAGAGTGCAATGCAACACATGCAGAAAAACTATAGGATGACATAGGATGGCACGTATTAGAGTTGCTGATGTTGTGAGGTTTCAGTAATTTGATTCTGGAGTGGAGGATGAGCTTCTCTTCGCTTCTCTTGTCTTAGCTGGTTGTTTTTCTTCGTACCTGACTCGGAAATGGGTGTCTGAGAACACATTGATCTGTTTATTCAATTGCACATTCTCACACAAGCAGACATACTGAAAAGCAAACATGCACGGAAGCGCCTCGACACCCATATTACCGACTCATCTTTCTCTGCCTCAGACGAACAGCCATTCACACACACACAAACAAACACACACACTAACACACAAAACCCCAATTACACGTCTGCCCAATCCAGCTCTCTCTTTAATCCCCCCTCAACTTCTCACCTCAGCACCCAGGTGTCAGGAAAAGCGTGTGTGTCATAGAGGGAGGGTCAGAGATGAGCGGGTGCCTGTCAAGGTACATAGAGGAAAGCTGCAGGCGTCTACTGAGGCTGTATTTTCTAGATGCTCTATTTTGAAAAATGGTGGAAAGCCACAGTTGAAAGCAGTGGAATGAATTCCAAGCTGCCACCAAATCGCAGGGGGGGAAAGAGGAGTATAAATAATAATAAAGGAGAGGATGCTGAGGAGAGCACAGTCAGGACCTCAGATGAAGACTTAGGAAAGGCTTCATTGAGTCTGATACTTAATTGTTTAATTGATTTGTTTGTTGAATTAATTGCTTGAAGGAGTAATTGTTGGTATCAACCAGAGCTTTAAACTGAGCCTCATATACTTGTTGTTGCATGTTTGGTTTTGTTTTGTTGTGTGACTTCCTATCCGTCCATCTATTCTAGTCATCCTCAAAAATCTGTCTATGATTTAAGAATAGGCAATTCCATAGGTGACAGCATAGGAGGAGATGCCAAACTCATGACTGGCTGACAGCTGTGACCAACATTCCTGAAACCTTCACCCTGTCTTCCTTTGACAGATTAAACACTAACACTTTAACTATTCAAATTAAGACTGTCGGAGTTAATGCTTTAATGCTCCATCTTAATTTAAAAATGAATTATATGTTAATTATATTTAATTGCATCAATTGTGTTTCACTGTTTATCCCACTGGGAATCTCTTGGGGATAATTAACTTTAAGGAGGGAGTTCAAACTTTGTGACATAAATTGACTCGATGCAAGTTTGCTAAGAAGAAATAGCACAACATTTCTCTCCAATAAAAAGATGTATTTCTAAGTAACGAAACGCAGGCGCTGCTTCAGCTTTACTTTGGCCCAGTTGTTTATGGTGACAAATTTTAAAAATGTTTCGTTGCTAGAACTAGTGTGCTACAATTAATGCCTCCTGCATACATAGCAACCAATCCAGGATTAGAATGGAAGTAAACAAGCTTCAGTGGCTTTGGCACTGCAGGGGCGGTGTATTTTGTGTGTGTTGAGGGTAAGGGAGTGTGACAAAATGGAAGTCCAAACAAGAAATACATGTAAAACAAACTTTTCAGCAATTTTAAAATTAGTACAAATGAACTATCTGGGAGTACGTATCAAAGAATTGAGGTGTGGCATGTGTGCTGTGGATGTGTTTAAATGCTAAAGAAAGTGAAGCATGGCTAGAGAAGGTCTGAGGCCAGACAATTAGGTCCAGTGTCTTTTCTGACACAGGAATACAATCACATTTACAAGGCTAATGTCCTCTGTTAGACAATAAAATGCTAAATTTAACTTTCATTGTCAACAAAAACGTTCAGACTGACTCTCCCACTGAGTGTTTGGGGCCTAAAAAAGTAGGCTGTTACAGTTGGCATTGGCAAGAAATGTAATGTTTTACTTTCAAGGATGTTACAGTGGTACAGGCTTAGCACTGTCGCCTAACTGTAAGGTTCAATTCTTGGCTGGGATTCCATGTTTTTCTGCCAGGATTTTTCATGTTTTTGCCTCGCCTCCATGAGTTCCCTCCTCTTCTCCAGCTTCCTCCCGCGGTCCAAAGACATTAAGCAGGTTAACTGGTAACTTTAAATTGCCCATAGGTGTGAATGTGAGTGTTCATGGTTGTTTGTCTCTATTTGCCAGCCCTGTGATGAACCAGTGACCTGTGCAGGGTGTACCCTGCCTCCGCTCAATGACATCTGGGATGGGCTACAACCCCCTGTAGCCCTGTATGGGATCAGCAGTGGTAGATAATGAATGGGTGAATATCTGTAGAAAACTATATGAAGCTTGTGTGTCAATTAGTGTTAAAGGTTATTAATCCATTATTTGACATCTTTTTATGCTTTCACCCATGTATAAAACATTTTCATTAGCATGATTTTTAGCCATCCATTGGAAAACCCATCACATTCTGGGCTTCAATGGTTTTGCTAAAATGTAAAGCCTTCTTGAGGTTTTACACTCACCCACCACTAAATTTGCAATAGACTGCTAGTCTGAGACTGAGTCTATGTGAATGTTTCCAAACGCTGAAACATTACCAGACTCAGTCCTAATTACTTTATGGGGGGTGAATTTATTGCCAATGAGAGGTGTAATCAGTAAAAATCAGAAAATCCAGAATCATAGTCAACTAACTTTCTACATTCAAATTAAAATAATGTGTAATATCACATTTTGAAAGCAACTGGGAGCCAGCAGATGATATGCAGTGTAATGTATCACTTCGAGGTATTGAAATCTTTGGATGACCCGATGATCTTTTTTCACTGTTCCCAACTTCAAGAGAAACAGGACTTTTTAAAATAGACTTAACACAAAACATCATTATTCTATTTGTTTAGTTTAATGGTTTTTGAACTGTGAAGTGTAATGAAAAGTGCAGTTTATATGGATTTCTGGCATCACGCAGGTGCATTTCCTGTTAACTATCATTGTGATGCAACTCTGAAATTACAGCTGTCAATACATTATTAATGAGAGTGGCCAGAATGAGAGAGTAGAAACGGATGAAATGACGGAAAGAGGAGGAGGATGGGAGAGAAATCCCAGACCTCACAGCATCTGTGTCCTGTTTTGGCAGTAATCTCTTCACTGTTGCGTAAGGCCATCGCCTCAACAAGGCCTGAGCTCTCTTTATCTCTTTGTCTGTCACACACGCTGTGATTGTCAGCAGTTTTGTTATTATACACAAGGCTCAAATACTCGTCCCATATGTCTTTGCATGCCATGCATTGTGTAGATGAAGCCCGTTCTCGTCTGAGGACAGCATGAGGATCAGGACGTTTGGCTCACTGAGTATTTGTTTTCTTGTGGTTTAGACGGTGTTAAGGGAAATTGAGAGCATAAGTCCTCAGAGAAGACCAATTACATGGAAGTAGGGCAGTACGTGTCACCCGACCTCCACTTCAACACACACACAAGCAGTGAACTTTAAAATTGGAAATTTCTTAACTGTAGCATTTTGGTGAGAGCGTGGGTGTGTGCAGGCTTAATCTTATTATTGATTAACCACTGAAAAGAAGGACAAGAATGAGAGAGAAGGATTCTGAGATGTATAATTAACTCAAGGGCTAGAATTATATCAGATTTACTACATCACTACATGATTATCATTGCCAAAAAAATGATAGAAAATTTACAGTCAAGTTCACCTTTAACTTTGTTTATTGGTTGTTAGTCTCTTTATGGGAAATTAATCGCATGGGAAATATTATAACATTAACCGAACAAAATGTGCAATAAGAACAATTACACTAAACGAATAGTAAAAAGTATAGTCTGAATAACTGATTAAACATCCACACAGCCTCCTTATTAACACGATATCATGTATATTATCATCTATTTCAAAATTTTTTTTCGAATATTGTTTCACAGTATATCTGTAATTTACTCTAGTAAAAACTCATAATGTTCAAAGGTGCAAAACTGTCAATACCAGCATTTTTCTGTGTCTGTTTAACTTTCAGTCACAGTTAAGTTTAGGGTTTGGATAAACATTAAAGAAAAAAACATTTAAGAACAATTTAAACCTTGATCCCTCATGTTATCAACTTTTATTTGCATTACTTACACATAACTTTAGTGTCACAATGCATTGATCTCCCAGTGCTTTTAAGGGCGGAACGTGTGATGGGAACATGAGAAGGGAGAGGAAGAGAGAGAAAGGAAGAAATTAAAAAAGGGGAAATGTGCTGAAAGGGTCTGTGGTGTCACTGCACCGAGAGACAAGAGTAAGGTGGAGTACAGCTGTGATTATGTACTCAAACACTCACGAACACACACATAACCACATTTAAGATCATACACCAGCCTGCTTCATTACTGGTTAAACATCCGTTTAATCAAGTTTCTAGTTGTTTGTAAAACTATACACAATGCAAATATGTTTATTTTGGCAAACATGAATCAAAAGATGTTTTCTCATTAATGTGCAGGCAAGCTGAAACACACATGCACTCCCAGTTCATTTTGACCCGATGAAGCTGTCACCGGATTAGAAGTCACTCATCTTTCATCTTTAATTAGCCATTCATCATCCCTCATCTCTGTCTCATGATTCCCTCTTCCGCCACCCCCTCTGGAGGATAATTTGACACACCTGTGCGTCCGTCACATTTCTGAAAGAAAAGGTCTGCAAGCTTCATTCCAGCAGTCAAGCACAGCAAAGGGAAGACTCAGAAAACAACAGTTGTATAGGGGGAACAATATTGACTGACGATGCATAAACCAAGACATCCAGCTCAACATTGGATGGTGACACTCTTCTTGATGAAACAGTCTCCTCTTGTGTCCTTGAGGTTCGCTGACTCTCTAGACTGATCCTGATGGATGCTTGCTTATTTATGGGCAGCTGTTTTTTCTCTGTTTGATTTAAGCTTCATCATGGTCAGCTGTAGGTTCTTAACAAGTTTTTACAAAATAATGCAAAAAACAGATCAAGATATTAAGAAGAAAGTAACTAATAAAGGAGTACATGACATAGAGTGAAGTGAAAGGTGCTCAAAGCTGGTGGTATCTTTGGGCAAGGGTTATCCAACTGTACCAAATGTCAAGTAAAACTGCCAGAATATTGCAGAAAATATCAGTATCTCTTAAAACATCTCAGTTGGTGGTTAGCCTGGGTCTGTCGTCGACCAGCGGTGGAGTTTAAACACATGTAAAACTCTGTTCAACCACTTCTTATGTATCTAACATAGCCTGCATACAGTCCAACCTGAGTGGCCTCCAGCTAGGGTGGTTCTTTCCATAATACCCAAACAGAGGACACGTTGTGGTATTCACTGGAGCCAGGATATTAGCAACATGTAAAACTCTTGTGTGTACTCCCACTACAATAAGATATGTTGTCAGTGAAAATGATGG
>KV751335.1:6194899-6219363 GCA_001698575.1 Mola mola
TCTATATATGAGAATTTCATATACCGCATATTAATATAATTACCTACCTTGTTCTGACTGCTGGTTGTGCATAGCGGACAATGGATGTGACATGACGTGTGCTGAGATATATGCTGAGTGCTTTTTACATTTTTAAATAATACAAAGAACAAATATTTATTTGACACTGCTCTCAGCCAGCAATTTGCTAAAGCTTGAAGACATTTTTATAGGTTGCGTATAAATGCATCCCAAGAGAAGAGGACAAATGAGTGTCCTCCTTTAGGTAGTACTGGTAGGAGGACACGGCCTCTCAGATCTAGATTGTCCGCCGTAAATCTGGATGGATGGCCATCCTACCTCCCACACTTTCTGTTGTAGCTTGTAAGAACACTCATTTTGTTTTATGTTAAACAGACTACAGCTCCTTTCATGGGACACAAAGAATTCAGAGGATAATTTTTACCATTTAATGACATGTACGGCATTAGATACTGTAACTAGAAAGAAGCCACTCAGAGAGTGCAATCCTCTGCCAGCGCAGCTATATTCCCTACATATATGCTCCCCAGCATCAACTGCTCACCTTTTAAGGTAACATTTTATCTGTGAGTTCATATTTCAGCTTTCTACCAGACAGTGGTATTAGTTTTAAATGACAGCACTTAGAACGCTGTATGTCAATTCTTTCTGGAAATATGTTCAAAATATATGTTTAACTTTTTAGTGACTTTAACTTGCGATGTAGAAACATTTGTTGCCGTTGCAGACATATTTTTTAACCTTTAAGTGACCTTGACCTTTGGCCACCAAAATCTAACCAGTTGCAGGTTGGGGCAAGATACACCTTTGTTTGATATTGTTTAACACATTTTAGTTTAAACCAGTAGTGTTGTTTTATTGTATTAGATTTTAATTTGATTTGAGAACTAATCTCATCCAATGAAAATAAATGTCAGTGTTTATTGTGTAAGCTGTGAACTAAGGATTTTTAATTGAGTGCAAATGGAGCTGTCCTCCACTGACTCAAAATCACACAGTTAAAGCATTTATTAGGATGTTACTTTACTATCCCTAATGAGGAAATTAATCTGCATTTTAATGTATCCAAACAGCCTTCAGAGCTCTGAAGGCACAATGGAAAGAGCTTGTATAAGATTTGTGCCATCCGGTCAGGTATTCAAACTGGTAACCTTTGGCGTACTATTATTATAGACTAATTATTATATTATAGACTCTGGAATAGCCACCACCCGAGTTACCAACTTATTACATGCAGCCCAACCTAATGCAGCAGGCTCAAAACCATCCCTTAAGGGGCCAACTGACTTTCACTAATCAATCACTATTCTAAGGGTTATTATCTTGTTTGTTTGAAATTTGATTTGATTCATGTAAGATGGTTAAATCTCCCTTTGTTACCTGATGCCCCTGTCATTGTCTTCCCCCACAGCCTCTGGTTGTGGAAAGGTTTAAATTTACCATGAGTTTTGTACAAATCCAGCTCAAGGAGATTGTTTTGGCATAAGTGGTTTTCACACAGACTTAAAATTCGTTTTAAACTTTTTTTTGTTGTTGCATGTCCTCATCTCTTATGTCTATCTTACTTTCAGTTGGTGCTAAGCTTGCTCCTACATAGTTTGCATTACAAGTGTGGTTTTGTTTACTCTTTTTGGGCTGTTCTCAAAGTTGAAGGTGCACACTGAGAGGAGTTACTATAGTATCTCATTAAAAACAGCATAATTAAATCCGTCATAAGTAAATTTCAGACCAGGCTGAAAGTGAAGTAGTTGTTTGCAACTGCTAGCTGCATCTGTTGTGTTGTGCTTTTGAGATGATTTTGTGAGGTATGCTTCAACTGTCCATATTATCACTCTGTAAACTGTCTGCCCCTCTGTGTATGACATTAAAATTGACTGCATCTTGCATTTCACTTTCTATAAATGGGACCCTAGTGTGAAATTACGGTCTTTTACTATCTCTTTGGTGATGCTGGTGTTGTTCTTTTTCATAGAAGAATGTGTTGTATAGCAATTGAAATTGATTTTTTCTTGCTTTCTTTATTTATCCTGCTGGCGCCGGACCTTAATGTAAATTGTAGAATACAATTTCTAAACGGCAGACTCCGCCAGCCTCTCTGGCAATGGATGTGTTTGTTTATAATAATTATATATGTGTAAATGACACAGGGATAATGTCTTATTTGTGCTGCGCCTCACAACACGTTTCCTTGCTCAGAGCTCTGCCCTCTTATATCTGGTAGCCACTCTGTGTGGATGTTGATACTGTTTGGACAATCTAGCAAATGACAGAAGACGTTTTCTTTTGAAGCTCTCTTTAGGCAGCCTTAGATGTGATGCAGAGACAATTAACCTGAAATAATTTGAATGTCTTTAGAGAATAAAGGTGCATCTCTTTCTTTCCCAAACACTCTCACTGTACATTCGCAGTCGAGAGTGGTGGCATGCATGACAGCTATCCTCAGTCAGATGGATGATCAACATTACGCAACATACATAGAAACCTTCAGTGGAACCTCGGATTTGGTGGTAAGGTCACACACGTACACAAACCTGCAGATTGCGTCTCATCTCTCACACTGTACTGATAAAGAGACGCACATTATCCTCCTCTTGCTTGGCCATTTACTGCAGGACTTCCTGATGGAGTCCTTCCTACTTTTCAAGGACCTGATTGGGAAACATGTGTATCCCTCTGACTGGATGGCCATGATCATGGTACAGAACAGGTACGCAAAAACAAGTACACAGTCCGAAGTCGACCTCTGTAACTGAGTAGGCCACGACTGCTCCAACGTGACCTGCAACTGGGCACTAAGGTTTGCTGTCTGTGAATTTTGGCTGTTGATATCCGCCGAGACTTGTGATTCCACACAAACCCCCACAGGGATTGGAATGGATAGTAAAGCTGGGATCAGAGCTGCAAAGATGAAAAAGGCTAATGTGACAAATGTGTTTATGTGTGTGAGGTGATATGAAAGGGTTTTTTTTGTTGTTTTTTTTCTGTGTGTGGCGTAAGCTAGAGACTACCACTGTGATAGAGGAAGGGACCGTTTTTTAAGAAGTGTGAGGTCTGGGGTGAGAGGAGAGATATGCAGGTGGGGAAGAGAAAGAAAGAAAACAAAAGAAGGGACCAGGCATGGCGGCCGGCGCTGAATAATGATGATAGATAGATAGCTTTGGGGCATAAGACTGGCATCAGGTTTGCTACTTAACTTCAGAATGCACAAAGTCACAACTCACTGATACACATGCCCGCTGTGTGCAAGTGCTCCCATAGCAGCACATAGCAATATGCGGCTATGTGAGCTAGATCTCATCCATCAAAGCCCTATTTCTGACTCTTTCATCTGTAGCCATAAATTTTTAATTAAGCTTTTTAAATTCATTTGTCCTTTATTAACAAACTATGTACATGAGGGAGTTACTTTTGTAACTCTTATTGCTACCTATTTTAATTTGTTTGGCTGTCTTCTAACGCTCTGTGTTTCTACCAGAGTGTTCCTGAGAGCCATCAATACTTATGCAGGGACTATGAACCAAAAGTTCCTCAATAACGATGACTTTGAAGTACAGGTAAGTATTTAGAGGCCCTTATGCTACTTTAAACTCAAATGTCTTTTTCCTCTATAACCAGCCACTACTTCTTCACTTTTTCTTCATGTCTAGTTATGGAATAACTACTTCCACTTGGCAGTGGCATTTATTACCCAGGATTCTCTGCAGCTTCAGACTTTCTCGCCAACCAAGAGGAACAAGATTCTTGCCAAGTGAGAGATGGGCCATATAACTTCCTTATTTACATCTACTTTCCACTGCTCTAATGAAACGTGCAGTGATTTGTGATCTGTTTAAGAGTCTGCATTCAATATGCTTCGTCTAGAGGGGATATTTCATCAGTTCTTGTTCTTCATGTAAAACAGTTGACTAAATCTTGTTTTTCCCACCTAATAAATATCAGAAATATGAGACTCACTTTTTCTACTGGAGAGCTAGAGATGCTCATTGATGCTTTTCTCTCTGTTTGCATAGACTAGTACCATAGATGTTCTCACATTATCACAATTATAAAATCTCTGCACTTACTACATGTCGCATTCCGGATCAAATTTAAAATCCTTCCACTCACTTACAGAACTTTGCACAACCATTGTCCTGGAGATCTACAGTATCTGAGTTACTCCTCCCATAGTCCTCAACTGGCCCTTTCAGGTCAAATATGCTGAACTTATTGTTTGTCCCACACATCCGCCTTCAGACCAGAGATGATCGAGCTCTTGAGGCTTTGGCACCTTAACCATGGAACACTGCCTTGTTCACTATTGTGTGTCATTGTTGTGGTTACTTTCAAGAAGCAACTAAAGACTTCTCTGTTAAGTCAAGCGTTTGAAATAAGCTCTTGGTAACAGGCCTGTCCCTATATGGAGAACCTATAGAGTATTGGGTACTCTACCTGCTTGTAGCTTCAGTAGCCATATTTTTTGTACAAATTATATTTTGTATGCATGCATTCACTCATGTGTACATATACTTTACTGCGTGCCTGTGTATGTGTTCTTATAGGATACTGCACAGTTTATTTGTGTACATGTACAGTAGTGTTCAAAATAATAGCAGTCCAATGTGACTGACCAGATTAATCCAGGTTTTTAGTATATTTTTTATTGCTACATGGCAAACAATTTACCAGTAGGTGCAGTAGATTCTCAGAAAACCAGCAAGACCCAGCATTCATGATATGCACGCTCTTAAGGCTGTGCAATTGGGCAATTAGTTGAAAGGGGTGTGTTCAAAAAAATAGTGTCTGCCGTTGACTTTACAAACTCAAAACTATTTTGTACAAACTTTTTTGTTTCTAGGATTTAGCAATCCTGTGAATCACTAAACTAATATTTAGTTGTATGACCACAGTTTTTTATAACTGCTTCACATCTGTGTGGCATGGAGTCAACCAACTTGTGGCACCTTTCAGCTGTTATACCACTCCAAGATTCTTTAACAACATTCCACAATTCATTTATATTTCTTGGTTTTGCTTCAGAAACAGCATTTTTTATGTCACCCCACAAGTTCTCGATTGGATTAAGGTCCGGGGATTGGGCAGGCCACTCCAAAACATTAATTTTGTTGGTTTGGAACCAAGATTTTGCTCGTTTACTAGTGTGTTTGGGGTCATTGTCTTGTTGAAACACCCATTTCAAGGGCATGTCCTCTTCAGCATAAGGCAACATGACCTCTTCAACATGACCTCTTGATCCATGATCCCTGGTATGCGATAAATAGGCCCAACACCATAGTAGGAGAAACATGCTCATATCATGATGCTTGCACCCCCATGCTTCACTGTCTTCACTGTGTACTGTGGCTTGAATTCAGAGTTTGGGGGTCGTCTCACAAACTGTCTGCGGCCCTTGGACCCAAAAAGAACAACTTTACTCTCATCAGTCCACAAAATGATCCTCCATTTCTCTTTAGGCCAGTTGATGTGTTCTTTGGCAAATTGTAACCTCTTCTGCACATGCCTTTTTTTTAACAGAGGGACTTTGCGGGGGATTCTTGTACATAGATTAGCTTCACACAGACGTCTTCTAACTGTCACAGTACTTACAGGTAACTCCAGACTGTCTTTGATCATCCTGGAGCTGATCATTGGCTGAGCCTTTGCCATTCTGGTTATTCTTCGATCCATTTTGATGGTTGTCTTCCATTTTCTGCCACGTGTCTCTGGTTTTGCTCTCCATTTTAAGGCATTGGAGATCATTTTAGCTGAACAGCCTATAATTTTTTGCACCTCTTTATAAGTTTTCCCCTCTCCAATCAACTTTTTAATCAAAGTACGCTGTTCTTCAGAACTATGTCTTGAACGACCCATTTTCCTCAGGCTTTCAAAGAGAAATGCATGTTCAACAAGTGCTGGCTTCATCCTTAGATAGGGGCCACCTGATTCACACCTGTTTTTTCACAAAATTGATGACCTCACTGATTGAATGCCACACTGCTATTTTTCTGAACACACCCCTTTCAACTAATTGCCCAATTGCACAGCCTTAAGAGCGTGCATATCATGAATGCTGGGTCTTGTTGGTTTTCTGAGAATCTACTGCACCTACTGGTAACTTGTTTGCCATGTAGCAATAAAAAATATACTAATAACAGTGATTAATCCGGTTAGTCACATTGGACTGCTATTATTTTGAACACTACTGTATGCCACTTTATATATTACGTTTTTTGCTTGTATTTCCACATGCTCCTGTGAGGCCCTTTGTGACTTTCATCTGAAAAGCTCAATATGAATAAATTTTACTTACTTTTTACTTACTTACATTCAGTTCAGTTCAGTTAATGCACTGTTGATCATTATGGATTTTTTTTTTATTGGCCTCTCTGCCTTTTTCCCTCTTTCTGTCTTTGATTCAGATATGGAGATATGAGAACACTTATTGGCTTTGCTATACGAGATATCTGGTACAAACTTGGTAAGAAAAAAGCTGTGGTTGCCTTTGGTGTTTCTGCAGACATGTGTGTTTATTGGAAGTTGCAGGTCAGCATGGTTTTATCAGCACCATTTCACGTTAATAAACCATATCTAAAACTCTAATTCACTGTGCGTGTTCGAGATCTGAAGATGAAAGGCAAAGCTCAAAGGGATTTTTGCAGAAGAAAATGTTGAGTTGTGATGTTCTGATTTAAAGACACCTGTGGAGTCTTTCCAAGGGCTAAAAGTTACAACTTGTAGGATGCATTGAGAGATGTTTTTCATTTCCTTTTATATAATGTGGGTTTATCTTTTAGGCAGTCATAAGATCTGTTTCATACCTGGCATGGTGGGTCCAATTTTGGAGATGACTTTGATCCCGGAGGAGGAGCTGAGAAGGGCCACCATCCCCATCTTCTTTGACATGATCACATGTGAACATGCTCAATTTGGAAACTTTCACAAAGTAATACGTTGCTTATGCATGCAGTGTTCACACATTGAATGTATACAGACAATATTTTTGTATGCAGGTGTGTGAGAAATTTACATAAAACATTGGCAGATTTCCATTTTTATTCATAAACTCTTGCACACTCCCCCATCAGGTTACATGACATAGCACAAAAGTAAAAGAGACACCTTAATCATGCTTGCAGAATTTATTTCTTCTTCTGTGCTTCCTCTCATTTGATTCTTTTGTCTCACTTTCTTCTCTCTCTTTGTCAATCTCCTACAGTTTGAGAACGAGATTATTCTGAAGCTGGACCACGAGGTGGAGGGTGGAGGAGGAGATGAGAGATACATGCAACTGCTGGAGACTATGTAGGCCCGAGCATCACAATGTGGCACAGGCAGATCATAATGTCTGACCAGTATACAAGCAAGCACAGGGACACAATTAGTGCAACAATACGATATAATATGACACATTTTCCCAGTTTTATTCACTGAACTGAAGATTAACTGGTTGATGCTTGTCTGTCAGCCTGCTGGACTGCGCTGCTGAGAAACCCTCGCTAAGGCCACAGGTACAGCACTTTGTCACCTTGGTGAAGGGACTCCTGATTCGTCTCCTCGATTACCGCACGGTGATGAGTGACGACAGCCGTAACAACCGCATGAGCTGCACGGTCAATCTTCTGGTACGTCACACCTTATTCACTGACTGGTCCCAATTTTCATTTTTACATTCCTGCAGGACTGACTGTCACTTAAAATCTCTCACCACAACAAAGATGTTTTTCAAGTGGGCCTTCTTAGAGGAAGGTAACTTAGCATCAGTATGGGTAAGATGTTGTGGTGTGGGATTATAGGTGTTGTGAGCCTTTCCTCCAAAATAAGTTCATATTTATCATTTTGTCAGTGTTCCTTTGATGCTCCGTGACTCATCAATCTGTTGTAAATCTGGTGCTGCATTCCAAGGATTTGCAATTATTGACAGTAACCTTGTGAGTCATGTATTGAATTTTTTAGTCACAGAATTGAACCCCACAACAGTGAGCAGCAGATGTGCGCACGCCAATACACGTAGACACACATCAATAAATGCAATAATAATTGAAAGACTAATGCAAGAAGAAACAAGCAAGTGTTCTGTAAAGACCTCAGTCAGTAATTTCCTCCATAAAAAAGCCGTGCCGAGTTCTTTATGAAACACAGACTTTATGTCTTGTCTTTCATGCCAAGGTCTTTGTATTTTGGTTTCCACATTTGATTTGTGTGCTAATTGATCTAAAGGAAACAATTAATCTCTGTGTCTGGTCTCCGACTGTTTGCAGAGCATTGCATCAGCTCCTGTCGCTTCTACATCCTTCCTCTTATGTGATCTCCTAATCAGATTCTCCCCCATTGTATTCTCAGTTTAAGTAACAGATCCCATCTCAACCTGCCAAGCAATCACCTCCTGGGCAGATTAAATCATATAATTCATTCCCTGAACTCTGCCTTTTTATGATTGGGAACATATTTTAAGATGTTAACATTTAGGAAGACTGGTTAACTATATATGGATGAAGGTTTTTTTCTTTTTATGAGTTATTTTTCCCTATGGATGAGAAGATGCTAGGGAATGGCAGATGTGTTTAGCTTGTGACCCATGGCAGCTGGCCATTAGCTATTCTCTTTTATTTATTCGGCCAGTTTAAAAAAAAAAAAAAAAAAGTCCCTTCTGCAGGCTAGCAGAGAGTAGTGCACTTAACTATCCATGTACCCTCCAGGCTATTTTCACTAGGAAGTACTCCCAGGAAAAATATACAGACCACTCAGGCTAAAGTAACATCTTATAATATCAGGGCAAAGGCTTTTTAGGATAACATTTGTTTTTGCTGTGATATTTTCATCCTCTCACGAAATCACAACCTCCATAAAACATGTGTAGTGTACATGTATGTGGATTTTTATACAACTGCCACTTGAGGCATTTTCAGAAGCGAATCCTGTTGTTCTACAGTAGATTATGTCTTTCTATGGCCAAAAAATATGTCAGATGTAATCGAAAAACATCTTACTTTACCTCAATAGGCCAACTTACAATGATGCAGCTGTCGTTTGTAAAAAGCAAATAGATATAAAAATGCTTACTGTATGCCATGGCTTAACTATGTGTTTGTAACATTTGCTTTAAATCAATGTTGTGAGGATATTTTAACTGGTCCTCACAACTTTGAAGGGCTTTTGTGACGTTAATACTTAACTTTAACTTCAATCTACTCCTTTTCAGTCATCTTAACTTGTGCTTTTTTTTTGTTGAATTGTTGTTTCTTTCGTTACTGTCTGTATGTAGACTGACCAAAATAAATGTGAACGGAACTGAACTGAATTTTAGGGTTAATTTCACTTGGGTTAGGGTAAAGGGAAAGGGAATGCAATATGTCACCAAGGCTCTTAATACAAGATAAATACACGACCATGTGTGCTTGAGTAATATGTGGGTTACATTAGTTTGTTCCACTCCTCTTTTCTTTTCTCTGAAGGTGTCATTAACTCCCACACATTAATACACACAGGCCGTATCAGAAATACACTTAATTATATAGTGCACACAACACACGGCCATTTTAACATAAACATGGCCACACCACTACAAAATTAAAAACTTAAGTCTGCGCAGTGCAGCACTTCAGAATGATTTTGAAAGTATGTCTCTGTCACACAGACATATAGTTCGACATTAACCCGCTTCTTCTTTTGATTTTGCAGAACTTCTACAAGGATATCAATCGTGAAGGGATGTATATCAGGTATATACGTACTGACGTATGCATGCGCTGAAAGTGGCTCATGCAAGTGCCATTTGAACATGCGTGTGTGTGTCGGAATGTGTGTGCATGTTTGGGTGTGTGTGGGATTCCATAATCTGGCAAGGGATTATACGAGTTATACGAATTAATGTCAAAATCCAAGGGATCAGCTCTTAGTTGGACTGGAGGGAGACCAGAGAGAGAGAGAGAGAGGGGAAGAGAAAGACATGATGGGCTTGAGGAAGTCAAAGGTGGAGAAATGGAGAAAAACATGGTGAGGGGAAGATGGGGCGGGGGTGACATAATACTACAGACATACTGAGTCTGTGGTTGATCAGCTGCCTCCGTCTATTCTGTGAATATGGTAATATTTGGTTGGCTCACTTGTTTGATGTGAGCAAAGCAATAGTTTATTGCAAATACACTTTTATGATCTATGTATTTCAATGATAACCATGATGTCATCCCACACAAAAATGTTACAACTACAGGCCATGCACAAATAATAAAAATACTATATAATGCCGTGGAGTGGGAACTGTGGAATGTTAAATTTACAGCTGAATTGGTAATTGGACACCCCATTTCTGCAGTGCTTTCCTGGTTTCTAGTGACTACTCAGTGCGCTTTGCAACACATGCCACATCTACCAATGTAAAAACATTTACATGCTGCTGGCAGAAGCTGACACATAAAAAGCTAAACTGTGCATCTAGAGCAGTGTATCACAATATAAAGGTATATTTCTACACAACCTCATGCAGCAGTTTGGTGTTCAGTAACTTGCCAGGGTTCACTTTAACATACAGACCCATCGAGGGATAACCTACTCAATGTACTGAGGCGAAGTCAGAGTGGGGTGGTGTTCCACAGCAAGCCCAATGTCAGACGCATGTGGATAGCTAATACGACTAATAAGTATGCCTTCAGTTTGAATTTTACATTCATTTGTAGAAGGTTAACACATAAAAAAAATCAAAGTGACTGAGAAAATATTTAACACTTTCTCATCAACACCAAATTATAGCCTCTGACAATATAGCAAAAAGTTTTCTGCAGATGCAGGGAGACGGAAAAAAAAAAAGATCAGAAAGAAAAAGAAAAAAAAAAAGGAAGTAAAAGGTTTGTTGGTCCACTAGCAGATTAATGTTCCCATTACTAAATAAGATTGAGTACACAACATCCAAAAGACCATCAATTGTGTGTGTGGGTTTGTGTGTGAGACAGTGACTTGTCTGTGTTTTTCTAAGTTATATTCCAGACTATGTGGAGGTGTGTGTGTATGTGAGAGAAACATATTGATGAGAAAGTGACACACTTGTGATTATTTGTAGGTCTTCATTTTGCCCAACAGTGGCATCTAGTGGAGAGATATTAAAATAACTTCTATGAACGCGTGTCTGTGGCTCTGTCTGTCTGTCTGTGTGTCTGTGTGTCTGTCTGTGCGCAGGTACCTTCACAAGTTGATTGACCTTCACGTGGAGGGGGAAAACTACACAGAAGCAGCATACACACTGCTGCTTCACTCTCGCCTGCTCAAGGTAGGACACACACACAAAGGGATGTTTTGTCATTTAATGTTGAACCCAGTGTCTTAACCTGCTTCATGAGGTGAGTTTTTTATGAGCTGATAAATGGTTGCTGTGTTTCTGGCCTTGATGAAGCTCTGACGTGAGTTTATGACATTGGCCACTACGGCTTCATCACTGTGGTGACTGTTGCAGTAAGTGTGCATGCGGCCGTGCATGTGTATCTTTTTGACCCATTTCGTGTTTTCATCCCTTTTATGAAACACTTAGAGGCTCCCAAAGAGGGACAGAGCACTGGAGGTGTCTCTCAATTGCTCTCTCTATTGTCCAATAAAATTTCATGGAAGCAAGAACTCTATAATATTCTGTATAATCTCCCTTCATCGCCGGTGTCAGCCCTGTCATGCTTGTTTCACATTATTGCAAAGACTGAATGCACAACATGCTCTATTCCCTTCTTCCCTGCACTCTGCAGATAAGAGTTCAATTAATAAAATTCAGTTTTCAGATCACTATGTGCTCATTGTGTGGTATAATTTATGTAATATTGTCTATTGTCTATTGTCTTATACTACTACTGTATTATGAATGAGCGTTGTGCTGCATGTCTTGTGTATGATCTGATTTGGACTTCTATCCTTTAACATCTTCTCCTCTCCTGTTTAAACATTATGATAAGTGGAAACATAACTAAAACATAACTTTGTTTTCTGCAACAAAACAATTATATAGACTGTGTCTAACTTATGCCTCCATGTCTTTCATCCAGTGGTTAGATGAGACATGTAGCCCACAGTTTGAGTCCAATGGCCCCAAAACACAGCGGCAGCTCAAAGAGCAACTCTACGACGACATCATCGATTACTTTGACAAGGGCAAGGTCAGCATTGTTTTTAGTTATGCCTCTCTTACTTTTAATCTGTGCCCTCATAGAGAAATGTGAAGTTTTGATTAATGCTTCAAAATCAATTATGGCACTTTTTTTTCTCAAACTGGATAAAGTATTGCCTTCTTTATTTACATGAATTTTGGAATTTATTCCACAGTAAGGTGAGCAGATCACAAAACTAGATAAATACATACTGTACATGTATATTTTTACTTTTACTTTACTTTGTTCCATGCATTGTACCATCAGTAGTACTTTAAGATGATATAGTGCTTCAGTGATGTTTGTGTTTTCAATGAGGGCTTTGAAACAGTTATATAGACAGTCCTTCCCTGTTGTTCAAGACCTTGAAACAAAGATTTCACGAGATGAACTCCCACCATGACAGCTGCTGCCGATTTATTAGCAGATGGTGTAATGAAGGACACTTCTTTCTTTCCTTGTTGGTGTCTGCCTTTAGATGTGGGAAGAAGCCATCACTCTGTGCAAGGAATTGGTTGAACAGTATGAAAATGAGATCTTTGACTACGAATTACTGAGCAAGAGACTGGTAATATACTCTACTATCTCAAATCTTCACACTGTATCTTCTTCAATAATAAGGCTCTAAACAGATCCTCAAGCGACATTTGTACGTTCTGAGAATTTCCTTAACTGATTTAGATATTTTTGGGTGCAAGAAGGGTGTTTGAAGGAAATAAAGTTAATTCAGGCAGTTTATTCAGGCTATTGAACAAGTACAATAAGGCTGTAACGAGTGAGCTGCTGTTTTTTTTTTGTTTTTTTTTCCTGAACCTCTTTTACATTTAGTAGGTGGTGTTGTCAAGTCACATATAGTCACAGATGTCATATATTATTCCCAATGAGTAATTTCCAAGTTGGTCAATTGCTCTTTTAAGCTTTATCAATGCATGTGTTTAAAAAATAATACTTTCTTAACTAAAGGTTTCACAAATGTCATATGAACATAAAAGTGTTATTCATTATTGGCAATCACAAGCAACTTCAACCCCCTCCAAACCCTCCGTACTTTGTCCTCAGCTGCACCTCTGCGTCTTTAATCTCTTGCTTTGGCACCAAAACACAAATGATTCACTCCATTCCCAAATCGTAAACTTGTTACTTATCATCAAATTCTGCACTATTTCCCCTTCACATAACTCTTGTTTTCCCTTCCCCACAGAGAAAAACATTTTTTCCAACAACCAAAATCTCTCTCTGTCTTTATTCGACTCCAGCAGTAGCTTTATCAGTTAATAGTGAATTTATTTACATCTCAAAAAACTCTCTTAAACACACACCCTTTGTATCTTTTTTGCAGGAAAAACAAGCAAAGTTCTATGAAAACATCATGAAGATCTTGAGGCCAAAGCCAGACTATTTTGCAGTGGGCTACTATGGACAGGGTTATCCTCCATTTCTCAGGGTTTGTGTATTTTCACATTATATAAAAAAAATGCATTATTTTATTTCATTGTTATCATTCCTCATAAATTAAGATATGCACACATTGACACCCTTTGTGCAACGATGTAAGAAAAAAACAAAAACATTTCTTTCAATTTTCAGCACCAAAGCTAAGCTATTTAAAATTGCTACAGCAGCAAGATTGTAAACACAACGGTGTGATGGTTAACTGAATGAGACATAAAGAATTTTATGGGTGCATTTTGGAGCAGCGAAATTCAGCAAACTGCTGAAATAAACAAAAATTATTTATTATCTTATTCATTGGATGTGTTCATCTGCTGCATTAAGGAGTATGACAAAGTTAGTCAGTTGTTAAGAGAGAAAGGCAGGGTAATGAACGGAGGCCAGAAACAGGCCTTAGTTTCTGCTTTGGATATTAAGCCCCTGCCATAATACTGCTGTATATCAGAGTTAAATTTGACAATGTTAACCACTACGTATTACTATACAGACAGTTCCTAATAGGTAAGATCAGCACTGACGTGGACTTCCCCAAGGATCCCATCTTGGTCAACGTAGTGTCCTACTATAATTGAGTACATGACTAACACATTTATATAACAATAGATCCAAACAATACCGATTTGAAACTGTAACTCAATACGTAAGTAGCTACAGTGAAGAAATCCATGAATGGGTTTTCCAGTGTTTTCATTGTCATCATAAACACCACTTTAGAACAAGGTGTTTATCCATCGTGGCAAGGAGTATGAACGTAGAGAGGACTTTCAGAACCACTTGATGAGCCAGTTCCCCAGCGCTGTGCGCCTCAACACTACCACCATGCCAGGGGATGATATCAGGAACTCTCCTCATCAGTGTATCCTTCTACATACACTTTTAGCTCTCTGTTATTATCTTCGTGTTGTGATGCAAGAAAGTGATATTCCTTATCATTTCGTAATGTTAAATTCCTGAGTGGTCTGAATCAGGTATCCAGTGTTTCACAGTGCAGCCAGTCCTTGAGATTCCTCCTCGCCTGAAGAACAAACCTGTTCCCGACCAGATTATCAAGTCAGTCATCTGAGATTTTCATAAAGAAAACTGCAAATATCTGTGAAATGTTGCAATATCTGTGCAATGCAAATATGTATTGAACATGAATAGACTTTTCTAACAATGTCACTTTTAGTTTTTTTATAAAACATTTTCACTCTGTCTCGCTCCATCACATGCAGCTTCTACAAGTCCAACTATGTGCAGCGTTTTCACTATTCCAGACCTGTGAGGAAAGGACCTGTGGATCCTAACAATGAATTTGCTGTGAGTTGAAGACTTATTAACGCAGGGACCTTCACATGAATTCAGAAGATATTGTGTTCTTGATTTCTTAAAAGATGAGTTTCTGTTTAATAGAATTTTACTCAAAAGTAGTTATAATTATGACATAACATCACATCATGTTTCAATTTCATCATTAGCATTACAGAAGCAACATCAAATTCAGACAATAGTTTAGTTTAACTGCGAATATCAGCCTGCGAAGTGACAAAGAAAAGAGGTAGAGACAATTTGTGATAAAACCTTTCAGGCTTGTGGTTTTATGCTTATATATATCAATCAAAATGCAATTACACCTTGATGTTTGTCTGGATTCATCATGCCGTACATTACATTTAATCCAGGTTTTTCAGGTAATTTATTAAAAGTATACATAAATGGTTTGGAAGTCTGATGAAGAAAATAAAATATTTGAGATGAACTTTCTGTTTTGCCCATCTGCTAACATGGAGGAGACTGGGTTTATGATTTGTTGTGAACCACCAGGGATAGATCACAATGTTTAGGCTTCACTATTGAGAAGCTCTTCATGGATTTGGAAATTTGGATATGATATCAGTCAGGGCCTTATTCTTTCCTGTCAAAACTGCTCAGTGACATGTGAAACAAAATCATTCAACTTATAAGGTATAACATTACCAGGATCTTCTGTGTCGCTTATTCATTGTGCAGCTGCTGGAGCATGAATACTAGAGGCTCACCCTGGCTTAGCTGCGAACTTCTGGTTTACCCCTCTGCCAAAGTGAATTGTGATAAAAGGATTTAATCTTACAGCTCTTGTAGACTTTTGTCAGACAGAATGAATCAAATTCCAATAGTGAATTAATTTGGTGTCATTGTAACGGTAAAAAAAAAAATTCCAGGGATTTACAACTGCTTTTTTTCTCAGTCTCAACTTTTGTCAGCCACCGTGTCATGTGACGATGCTACTTTTCTAGGGGTCTTGAAACTTTCATCCCCTGTGTTTATTTTGCAGTCAGTGGTCTGGAGTACTGTGTGATCCCTGTCTGCTGGTTCACTGTGTACATGCCATATCTACAAGTAGTCATGCAACTGAACTGCATTTTTTACTCTGCTCCCTCCATATTTCAGTCCATGTGGATTGAACGCACAACTTTCACCACTGTGTATAAGCTGCCAGGGATCCTGCCCTGGTTTGAGGCTATTGAGACGAAACATGTAAGTCTGGTTACATGTTTATTGTTCCTAATATCACAACCTCTGATAAAATTCCTTCTCTTTTGTGTTTTTAATTCATTTATTCTCTCCCACAATGCACATTGAAAACCATCCTTCTTTACCTCATTGGTTCCTTCTCCCTGGTGTAGACTACTTTATCTCCATTGGAGAATGCCATAGAGACCATGGAGTCCACCAATGAGAAGATTCTGACCATGATTAACCAATATCAGTCTGACCTGAGCCTTCCCATCAACCCGCTCTCAATGCTACTCAATGGCATCGTGGACCCAGCAGTCATGGGTGGCTTTGCCAAGTATGAAAAGGTAAACTATAAAGCACATATGTCAAACTCACGGCCGAATCCGGAGTTCGCAAGAGCTTTAAAACGTGTACGACCAATGACCAATCAGTTGAGACCTGGGCAATGACAGCATTCAGCCACTAGGTGTCAGTATTTTGATATCAGTCATTACTTAGCGTGGTTTTCTAGCCAAGTGCAGAAGGAATTCAATTAAATGTCAGATGGGAAAGCAACACTTATACATCAATGCACAGGCATGTTTTTGTCACCAAACATATTTTTTTGAATAAATCGTACAATAGTTCTACACTTGAATATAGTTTTAATCAAAAAGATAATTATTCATTAATTTGTTGCCAAAATGCATGATAATCAAATGCAGAGGCAATTATGTCACAATATGATAAGATGTATGCACATAATGTTATGTGGGCTAACATGGCCTGAAGATGAAAATGAGTTTGACAAAAGAAAGAAGCAGAAATACACTCAAAATATAATTTTCAACGCCACTTAATGATGGCTACGTCCTTAACTAAAGGTTTTTCAAGGTTTCATTTTTTCTCATTTGATGATCATGTCATATGTAATGCTCTCGTGTTTTAAAAATAATGATCTTAGGAACACTTTGGCTTTAGTTACTTATTTATTTATTTCATTAGTGGCCTTTTGAGTGGTGATATATCTAAAATACTGCAACACTAATCACTCCTGACGAATGAACTTCTACTATTACATCTGTGTCAGGCGTTCTTTACAGAAGAGTACACTCAGCAGCACCCAGCGGACAGAGACAAACTGCTGCGCCTAAAGGACCTCATCGCATGGCAGGTACTGAACATGCACATTCTTTGATATAGTGTGCACCACATATAGTCACACCGCTTTCATGTGGCCATTCTGTTGATGCCATAACATTTATGGTCGTTATAGATTCCATTACTTGGAGGAGGGATCTCTCTCCACGGGAAGAGAGTGATGGACGACTTGCGCCCTTTTCACGAGCGTATGGAGGAATGTTTCAAACAGTTAAAGAAGAAAGTGGAGAAGGAGTACGGTGTGAGAGAGCTGGTAAGAACCAAGAAAAATGAGGAGAGAAAAAGTCGGTGAAAATTAGACTTTTCACAGAAATGGGTTTCTCTGCGGTCCGAAACACATTTTTTTTCTTCAGGACATTGTGGTAGAGCTGCGCTAATTAAGCTGCAAATGAGCTGAACTTGGCAGATTTTTAAAGATCAAAGACGGTAGAAAAAAGCCTCAAAGTAGATTCTTGTTGTGGGATTTCTACCTTTGAATTTATCTACAACCAGTACGGTTTTGAATGGTCTAACTGGGGCTAAATTTGGTCATTAACTTTTAAAATGTCTCTGCCCTTCAGGAGCAATTAAAACTAATGATGAGTAAGAGTGATGATATGATTTTGTTTTGTGTTTCCCCAAGGATGTACTTCTGCTTTGTTACGATGTCACTATCTTTGAACTATCTCAAAAGAACAGTACTGGCCTTTCATCTGACTATAACATAGCTCAACTCTGTTTTTGCAGCCGGACCTGGATGAGAGGAAGTCCAGTCGTCCCCGCTCTATGCTGCGTTCATTTCGTCAGTCCATCATCTCAATCTCTTCGCTGCAGGGATCTGAATGTGGGACCCCAACCAAGCTCAATGGAGACAGGTATGGTACTTTCACCGCCAGGAGTATCTGGACGATGACACAGTTTTTATCATTTTGCCTCTATACACCACCACAATGAATTTGAAATAAAGCAATCAAGATGTGATCGAAGTGCAGACTTTCATCTTTAATATAAGAGGTGTGGTCCGTTCCTTCGTTACTTCAAGATAAATGAGGCAGATTGAAGGTCTGGAGTTGATTTCAGGTGTTGAATTGGAATTTGGCAGCTGTTTCACTGGAGCTATCATCAGGAAGTCCAAAGATCAGTGAAGTGAAGGAAGCCATTATTAAGCTGAAAAAAACCCCAAATAAATCTATCAGAGGGATGGCCAAATCTTTAGGAATGGCAAAATCAACAATGAGCTCAACAAAGTGGATGATCACAGAATCCTCTCCTTGTTGAAGAAAAACTCCTGCACAACATGGAAACAATTCAAGAAGGTAGGAGTGTCATTGTCAAAGTCTACAATGAAGAGACACCTTCATGAATGTAAATACAGAGAGTTTACAGCAAAGTGCGAACAACTGGTAACATTTAAGAACAGGAGGGCCAGATTCCCCAGTTCTGGAATCAGATTCTTTGGACAGATGACACTGAGATAAACTTGTGTCAGAATGTTGGGAAGAGAAAAGTCTGGAGAAGGAAAGGATCAGTTCATGATCCAAAGCACCACATCATGTGTCAAACATGGAGGAGGCAGTGTTATGTCATGGGCATGTATGGCTGCCAATGGATCGGACCCACTGCTGTTTATTGATGATGTGACTGCTGACAGAAGCGAGACATATATAGGCTTAAAGTCTCTGCTCACATTCAGCCAAATGCTAAAAAGATGATAGAACGGCTCTTTACAGTGCAGATGGATAAGACTATAAACATTCTACTATAGCAACCCAAAACTTTTTGAAGGCCAAGAAATGGAACATTCTTTAATGGCCAAGTCAGTCACCTGATCTCAACCCAAGAGAGCAGCTTTTTCAGTTACTGAAGATAAAACTAAAGGCAGAAAGACCCACAAACAAGCAGCAACTGAAGGTGGCTGCAGTGAAGGCCTGGAAAAGCATCTCCAGGGAGGAAACTCAGAATGTGGTGATGTCCATGGGCTCCAGACTTCAGGCACTCATTGACTGCAAAGGATTTTCATCCAAGTATTTAAAAGTATGGTTATATATACAATTATGTTAGTTTGCCTAAATACTTTTAAGCCCATGAAAACGGAGGTACTCTCCATAAAATAGATGTAATCCCTAAATGGTAAATGCCTTATATTTGTGAATCTTCTTAAATGTTTGCAATTGAAATACAACTTGGTTGTTTTATTTCAAATCCATTATGGTATACAGAGGCAAAATTATAAAAAAAAACCCGTACCATTGTCCAAATATCTCTGAGCCTAAATTTACACATATGTTCATAAAGAACAATCCATCTAATGACTTTTTAAGAATACACAGAGTATATATTCTTCTAATAAAATGTTCTCCATTACAACCAGATAAGGCATACATTTCACCTCAGTCTGTAACCATATTTTTTTTCTCTTAAAATTGAGCATTTAAACCCTTAATTTTACAACCGGCACCCTTTCTGTCTCCTCCCAGGGACTTCCTCCCTGAGTCCCCAACATCCCTGAACCTGAGGCGCTCTAGCGGAAGCGTGAGCACCTGTACGTCCGAGGAGTTGGTGGTGACGGTGGGTGACGCAGAGGTCAAACTGAGGAAGAGTAAAAAGAAGAAGAAGAGGAGTAGCATGATCTTCATCTCAGAGGAGAGAGAGAGGACGAGCACGCTGGACTGCAAGCGGGTGAGCGCGGGCTCTGGGGGCAAATCAGCAAATTGTGAGACAAGAGAGGAGAAATTACGAGGGAAGGAGGCACAGGAGTGAAAGGGCGCTGAGGTGTTGTTGCAGTTTTGTGTGACCTCTGTCTCCCTCTAGCTGTCCAAGAAACAAGAGTTCCGCAGTGACACCAACTTGTCTGAGCCGAATGAAGGAAATGTGCTGTTGACCAGTGCTAACTCCAGATCCATGCCTGCCATCACAGGTGTGTCAGATACACACGGCCGCATTGTGTGACTCTGTACAGTGTCCTGCAAACCTCCCTGTAACCTAAGTCAAAATTAAACGACATGTTTGACTGCATGTTGGAGTGTGAGGAATAATAGACACTTGGTCATGACAGGAATATGGCTTTCTAATTCTGCTGTATGCTACAAAAAAACCCCCTGCTACAACCTCTGATGCAAGGTGGCAAATTAGTGAATCCGAAACTCTGTAGTTAGTTTAGATTTTACCTTTTAAATTGCACAATGCTGCCCTTCAGGTTGGTGCATCAGGCAACAATTCATTCATAATTTTCTGGCATCCTGCCGTGTAGAAATGCACTCAACAATACACGGCCTCTGATTAGCACTGCTGACTACGAGCTGTACCGCATTGCTGAACATGAACAAAGTGCCACCAGTGTTGCCAGAGCACGTGTATTTCATCATTAGAGCAGCCGTAATAGCAAAATTAGTCTCTGTAAAACAGAAAGAAGAGGCAGAGGTTGTTTCCCGTTTCCCATAATTGATACGCAAACACTCAGGTTAATTCTGTCTGTAGGTCTGTCTTTGGCGGTGGTGGGGGGCGCAGAAGAGGTGGACTCCCCAAGAGCCAGAAGGGACAGTAAGAGCATGTCAGTCTGCGGGACCTCCGACCGAACTGCAGACAGGCGCTCAAAGGGTGTCATTAACCTTTTCTTCAAGTCCAAGGTAAGACCAGTGGGTTTAATGCAAAGAAAAGTTCTCATTCAAATACCAGAACAATGTTGGGGTACTCATGGTTACTTTTTGAGAAAATACCGTGAAGCCAGAGGCAGGAGGGGAGAGTTTAGGATAAAGACTGGGAAAAGGCAGAGCAGCTGGCCTGACTCTGTTTGAAGGTAAATAAATAGATCAACATTTGCTAGAGTTTATTTAATCTGTACTGCTAGGTGAATTTTTGTACCAAATTAAAATAGATGGCAAGCTGTTTCCAGTCTTTATGCTCAGCTAAGGTAATGCAACCACTGAGTTCTGGCTACGTATTTGTCAAACAGACATGAAAATGGTCTCAGCATTTTTCTTATTGCAAGAAAGCGAATAAGTGTAATGAATTCACCCAGTTTTGAACAAAATGGTTGGTACCACAGATTCATCACCAGCATAAGTCTGGTTGGTTAAAATGTAACAGATCAAAATCTATTAATATACATTATGTGATCATTTTTACACCAAAAAAATCCTCCACATGACCATCAAGGGTGTACTGTATGATATGTGATATACTTGCATCATTTTCACCCCTTAGTATGAGCGGACCTTGTTTTAACACTATGCATGTTTGTTTGTTTTGACAGAACTCCAAATCAGATGATGTGAAGTCCAGCAATCCAACCAAAGACAGTGCCAGTCACTTCTGAAATGTTTGATTTTAATTCTTTTGTTTCCTTTTCTTATTTTCATGCATTTGTTTTTCAAAGTTCACATCAACCTGCAAGCAAAACCAAACAATGCTGGAAGACTCACTCTTCCAGTCTGCTTGTCACTCGGATCACTGTTGCCTTTTATAATTGATTTTAGCTATCAATAAAGGCTATTTTCGTGGCATGTCCTTTTTCTTGGTAATTCAGATGATTCCCAGTGAAGCCGAATGCCACCCTGCAGCTTTTCAATCAATTCTCTTTCTACAAGAATGAGCAAACACAAACCGTCCCACAGATGTGCTTGATTAAAAAAGCTCCTCATTGTACAGTGTACGGAATTGTTGTGATTGCCAGAAGTCAATGAAAAAAAATTGTAATTTGATGAGACACAGCATTTGCTGTGTCCTCCCAAAGGACTTTAAACAGGAACATGCTGCCAAAAAGCTTTGGCACTGATTCAGCAAACAAACAAAAATATCAAATGTCAACTATAATTGCAATCAAAAAATATCCAATTTAGACAAAATGAGTCAGTATGTTCTCCCTGTCTTAAATATACTGTTCATGAGTTGAAAAACCAGGATTTAGCTTTACTTTTATTTAAAATGTAAAAACAAAAATTTAGCTTAAAGAAAGAGTTGAACGCTTCATGTATACATTGGTTTAGTGGGTTGCCAGGTCAGACTCATAGCTGAGGTCAGCTTGGGGGCCCCCTAATGCCCGAGGGGCCATAAGCAGGCGTACTGTTTGCTTAGAGGGAGGGCCGGCTCTGGGCGGGACTAACTAACTGCAGCTTCAGCCATAACTTTCAACTCTAGAAACAAAACAGGAAAGAAGTAAAGGTCCAGTATTTGAAAATGCGTTGCCTTGAATGGTGAGGTAGTAGAATGCAATCAAGCAACAGAGCGCTGCCTTGCTGACCCCTCCTTTTCCAGCCACTGTAGCCAACTACGGTGGCTGTCTGTGTCAAGACTGTGTTTTACTATTGCATCAAGCAGTAATTTATCAAGTGATAGGGTGTCTTTAAATAGATACATTTAGACAGCACAATCTCCCCAGCTTCTTCATTGGTTGCACTCCAGCTGCCACAAAGGTATACAGACGCAAAATACCTTTTTTTTTTTTTCTTGATTATTTGATTATTCAATATTAACATATATTCTACTTTTGATTCCTGGACCAGGAGCTATAGTCTGTGGTTTTGTGTTAACCCAATCTAAATTTAGCACAAAAAGTAAAGAAATCTGTTTGGATTATTATTTCTGTGTTGTAGCAATGCTTCTTGGCAATAAATCTTATACCGTTGGAAAGCCAGTTAATTTCCCTTTTAAATGGTGCCACGGTTGTAAGGAAAATGCATTTGTGGGATGAGCAGCAGAGCTGAGTAGGTGGGTTGTGCCCATGAAAACGTGCCAAATCTTTTTTGCCAATGCCAAACAGATTATTCTGCTATTGACTCTTGTTTGGTGTCGTTTATTGGATTCGATGATTGAAGTCTGAAGAAACAAGATATATTGGCAATTTAATAATTTCTTTATTTAACAGGTGCAGGTGCCAAGCTGTTGTGGCCATGTATGCAAAAAATAAAATAAAATGATTGCTAAAGAGAAAAAAAATACTAAACACCAGATACTGAAGATAGTAGCAAAGGCCAATCGCAGCATATTATGGCTAGGAGAAATTACTGGAGGGGGGGGGTTGTTGGAGCCTTGGACATTAACATAGTTTGTGTAATGACACGGTGGTAGAGCTTCCAGTTCATTGGAGAAATTATTACTTTATTCTTTGATTAACAGGTTAATAAAGACTCTATGCAAAATTGTTTAAAGAGTAGAGAGGCCGCTGCGCGTGATGAATATGAAATAACACCCATCATGAGGGAATAATTGTTACTTTGTAAAAGGTCCTCATCCTTCAGAACGAAGACAATTTAATTACTGGTATATATCTCCATTTGTCGTGGGATGGTGGTGTGAGTGCCAGAGGATGACTGAGGAAATAGAGACACATTTCCACTCCCTTATAGTGGGCCCATTATCTGGTTCCATATTGACCACCAAGTTTTTCCACTGCCAATTTAAACTTGCAGACATTTTTAAAACTCTTGCAAAGTGTTGTACTGCATAGTTTCAGTCCGCACAGTGTGCGCATTGCACAGCGATTTCAGCCTGCAGATCGATCTATCTGGCTTCTGTGTTGCTAGACTGGCTTTTAGATCAATCCCCACCTGATACACCAAGTGTTTCCTAAAAAAAATATTCATGTGTAAAATATCTGGTGTGTAAGGGGAGAAATGTAGAAACGATCCCATTTTAATATCTAGAAATGTAAACGCACATGTAGATACCAACGATTTCTTTCATTGCATTCTGACAACTCATTACTATCTTGAGTTCTATTCATCATATATTCATCATTGCTCATTCCTCAGAAGGCTAAAATAAAAGAATTTCAAGATGAAATGCTTCTCTCAGGGGATATTAATAATGTGCAGTTCAAGATGAGATTATCATAGGTTCAATATTTATCCAAGGTGAGGACAGCGGCACTTCTGGAAGCTGTTGCAGCTGTATCAGGCTGACCAGATGATTACTGAGCAGCTCTGCTTTGTCAGAAATTATGATGAATTTCAGAATCAAGCAGTTGATCACAAAGAAATATGACATTGGAGGCACTACTATTTAATGTTGGGAAATAAGCAAATCAACTCATAGCCAATCATAAGTTTATTTTAAATAAACATTGCAAGCTTTTTCATAAACTTTGTAATTATGGTTTTAGCTTTCTCTAAATTTTAACAGCGCCTCAGCGTCAGAAAGAGAGTTGTAGTTATGATAATTGTCCACTAGAGAGCAGTAAAACATCGATGAAAGGCTTGATAGGTGGCCAAAGAACGATTATGCAGAAGCTACACATGTAGAACGTAAAGGAACACAAAAATCATTGAAAAGAAAAAAAAAAGACTGAATTCTAAAAAT